>OU015751.1:42025923-42060192 GCA_907169655.1 Acomys percivali
AGGGGAGGTGGATAGGGGAAAAAGAGAGGGATGAAACTAAAAGGAGAGGATGATTTGAGCTATGACCAGGACGTACAGCAAATAAATAAATATATACATACAAAAATACATACATACATAAATTCATAAATAACTGACATCATGATATTTGCAGGCAAATAAATGGAACTAGAAATAAATCATCCTGCATGCGTTATCCCAGACATAGAAAGATCAGTATGGTATGTATTCACTTATATGTGGATATTAGCTGTTAAATCAATGACAACTAAGCTACAACTCATATAACCATTGATGTGAGGTATAGAGTAAGTGACTAGAGGAAACATATTTTGTAAAGAAAGCAAAACAGAATAGATAATTATGGAAGGATAGATTGATGGAGGAACTTGAATAGGAGAATAAAGTGGGGAAAGGGAGAGGGGAGGAGGTTGATGGAGGTAATTAGGGAAGAGACAGGTAAAATCAAGGGACATTTGAGAGGTAGTTTTGTTTTATCTTATTTTATTTTGTTATATTTTACTATTATCTCATAGAAGCCTGTTTATTTTTAGTGAGAGACAGAAAGGGAGTGAATTTGGATGAGAGGGGAGGTGAGAGAAACTGGGATGGATAGAAGGATGGGAAACTATAACCAGGATATATTATTTAGGAAAAGAATCTACATTCAATAAAAGGAAAAAATAACATGGCAAGCTTTCTCATGTTCACTGGTCTTGTTCAAAATAGTGATCTAAGGAATAGGTAGAGCTAAAATAAAAAGAGAAAGAATGATGAGAAATAGATATATCAAATTATTCTTTTTAAAAAAATTATTTATTATTTATACAGTATTCTGCCCACATGTGTGCCTGAATGTCAGAAGAGGACCCAGATCACTTTATAGATGTGGTTGCTGGGACTTGAACTCAGGACCTTTGGAAGAACAGACAGTATTCTTAAGCTCTGAGACATCTCTCCAGCCCCAAATTATTCTTATTTTCACATAACATGGTTCTCACACTTAACATGCTAGTGATTCAACCAGAAATCTCATATATCTGATACAAATTTTCAGCAACATTGCAACACCAACCCCTTCCAAATCACAGTTAAACTCCAGCAAACAGTTCTACAAATCCCTTGGAAACACAGAAGATTCTGAATAACCAAAGCCATCCTCAACAGAAAGGGCATCTCCAGAACCATCACAATGCCTGATTACATATTATAATATTTGGAAAAATAGGATACCTGGAAGTGGGGATCTATGTGTGGAAATAACGTAACAAAGCGTTTGTTTTTCTGGCCCTGTGTACAGTATTTTCCAGTTCTATCCATTCTTCACAAGTTTCACTTTTATTTATTTCTGAATAGAAGTCTAGTGTGTATAGTTACTACATTTCAGTTGTCCATTCATCATTTGATGGACATCTAGGCTACTCTGTTATCCAGCTTTTGTGAAGAAGACAGCAATGAGCATATATGTGCAGGGATCTCGATCATACAGTGTAGAGTTCTTTGGATATTATCCCCAGCAATATCATTTCTGGGTCATATGGTTCCTGTATTAGCTTCTTAAGAAACTTTCATATTTATTTCCAAATTATGGCACCAACCAAGGACAATACGTGCATTAAACTTCGAACCCCTACCCAGATCTAGCCAATGGACAGGGCGTTCTCCACAACTGAGTGGAGAGTGTGGTCTGACTTTAACACAAACTCTGGTACCCCATATTTGACCATGTACCTTGGATGGGGAGGCCTGATGGCACTCAGAGGAAGGATAGCAGGCTACCAAGAAGAGACTTGATACCCTATGAGCATATACAGGGAGAGGTCCCCCTCAGTCACATTCATAGGGGAGGGGAGTAAGGGGAAAGCGGGAGGGAGGAAGGAATGGGATGATACAAGAGATGGGCTAACAATTTAAATGTAATATGAATAAATAATAAAATATTTTTTAAAAAAGAAAAAGAAAGGAGCAAATCTAATTACACACACACACACAAGTGCATATACCAGTTTAAATAGAGGAACTCTTCATAGATGGATAATATCATTCCCAGAAGCCATAGGTTTTAAAATAAAAATCCCACTGATTTTGGCAATAGTGTTTTACACTCTATATCTTGGAGACAGACACAGATAAATGAAGAGAATTGAGTTGGAAGTGACTCTTTCATAGGGCTAGAGATACTGTGCTAGCTGGCAAGCGAGAAAAGTCTCAGTGGCCTTGTGCAGCTGTGGTCTTTTTTCTCTATAACACTGATCTGCCATGCAAGACCTGCACACTGATGCAATCAGTCACAATAGCGATTTGGAAATGGCAAATATTTTCTGATTAGATTTGATGTACTTTCCACTTGAAGGCTACTTGTTTTGTGCTGTAAAACTGGTCAAAAACCTGTACTTGAAGGTCACGGGCCCTAGAGAAAAATGTACTTCTGGGTTTGTTTGTTTGTTTGTTTGTTTGTTTGTTTGTTTGTTTTAAAATATACTTGCATTCAAATGCCTTCAAATGTTTACATGAATACTCACAGATTAATGCCACTCAGTCTGTGTCAGAGAATCTACCCTTTGTGGTGGGCAGCAGGTAATGTTCAAAATGCCAAGGATGCATAATACTCCAGTGTTCAGCTCTAAATGGACCAGCTGTATCACATATCACCTCCTCAAGGCCCGTGGGAATATCACAGTAAAGAGAGCAGAAAGACTATAATAGTCAGAAGATGGGAAAGAACACTACTAAATGTAAATTGAACGTGACATTGTTGTTGTAGTCACGAACACGCAGTAGCTGTAGGTACCAAGTCAAGACCTGCATAAACAAATGAAGACATGAAAGCAGGAAGGGGAGTCAATAATCGTCAGGAGGTGTAATGGTCAGTGAGCATGCCCACAATGGATGTATGAAATTGACGAAAATTGGAAATACTAATGATTTAGACATACAACTTAATTATATTATAGAGGCATAGTAAGTAAATAAGCGTGATACTAGCACAAAATAAACAGGTAGAACAATGGAATAGAATAGATACACTAAAGTAAATAATCTTTCACAATTGTGTCCAAAATATACACTGGGGGGGGGGGTGGTAAGCAGCCTCTTCCCAACAAATGCCACTCTGTTGAACAGGAGTCTCGTTCTGTGTCTCCCACCCTGTACACAAATTAATTCAAGATGGATTAAAACTGAGAGAGAGCCAACCTTTGACACTATTATTGATATTCTGCTATGCTTGCAGACAGGAGCCTAACATAACTTCCCTCTGAGAAGCTTCATCCAGCAGCTGATGGAAATAGATGCACAGACCCATAGCCAAGCAATGGGACAAGCTTGGGGAGTTTTGTGGAAGAGTAAGAGGAAGGACTGGGGGAACGAGATGGATCAAGGACTCCATAAGAAGACCTACAAAGTATACTAACCTGGGCCTATTGTGTCTCAAAGAAACTGACCTATCAGCCAAAGAACATGCATGGGCTGGACCTAGCCCCCTCTACACATATGTAGCACATGTGCAGCTTGGTTATCACGTAGGCCCCCTAACAATGGGATTAGGGACTGACTCTGACTCTGTTGTCTGCTTTGGATCCCTTTCCCCTTGTTGGGCTGCTTTCTTTGGCCTCAGTGTGAGAGAATACAATTAATCCTGCTGCCACTTGATGTGCCAGGGCTGAATGGTACTCTTGGGGGGGGGGGGGTTCTCAGAGACAGGAAGGGGAAAATATGAGAAGGGCTGTGAGAGTGGTCCTGGGAGGAGAAAAGGTTCTGCAATAGGTTGTCAAGTGATGAAATAAATAAATTAAAGATAAAACCCATAATGTAAGAACTGAGACCTTTCCTGAAAGAGAAGAACATAGGTAAAACATCAGAGGCTCTAAGCACAGGTGAGGTTTTGTTTTGTTTAGTTTTGGGGTTGTCTTTTTTTTTTCTTTTCTTTTTTTGACTCCTATAGCTTATAAACCATCTTAAGAATTGACAAATGGAATTACATGGAAAACTTTTTGTACTACACAGCCAAGGAAACATTTACCAGTGTAAGGAGTGTCAGAATGTAAAACCTACAGAATGGGAGAGAGTTGTGCCAGTCATGAATCTGGTGGGCTTAAACACCTAGAATAGAAGAACCACAAAAACCCAACATTAAAAATGTGTAACCGATTTAATAAATGGTCTAAATAAATGAATGGAGTTCTCAAAAGTAAAATTTAAATGACCAATAAGTATTTGAAGAAGTATTCAATATCCCTAGCCAGATTACACCCTCTCTTAAGATTCTATTGCATTCCAATCAGAAAGGGTATTATTGAAAGGATAATGACACAAACATTGTTGAGACTATGGGGAAACAGGGACGTTTATGCATTTGTAAATGTGCAAACCTGCTATTAAAGTCAGTGTGTGTTATGGTTACTCAAAAAAAAAACCTGAAACTGGGACTATAGTGAATTCCAGCTACACCAGTCTTTAATGCATAACTCAAGGATTTTAAGTCTAAATATCACAAAAACATTTGTATATCTATCTACTGCTGTATTGTTCACAACGTCTAGGAAATGGAGCCAGTTGGGATTTCATGAAGAAGTGGATGGAGAAATGCAGTGTAAATTCACAGAAATAATTTTTCAGTTTTAGGAAAAGAAAATATGATATTTGTAGGTAAAAAGTTGATTAGAGAATATTATCTTTAATAAAATAAGGCAGATTAAAAACAGCAAATATCATATTTCCTATCATATAATAGCTCTAGATTAACGTGTGTGTGTGTGTGTGTGTGTGTGCTCCCTAATTATGAAAATAGAAAAGAGCCAGTAAGAAGGGAAACAAAGGTCCTAGAGGAGAAAGATGAAAGAATGCATGTGATATGCAACCAAAACTGGGATGAGGTTAACTAGTAAGAAGGAACTAGTTGGGGGAAGTATAATGACAAGCATGTATCAAATGCCATAATAAAATCATTACTAAGTATGAAAACTTAAATGTTTTAATTAATAAAAATTAAACAAACAATATTCTACAGTGAAATCATTTGTGAATCTATGGCATTAGTTTGTTATGTATATTAAATGCCTTTTTATTTCCAGTATTTTCAACAAGTTTAAGCCAACTATACAGAGAAACATCTGTACCTTGTAAAATTCTAACATTCAAAACATATAAAGAACTCCCACAAGCCAATAATTTAAAAAATCTAAATAATTCAATTTGAAAATTGCCAAAGGACTTTAGTAGACATCTGTCCAAAGCAAACATACAAATCACAAAAGGTATATGGAAAAAGTTCAGCATTACCAACCATCAGGAAAATTCAAATCAGAACTGTGGAATGGGTCCTTGAACCTGTTAAGACTGGTATTATCATACCAAGCAAAGACTACATGTGCTGATGCAAATGTAGAGAGGCTTCTCTCTCACTTGCTATTTGAATAATGAAAACTGGTACAGACACAATGGACACAATATAGACGGGTCTCTTAACTATTCAAACATCTCTACCATGCAATCCAGCATTCCCATTTCTGAGATTTTATCTAAAGTAACTGAAATCAGGATTTCAAGTATTTAACCCCTGCCCCTTATTTACCATAGCATCATCCAGGGAAGCAAAGACATGAGAGAAAACTTAAAGGTCCATGAAAGATGGGTATAAAAAGTTGTGATACACACACACACACACACACACACACACACACACACACACATGAACACACACATACACACACAGAGAAATAGACAGCTAGAGACAAAGACAGAGGTCACATAGTTTTAAAGAACAGAATCCTGTCATCTATAAAATGGCCTGACTTGAATGGAATTATATTGAAAGAAGAAAGCACAGGGAAAACACCAAAAATATATGATATCACTTACATCAGTGTTCTAAAACAGCCAAACTTGTCAGAGGAGACAATAGAGTAGCAATATCCAGGAAACAGGTCAAAATGGGGAGATGATAGCCAGAAGATACAAAGTTTAAATAATGCAGGGTAAGGTGATTCTCAAGATTTACTATATAGGAGAGTGCCTAAACCTAAAAATACTGCAATATGTGGTTAAGTTTTTCTAAGAATGTAAATCTTATGTAAAATGTTCTTCATGTACACCATATATGGTGGGGGGAATAATCAATAGTAACAATAATAAAGAAGACATGAATCAACATGGAGGGCGTGATGGATATTCCTAAACCATGGATGGTTTTTGTGAGTGAATACTTAGCTTCAAACCTATACAGCTGTATGCATTACATATATGCAGCATATTTATGTATCAATAACATGGAACAAATAAATAATCACAGCCTTTGTGCCAGATGCCTGCTATCTGGCCCACCCACAGTTTCTTTTCACTGGGGGGTCCTTCTTATTTACTTTTTTGACTTAGCAGAAAAGGTGGCAATAATTCCTATAAAGGAATTTAACACTAGCAAATACTCCAGCCACCCAATACTGAAAAGAAGTAGATAGATAGATAGATAGATAGATAGATAGATAGATAGATAGATAGATAGTCTCTAACTGTTAAGAAATGCTTGTGCTCACATTACCAAAAACACAGAAACCTTATGACTTCCATTCTTAGTAAGTAAGCCTTTCCCTTTTATGGGTGTTCACGGACAATTTAGATCTGGAAGTTTTAACCATTTAACTTCCTGAGAAAGGAAATTGAAATGACAAAAGTAAATGTGTCCCCAACTCACGTATGGAAGTAGTTATTTCAGGTTAATTATTATCAAGAACTGTGCAAGACCAAGAATTAGATTAAACATTAGCCTGTAAGATATTTAACAGTGGGGTTCTACAATAAAAACAGAATATTACCCTTTCTAGGCTCTTTCCTAAATGGTCCCAAACTACACATGTGAATGGAGCTAATGCCTAAATAATTAAATGATAATGTCATTATTATTCAATGTAGAAATACACTTGAGAATCAAATTGAATTGTTCTTCCCCCTTGTGGCACAATAACACTTCATGTTCAACCTTACTTAATATATTCCTTAGTTAAAGAAAAAAATCCATCTGTATACACATTGGCTTATAGAAAAGAGTACTATGCTACTGAAGGGCAGATCAGTTCAAGAGGAGAAAACACAATAGCCCTGGGCTAAAGAATGGAAACTTGGCTAAGAACACTCACACAGTAGTTTTGTCCTAAGATGCTCTATTGTTCCCATTTCTTAGTAACCTGTGTCCTCATCCTTTGACCTCTTCACTCTCTAAAGCTTATCATCTCTGGGCTACGGTCCGTGTGTTGTCAACTTTCCCATAAGTGCCTCTGCTTTTTACTCAGCCTCCATTGGGTACTGAAATATTCACATCCTTTAAACATTCATCCAGCTGTCACCAACTGTGGAATGTAGTTCTAGAAACACTTCTTATGTTAAGTCATTTCATCTTCACAGCACTAGGATAGATGCTTTTATTGGATCTATATGACAAATGAAGACGCTGTGCCATGAAGAGAATAGGTAACTCTTGTAAAGTGAGCTCAGACAATACTGCCCATTTGTATTTTACCAATAGAGTCAAATAAAAGTCTCTCATAGGCAGGATCATTGAGTTAGAGCTTATCAGTCTGCCTTTCAAGTACTGTTTGGTTGTGAAAATATCTTCTCTTCTTATCTCTTTTCTTTTCTTCCTTCCTCCCTCCTTTCTTTTCTTCCTTCCTTTCTTCCTTCCTCCCTTCTTTCCTTCCTTTTGACAGACTCATCTATATATAGTTCAGACTGGCCTTGAAGTCACAATTTTACCTCAGCCTTAAGGGAATGCTAGAATCACAGGTGTGCACCATCATATCCTACTGGTTACAAAATTTATAAATGTCAATTTTTCAGCATTGAAACTCAAGAAAAAGAGATAAAAAGTAAAAAATTCATAAACATTTTACTCTAAAAGGGAGTTGACAGCTTTGAGAAAAGATTGAAGGTAAGAAAAACAGGTTTAGGAAGGGCTGCTTACTTATCCACCTTCTGTCCAAGGGCGCCTATGTCTCTGTAGTAATTACTAATACTAAAGAGGTGATTTAGCCACATTCTTCAATATTTTCTATTCCTTTTACTTTATTTGCATTAACATCAAATTCTCCCATCTATGATTCTATAAGGCAAATCCTTGAAGTAACTTACATCCACCCTCTGATGTTTTTCCTTTATGTTGCTTCCAACAGTGGCAATAGTAGAAAGCAGCAGAATGTGTAGCATTAAGATATGATGAAAAAATAAAAAGGGGCTGGAAAAATATCCATTGAGAGTAACACTGGTTGTTCTTCTATAGGACCTGGTTTCAATTCCCAGAACTCATGTGGTGGCTCACAACCTTCTGGGACTCCAGTTGCAAGAGTCTAATACTATCTTCTAGATATGGAGGGCATCAGGCATGCATGTTGTACATATAAATACACCTATATATAGAAAATAAAAATAAGAATGGCCTAAAAGAAACTGCTGAATATTGGATAAGATATTTTTGATTTGCTAACAATAAATGAAATCCTACTAATCAAATAAATATAAAGCTTATCAATCGAACCAAACAGTAAAATCCTGTATTAATTTTGAGCAAATGACTACACATGAACAAAAAATGAATATAAAGTATTAACCAGAAGATAGAAATTTCTAGAATATGTTGGGCAAGCTTATAAATACTTTATATTAGTCCCTTCTCCAAAGAAACAACTAAATATGACAATAAAGAGTATTGTATTTCCAATTCATGAGCACGCACGAGAGATCTTTCCATCTTCTGATATCTTCTTCAATTTCTTTCTCCAGAGACTTGAAGTTTTTTTTCATACAAGTCTTTCACTATCTTGGTTAGAGTTACACCAAGATACTTAATGTTTTTTGTGGCTATTGTGAAGGATGTTGTTCCCCTAATTTCTTTTTCAGCCTGTTTGTCTTTTTTATAAAGGAGGGCTACTAATGTTTTTGAGTTGATTTTGTATATAGTGACTTTGTTCATGAATTGGTAGGATTAACATAGTAAAAATGGCTATCTTACCAAAAACAATATAGAGATTCAATGTAATTCCCATCAAAATACCAACACAATTATTTACAGATCTTGAAAGAACAATTCTCAACATCAGATAGAAAAAAACCCAATAGCTAAGACAATACTATACAATAAAAGATCTTCTAGAGGTATATCCATCCCTGATCTCAAATTCTATAAAGCAACAATAATAAAAACTGCATGGGACTGGCATAGAAATAGACAGGTGGATCAATTGAATCAAATGGAAGACCCATAAGTGAACACTTTGATTTTTGACAAAGAAGCCAACAACCATACAGTAGAAAAAAGATAATATCTTCAACAAATGGTGCTGATCTAATTGGATGTCTACATGTAGAAAAATGCAAGTAGATCCGTATTTATTACCCTGCACAAAGCTAAAGTCCAGGTGGATTAAAGAGCTCAACATAAAAGCAGACTCACTAAATCTGTTAGAAGAAAAAATGGGGAAGAGCCTTGAGCTCATTGGCACAGGTTACAACTTCCTGAACAGAACACCAACAGCTCAGGTGCTAAGATCAGCAATTAATAAATGGGATCTCATGAAACCAAAAAGCTTCTGTAAGGCAAAGGACACTGTCAACAGAACAAAATGACAGCCCACAGACTGGGAAAATATCTTCACCAAACCTACATCTGACAGAAGGCTAATATCTAAAATATATAAAGAACTCAAGAAATCAAATACCACCAAACCAAATAATCCCATTAAAAATAGGGTATAGTACTAAACAGAGAATTCTCAACAAAAGAATATTGAATGGCCAAGAAACACTTAAAGAAATGCTTAACGTCCCTAGTCATCAGAGAAATGCAAATCAAAATGACTCTGAGATTCCTATCAGAAGGTCTAAGATCAAAAATTCAAGTGACATTCCTGATTCTGCATATATAGGGGGAGGTAATCCCTCTCAGGAACAGTCATAGGGGAGGGGAATAAGGGGAAAATGGGAGGGAGGGGAGAATGGGAGGATACAAGGGATGGGATAACCATAGAGATGTAACAAGAATAAATTAATTAAAAAAAAATTCAAGTGACAGCACATGCTGGCAAGGATGTGGAGAAAGGGAGAACACTCCGCCATTGCTGGTGGCAGTGCAAACTTGTAAAACCACTTTGGAAATCAACCTGGTGCTTTCTCAGAAAATTGGGAATTATTCTACCTCAAGACCCAGCCATAACATTCCTGGGCATATACATGAAAGATGCTCCACTATAAAACAAGGACATTTGCTCAGTTATGTTCATAGCAGCTTTATTCAGAATCCGGAAACAACCTAGATGCCCCTCAACTAAAGAATGCATAAAGAAACTGTGGTACGTTTACACAATGGAATAATACTCAGCTGTTAAAAACAAGGAAATCTTGAAATTTGTAGGCAAACGGATGGAACTAGAAATGATCATCCTGAGTATAGTAACCCTGACCTAGAAAGACACACATGGTATATATATTCACTTGTAAGTGGATATTACCCACATAATACAGGATAACCACACTACAATACACAGATCTAAAGAAGCTAAATAACAAGGAGGACTCTAAGAAAAGGCTTAATTCTCATTCAGAAGAGCAAATAGAATTGATACCTGAAGCAGTTGAAGAGAAGAGACGTGACAGGAGCCTACCATAGAGGTCCTTGGAAGGACTCCACCCAGTGGTGGACGAAGCACATGCTGAGACTCACAGCCAAACTTTGGGGTGGAGTACAGGAAGTCTTACGGAAGAGTTGGGGGAATAGAAGGACCTGCAGTGGACAGGAGCTCCACAAGGAGACTAATAAAACCAACAAATCCTGTTGGAGGAGGGGGTTGCTGCGGAGACTGATGTACCAACTAAGGACCTAGACCCTCCGCTCAGATGTACTAGATAGGCAGTACAGTCTCCTTGTGGGTCTCATAATAGGGAGTAGGGACTACTTCTGACCTGGACTCTGATGCCCACTCCTGATCACTTCCCTCTGGTGGGGCAGCCTTGCCAGGTGACAGAGGAAGAGGATAGAGACAGTATAGATGAGACTTGATAGGGTGAGGTCAGATGTTATGGGAGGAGGTCTCCCCATTTCTGAGGACTAGGGGAGGGAGGGAGGGAGAAGAAGGAGGGGAACCGGGATGAGACAAGTGAGGAGGCTACAATTGGGATGTAAAGTCAGCATATTAAAAAATCAAAATAAATCATAAAAAAAAGAAAAAAGAATTTCCAAGTCTTCTTAAATTCATCAAAGCTTCATATTACGTTAATACATAAATCCAAGTAAAACTATTTACCCAGAGAATGAAAGAAAGTGATCTTGGCCTTCAGTCATTGGCTGGATTGGAGAACTCTGGCTTTTCAGATGGCCAGGTCTCTGCAGGCTGGTTAAAAGGCAGTATTTTTCCAAAGCAAGGAAGGAAACCAGAGATTCTCATCTATAGGCTGTTATTTCATAAGCTACCCCCTCGGAGTAATTAAGATCCCACATTTCTACTTAAGTTGGGATTGTTTCTACGTGGAGGAGGCCAGTCATGATCAACTATATTCAGTGGGCACTGGAACACAAAATCTCACTTCCAAAAATAAGGAAAACAGAATGCCATGAATAAAATTAGTTTAAAGTGGAGCCAACCCGATATTACCATTAGGTCCTTGCCAGAAAATAATGGGAACCCAATAACTAACTCCACATAATTTTGCCGAAATAACTTCACACAAAATTATAAGCAAATGATGCACTTATTTCTAAGTGAGCAAAAACAGCAGGGATATGATGTGAGAGCATCAGCCAGAGAAAAGAAACAACAACATCAAAACATTGGAATTACCAAAAAGAAACATTGGACTTGCAGACAAAGATTTAAAACTATGTTTTCTGTATTTAAATATGTAAAATATGTATCTGCTGGCCTCTAAGAAGTATTTGAAATACCATATATTTTCTTAGAGATTTATTAGATCTTATAGATCATACATATATGCATGCAACAAATGTGAAAAGAATAAAATCAAGAAATCAAAATAAAACTTAAAATACAAAATTGAATTGTACCTTTTCTTATACATAGGAGATAGTTAGAAAACTAGATCAGTTGCCCAAAGTCTGGAAAAAATAAAAACGAAAAAGAAGATAGAGAAAAGTGGAGCTTTAAAATATACACCATGAATTTAACTGGAATCCCAGAACATGACAGCCAGGAAAAAATGAAGCATAGGCACCATCTGGAAGGCCAAACATCAGAATTCCATAGATATGGCAGGTCCTAATTCATGGAGTGAGAAACGTTCCCAGAAGCAACATAAAACAAGTCACAGGTAGTCAAATAATAATACTGCATGAAAGAGATAGATACAAAATATTAACAACACTCTGTAACAAATAAAAATTAAAATACAAAGGCATTGCTTTAAAATAAGTAGGAAACTGGCACTTTTCTGGGAAAGAACAAAGTTGCTGGAAACCAATGGAATGACTTCTTTCCTATACACTTGAAAAAAATAATTGACAAACCATAGTCCTTAACCACCAAAACACCCAAAGAATGAGATAGGCAAGTCATTTCATCTCTGTCTTCTACCCTAAAAATGCAGTGTTGAGCATTATCCAAGCTCATGAAGAACAGTGTCTAGATGTATTTGGGGAATGGGGGAGGAAGATGACTTTTAGATGAAATGTGATAACAAAGGAACAAAAGAGACAGAAACAAGTGAGGGCAATTAGAAATAAATACTAATAAAAACAACAGTGGTTTGCAGTTTTTACATTCAACCACAAAGGTAAAAGATAGAAAACTAACCATTTAAGCCTGAGGAGGCATGAGAGTAGTTAAATGCCCTTTGTTAGCATAGAAGGTGAAAGCAATGATTAACTTTTAGCTTTGACAAGTTAAATATGCAGGCTGTAATTTCCAGAATAGTCATAGAAAGAGAAATATAACCTTTATACCAGGAGGTAATTAAATTCAATGAAACGTAGGGAAAGAAACAAGGAGAATAAAAACCGGCTTATCCCACTTGAAGGCAAGAATAGAAAGGAAAATATGAAACGAGTTAAATAAAACATGTGAAATTATAGATATGATCTGATGTATTGGCATTAAATATAACTAAGCTGCATGGGATAGACCTAGACCCCCTATAGATATGTAACAGCTGTGCAGCTTAGTCTTTATGTGGGACCTCTAACAGCAGGAGCAGGGGCTGTCTCTGATTCTGTTAATTATGTTTGGATCCCTTTCCCTTAACTGGCCTGCCTTGTCTAGCCTCAAATGAAAAATATGCTCTGTGCCCTACTGCAATTTAATTGGCAAAAGTGGGTTGATATTCATGGGAGGTCTCCCCTTCGCTGAGCAGAAAGTGAGGAAGGTAGGGAGGACAGGAGGCAAGGGAGGGACTGGGAGGAGAGGAGGGAGGGGAAGTTCTGATGTAAAATTATTAATTAATTAATTAATGAAAAAGCATCATAGAAAGCAGAAAGATAGATAGATAGATAGATAGATAGATAGATAGATAGATAGATAGATGTAGATGATCGATATAGATAGATAGATAAATAGATAGATAGATATAGGTAGATGATCGATATTTATGTGTGTAAGGTAAATGTTCCTTTTAAGTGCAAATATTATGGGACTCGAAATATGTGTGATCATATGTATGCTACCAATGAACCTGAGAAAACATGTTCTCTTATCTATATATTTTTTAAAAATAGAAATATTGAACTTCCCTGAGAGAATTGAGCAAGAGAGAGAAGGTTTCACACACATTGACATCAAACAGTATATAAGCTTCAGTTACTGCTCAATTAGTTCACAAATTAATGATACACATAGGTAAGAACTTCTGTAGGTTTGGAATGTAATAAGGGCATGCCCAATAAGGCATAGATCAAAGAAGAATTCACAATGTACATTAGAATATATTTTAATGGCTTATAATGATATTATTACAGATCTAACCAAGAGGGTTGCAACTTCAGCAATATGAAAGAGAAAACTATAGCAGCCCATGAGTTTTCTGTAAAGGAATCAAGTCCAGCAATTAATGAGTTAATAATATTCTCAAGATACTGGAAAAGAAGGAAATAGAAACAAAACCTGCAGATGGAAAAATAGAAAGCATCCAACAGAAATCAACATACATTTAAAAAACAAATTCTTTCCAAAGTCTAACCAAAAAAATAGGCTAAATATCTGACAGGACTGTGAAAAGCCAGAAGGCTCTCACAGTAGACATCAATTCTCAGTAGTGGGCTTCAGTACCGAATGGCAACATCAGAATGTTAAAAGGAAAGGGACATGCAGACTCACTAGGCAAATTCCTTACATGTTAATTTATTTACATATATATGTAACAACATTGGTAAAAGAAGAGATCATGAAGTCAGGGGAAACCCAGTTCTGGGCGCAGACAGGAGAGGGATTGGAAGGAATAGAGGAAGGGGAAAATGACTTTTTATATTTAAATTAAATTTTAAAAAATTTTAATAAAAACCACTTAATAAAGGTACTGAAGACCTAGCTCACTGAAAGAAGAGTTTCCTAGTATGTACACGGCCTTTGGTTCAATGCTAGGCATAATCAAAAGAGAAAAAAAATGCTATTAATGAAAATATTTTAAAACATTGAATATGTGATCTTATTATACTATTTCAGCCACGTTTTAAACAAATCTAATAAAATTTGATTTTTTTTGACAACATGACAACCTTCTATCTGGGCCACAGTGTTATAAGATCTCATGGTCCCCACTTTAGCATTACAGGACAGTCACAATTCTAATATTTGGAAGCATAACTTCCTATATTATTTACTAAGAATGTCTTCTTAACTCTGATTTATATTCTGGGAGATAACTTCAGCAAAACACCACCCAGGAATGTATCTTCTTTTCTGGAGTTGCATACTAGAAAGCGGTCCATCAAGATGAAGGCTCCTCCTCCTCTCATCTCCCAGATCTCACAGTAAGAAATTATCTGCCATCTTTGAACTATTACATTGCGCTTTTTCCATCTCTTATTATTTATAATAGGGCTTGGCAACCAGTTTCTATAAAGTGCCAGACCTTTGAACTTTTACACAGTACTTTTTCCAACTCTTATTATGATTTATAATAGGGCTTGGCAACCTGTTTCTATAAAGTGCCAGATAGCAAATGTTTCAGGCTTTCCAGGTCATGTGGTCTTTGTTGCAACTACTCAACTGTGTCATTTTAGGGCAATCACAGCCATACGTAATATGTAAACAAATGTGTGGCTGTGTTCCAGCAACACTTTATTTTTTTTTTAAATGCAGGCCCACGGCTTTGCCAATTCTGACTTATAATAACGCTTTGAGCTGTAGTTAATTGTTTAATATTAAATTATGCTCTCATTGAAAGTAAAATATATATTTTATTAATTTTAAAATCATACCCAACACTTTGAACACTTGCTTTTCCAGGTCTAATATGAAATATTTTAGATTAATTAACTCACTGAAATCTCACAAAAATTAAGTGCTCTCTTTACCAGAATTTATAATGAGAGAGTGGTTCAAAGCCAGAAGGAAGTCAGTCAATAGCCAATTAAGTGATAAAGCCAGGACTGAAGCTCATTGTGTTTAACCCTAGGATTCAATTCCTATTGGCTACCTTCTGCTTTCTATTATGTACACATATTTCAAAATAATAAATGAATCAATGAAAGAATTACTGTCTAAATTGTCTCTGTAAAAACTTGTATTACTGGCTGGATGTGCTTGAATCCCAGCACTTGTGAGTCAGAAACAAGCAGGTATCTGTGAATTAAAGGTATCTGTCCATCTGGTCCAGGACATCTAGAGCTATATAGAAGATCATTTCAAAAGAAGAAGAAAGCAAGCAACAACTTTAGGTTACTGGGTTGGAGAAATGGATCAGCAGCACAGAACACTTGTTGCTATTACAAAGGATTTAGCTTTAATTCCCAGGCCCCAAGTGGTATCGCAGAGTCATTTGTAACTTCAGTTCCCAGATATCTAATGCCCTTTTCTGACTACTATCGGTACTAAGCATGCACATGGTGTGCATACATACATGTAGGCAAATTACATACATGTAAAATAAAATAAATATATCTAAAAAAGGAGTTTAAATCTTCTATTGCACAAATATAACTGTGATAAAGATATCTAAAATCCTCTCACAAACTGTCCTATGGTTGTTAACATTTTTCCTGCATTGAAATCAAATGGAATCTGGACTAGCTACTTCAAAAATGGAGCATTCCTGCATAGGAACTGGCATGGTGATTCTGAAGATTCTGAAGAGGAAAACATTGGAAAAAGCGTTGGCTGGTTCCAGAGATGACACTGTCTATGACTGACAGGAAGCACAATCTCCAAACAGCTTTAGGATGAGAGGATGATCCAGTGGAGGAAAAGCAAAGAATGAGGCAGCAGGGTTCTCCCAGTCACAAAGAACCACAGATTCATGATCAGACTTCTTCTCTCCAGAGTGCAAAAGGGAAAGTAGGCATTTTTATGAAGAAATTGAGACATTCTTTATATTTCTGGTTTAAGAATTTAAGAATACAAACACAGAGCAATACTGTGTGTTAAAGCTGGCCGACACTGAAGCTGAGGAGTACCAGTAAGCTGGAAAATATCTGAGCCACACAGAAAGGTAAGCAAGCAAGGGCTACATAAACAGTTTCTTTGTGAAGAAAAAGTCGTCAGAAGACCCTGGGGCTAGGGACTATGTGATGTCAAAAGTTGCTAGAAGAATGATGGGGGATAATCAAATCAGGTCTAAAAGTAACAAAAAACTCATGCAGCCTATAGTTTCCTAAGAGTAAAAAGGCACAACTTCCTATGCATAAGCCTATTTATCTACATGGCACAGTTCCAGGAACTAAATGTATATTAGATAAAATATATCGATTGGCCTACTGAAAACCCTGTAGAATATGCACAGATATGAATGGCTAAGTCTTCTACCCCTACATTTTCACTTCTCTGTTATCTATACTTTAAGTTTTGCTGACTCCTTTTGACTAATGTACAAGTTTGTGCTTCAAAGACCTCTACCTTTCTATGTATATCAGTATATTAATTCACTTGAAATAACACAACAAAACATTATTTACTACATAATTATACATGGCAGAAAGGTTTGCTTCTTTTCACATAGGTTTGGGAGTCCAATCTCAGTACTCCAGCAAATTTAATATCTGGTGACCAACCTGTTTCTGTTTTGTAGGTAGCATGCTTTCACTTTTTCTCCACATGGCAGAAGCAAAGACTTTATTTTCATCCTTGAAGGCTATTACCTCATGATCTAACAGTTCCCAAAGACTATACCTTCTAGTGCCATCCCATTCATGACTAGGTTTTAACATATACACTTGGGGAAAAAATTCAAACACTCAGACCAAAGTAATGGCAATCTTGTTTTTTTTTTTTTAATGGCTTCTTTGTTGACAGTATAATGTGTTTAAGTGGATAGGTGTTTCAAAGGTTAAATCAAGCAAGGAAAGATTAGTTTGGTTAAACAGAGAAATCAAAGAGCATAATTCCACAAACTCCTTTCAGGAACACAGGACACAAAATTTGAAATACTATAAACGTTAATATTTACTAAAGACCAAGTTGAGATGCTTTTTTCTCATAGCATTTTAATCCTGAAAACTTCCTTATATAAAGTTATATACTCATCCTCATTCACTGAGTGATTTATTTGTGCATAGTTTTCATCCAACTTAGGGTCTTATAAATGCTACACAAGTGCTCTTCCACTGGGTTAGACCTCCACCTGCATCAAGTGGTTTTAGCAGAATCAGTTGTTCCAAACTCCCTTCAGTACACAACAATTTAGGACTGACTTTTTTTTTTTTAAGTTTCATGAGATAGATTTTGGGAGGAAGGATGTGGACAGAAATCATTTAAATTTGTGAAATTTGTGTTTCAAAATATAGAAAATGTAAACTATTACAGAACGAACTTTAGTTTAAAAGTACCAAAGTATTTTTCCTGCTCTCAGCAAACCTCAGCTGCCTGTAGTTCCTGTGTAGGGCTGAGGCTATATGGTCTTTCCTTTATCTACTTTGGCATTTCTATCAACTCTGTTCATATGTTTAAGCAATCATGTTGATGATACTTCCTATGTGTAGCTACTTACCTTCCTGAGAGACACAATCTCACAGTAAACTGTTCTGGTTTTACAGTCTTTCAATGATCCCTGAGCCTTAGGTGCAGAAGTTGTATTGTAGGTGTATCCATTGCTACTGGACTCAAAAACTCTGGGTTTTGATTGGTTGGTTGTGGTCTTCCATTAATGGCCTCCTTCTGCTGAAAAGAGAACATTCCTCTATGGGGAATGAAGGCTACACTTATCTCTGTGTATAAGGATGAGTATTTAGAATGTAGATAGGAACCATGTGGTTTACTGGTGTGGTGGTTGGAAGTTCTCCTCCAAGATCCATAACTTCACTAGCCTTGGATAAGGACAACTAAAGAATGATGAGAATGGGAGAAATAGCTTTTCCCAGGGAAGAGTACATCAACTCATTATCCAATACCAAATGATTAGCCCAGAAAAAATAAATACAATAATTTTATACAGACTAAGCCAGTTGTACTTATGTATGTAGATATGTTATACATTTGTGTGTGAACAATATGTATATATATATTATATGTTATCTATTATGTCATATATTATATATTAACAATGAAAAAAGAAGCAAATTTGAAAAAGAGCAAGGAAGGATATAGGTAGTGAGGGTTTCAAGAGAGAGAAGGAATGGAGAAATGATGTAATTATACTAAAATCTCAAAAATAAAATAAATAACTAAAAATAAAGTCAAATTTAGTTAGTCAATTTGAATAACCAAACTAATATGCTTAATCTCAGAAAAATCAGTCTGCTAAGAATAACATTATGTGCATCTGATTCAACAAGCTATTCAAGCTTTAACAAAAGTTTGTTTTTCCCTTTTATTAAAATTGATTCTATTTTCATACAATATGCCCTGATTAGAGTTCCCTCTCCTCTCTCCCAGTTCCTCTCCACCTCCCCACTCTTCCCTACCCACTACCTTTCTTTATCTTATTACAAAAGTGAAGACCTCAAAGAGATAAGAACAAAACATAACAAAATAAGGTATAAGATAAAACAAAAGCCATCACACCAGACTTGGACAAGGCAAACCAACAGAAGAAAAGAGTCCCCAAGAGAAGGACAGGAATCAGAAACGTACTCATTCACACATTCAGGAGTCCCATAAAAACCCTAAACTGAAGGCTCTAATGTAAACACATAAACCTGATGCAGACCACAGCCAGCCCTTTGCATGCTGCTTCAGTTTCTGTGAGTTCATATACGACTTGCTCAGCTGATTTAGAAGGCTCTGTTCTCCTGGTGTCATTGATCCTCTCTGGCTTTTATACTCTTGTTCTTCAGAGTTTCCTGAGGTCTGAGTGATTGGGCTTGATGGATATATCTCACTTAGAACTATATGTTCCAAGAAATCTCTCCACATCATGTCTGGCTAGGGATTTTTGTATCTCTTCCCACCTAATGCAGGAAGAAACTTCCCAAATGATAACTGAATAAATAATTGACCTATGGATGCACAGAACATCATTAGAAGTCATTCTATTGATACTGTTGATTTTTAGAACAGTAGTATTTGGTTATGTCTGGTTATTGGCCACTCAAACAATGTCAGGTTTTGATTCCGTCCCATGAAGTGGGTCTTAAATTAAAACAGACATTGGTTGGTTACTCACACATGGTTTATACCACCATTGCCCTAGCATATTTTGAAGGCAGGACAAATTGTAGACCAAAGGTTTCTAAAAGGACTTAAATACATAAATATGTGTTCACTTAGCTAGCCCAGCAACAGATGATATTTTAAAAGTCAAACTTGAGTTACAAACTTATAGGAGCAAAGGCAACTTAAGGGTTGTTACATCACTGGAAAAGAGAATTGCTCTTCCAAATTATTGGTGATTTCTTCAGTGAGTAATGGGGTTTGGTGCTTGGCCTTTCAAAAAGCTTTATGACCCAACTAATGAATCATTTCCTGGGTCATTTTTCCTGAAGAAATATCAAGTGGGGGAGGAATCCATATAGGCAAGCACAGATCCTCTCATTTTAAGATGGTAGTAGCCATGCCATGACCAGAGGACAGAGTATTACAATGCAGGTCTGTAATACTATGCAAATGTAGCCACTTTCAAGACATG
This sequence comes from Acomys percivali, assembly GCA_907169655.1. Lineage (NCBI taxonomy): Eukaryota > Metazoa > Chordata > Mammalia > Rodentia > Muridae > Acomys > Acomys percivali. Next base: position 42,046,126 of record OU015751.1, read on the forward strand.
AACAATGACTACCTATACCTGTCAATTCATCACTTTCTGAATATCTTCAGTATTGATGTTAAGATAAAGAAAGTGCCTGTACAAGTATGCAAATGTCCATTGTTTGGCATCCAATGCATTTTTTTCCCAAGTGCTCTCTTCTTGACAAAATAAAAATACATTTGAAGAGAACGTCTGAGCCACTTATTGAACTAGGAATCCTGATTCTGCCTATGGAATCAAATGGTTCATCATGAGCTAAGAACGATAACTTATAAATCATTGAGATTGTTCTGGGAATATCTCAGAGAGCATGAGAAGATTAACTACTGCTTGCGATTTGTAGTAATGATAAGATATCTGAGTAAACAGAGATTAAATGATCATAGTCACCTGCCAGGTGGTGGTGGTGCAAGCCTTTAATCCCAGAACCTGGGAGGCAGAAGCAGATGGATCTCTGTGAGTTCAAGGCAAGCATGATCGACAAACTAAGTCCAGGACAGTCAATGAGACACAGAAACTATCTTGAAAAACTGAAGGGGGAAAAGATCATGGTTACCAGTAAAGTTGGAGAATACCACATGCTTTGATCTGGGGTCCTGGTTGTACCTCTAAAATCATCTTGTCTATAAAACCAAGGAAGCTCTAAATGGTAAAGAAAGATATCTCTCACACAGGATGATATGTATCTAAAGATATTAGGTTAGTCAAAGTTTCAGACACCTGACCGTGAATAACATGAGACTAAAAATTTGAGGAGGGAGAAAAAAATAAAGACTAGAAATAGGAATTGTGTAAGCTATTTAAAATCTTCATAGAACCCCAGTTGATGGCTACAACTTCATTTAGGAAGCAAAATATAATCTAAAAGGAATTGGAATTTCAAATCCCACAAGTAATCTACTGCTTGCAGGTATGCTCTTGTCCTCCTATACTTATATTCTGAGAGACTCCCGTGACGCCAATTAACTCATCATACACAGAAAGCTTATTAATATGACATTCTGGAAAATCAATAAGAACAACAGTTCCAGTGCTCTGTTGCCCAGAAGAAGATTATTGACAGTATTGAGGTACAGCTCGGAAATAAGATAACCATGGGCTCAATAAGTAACATGTGAATAAGAAGATCATAGGAAAAGAATGCAGCTCACGTAGAGTATTAGAAGGTTAGTTGCAAGAAGGTTCTAAGAAAGGAAAACTGGAAGCAAAAGAAAAAGGAGGAAGGAAAGGATGTGACCAAAAAGTGATTAGCAATATTTACATTGACTTTCAGCATCATGATCAGACACAACATCAATGCCATTGCTCTTGTCTACATGTCAGTGCATAGTTTCATTTTATTTCCTAGTACTAACTCTTTGGGGGGGGGGTATACTACATAATGCCATGTGCCAGCTGTCACTCACAGTTTATTTTCTATTATATGCATTAGATTTAGGAATGGACCAAGTATTTATACCTTGACTGAGTGTCTCTTAAACTTGTTTTTTAGTGTACCTGAGATACAAATTAAAAGAATTAAAAGAAGGAGGGAAGGGCAACAGTCTCCCATGCAACGTGGAAATTTGCTGAGGAAGGAAGGCAGACATACTGGATGGTCAGGGTGCTTCCACACCTTGAATTTTCATGAGCTGTTTGCAGCAAGGTTGTACACATGGATGATTCCACTTCCTATCAACTTATATAAAATTGATATTTCCAAATATAATTGAAAATACTCCTAAGGATGTGTTTGTCACAAAATTCCTCATTTATTCTATAAGTATTGCTTTTATTTCCTCAGATGAGGAAATGAGATGAGAGCCATATCCAACTTTACGAATACATGACATGGGTTGAGCATGGAGTGTTTCTATCTAACTATCCCTAGGCCTGAAAGCCCAGCCCCCTTTCAATCTAATCCTCTGCAAGCTCTGAATTTGAAGGCTTCAAGTTCTAGCCTCCATCTGATAGCCTAGGCCTAGAATGTTTTCAGCCTCTGAGACTTACTGGTGAAGAAGGCCATCCTTTCTAGTTCTTTCTGAACTCTGGATGACTGTTTCAACTCAACTTTTCTGCCTAAAACTCCTCTCTGAGATGATTGATTATATTGGCTTCTTTCATCTTCTGAGTGAATTTCTTTGCTTGGAAAAACTGCCTCTAAACTCTAGAAACTGAGCTGAACAGAAGTGAAGGAACTACAGTAACTCAACTGAACTCCACCCAACCCAACTCGCTTTTCTCCCTGCACTGCTCTTATGTAGCCTGTCTTTCCTGTTGTTCTCATTAGAGTTGGGCATATCTTATATGTGACTCATTTTGACAAATCTTTCTCTGATTCATCACTTTGTTTGTCCCTGATTAGATGCCAATATTTAGGATTAAAGATGTGTACTAAGTGTGTGTCTGTATTCCAGCCTGATCACACAGACTTTATATGTGATCCCTTGCTGGAGTAGCCATCTTGATGAATTAAACTTTCTCTATACCACCCAGACTTTTTTAAGTCAGAAAGAATGGAAACTCTTAAAACCTAGTTGGTAAAAGTTCCAGTATATAGGTTTGATGCTTGACGGCTGGAGAGACAGGGACAAGATAAACACCTCAGTGATCACAAAGCCTCACCAGAGAAATGTGAAAGGAGAAGCAAATCTCACAAATCCACTCACAACAATCAGCTCAGAATCTCTTAGAAGAAGGGACTTAAGACTCTGTTTGGATACTTCATATTCAGCCCTCAGAAAACGAAACAACAACAACCAACAACAACAACAACAAACTCAGTGAAATGAGAAGCTTATTTTGCTGTAAACCCAATTAAAATATCTCCTTGGTGAATATAACTATATATTCTAAATCTTACATCTTGTGTGTACTCGTTTTCACTTCCCTCCCCAATCTGTTTGCCTTCTGCCTTTGAGGCTGTATTGATAAATCGCAAAACTCAATAGAATGAAGACATCTGAGTATTTGAATACATTTACCTTACTATTATCTTTATCTCACAGAACTTCATAGCAGTGTTTTAAGAAAATAAATTTCAAAACAATCCCATATGCATACAAAGAGCCCAATGATTCTGGATTAAAACAACTATTAATCACATATAACCTACAAAATACCATGCTTCCCTTGAAATAATGAGGCTTGACCAAGTATTGGAATGTTTCTTTAATTTATTTTCAGTGTGGTAGCATTTTTTATTTCCCCTCCTGTTTTTTTTCTATTTTACATGCATATTTATATTATTACACAAATATACAATAAATAACCTACAGCAAGAAGAACTGTGAAACAATCAGAAATTATATAAATGTTATATTCATAATGTTTTGGCTATTGGTATTTGGCAATCTTGAAGAAAACATCTTCCCTATCTCAGTGCATCTAAAATTTCTGAATGTAAATCAGTATCTATCAGATCTCATCTTTATCAACTTAAAACATCTATCTATACATAAAAACATGGGGATGGGTTGTTCTATTAAGTTAGAAAACACCATATTTACTATAGGATGTAGAATGGCGTGTTCCTCCCTATACCAAAGCTATTGTGTGAGAAAAATGACCAATAAACAGCAGTGTCAGCTTCCTAATACAGGTAATAAGAATCTACAGTATAAAAAGCAACAATACTTAAAAAGGATTTCATTTTATTAAATGTGTAACTCTTGGAACAAATAAGCCCTTGATAATATTTTAGTTAATTAAGAAATTCCAATTATATGAGATCGGGCACCTTCAGGGTATTATGGCGATAGAACAGGAAGGATCCAAAGGAGGATGCTTAATCCTCACTCTGAAGGGGAAATAGCATAGACAAGGGTACTGGTTAAAGAGAGGAAACAAAGTAGGAGAGGAAACACAGAGAGGGATGAGGGGGAAGAGCAGACCTGGGGAGAAAGGGGACAGGAGAACCAAAGGCCTATAGAGAAAAGAGAAACTGTAGGCAGGGGCAGCTCTATGACAAGCTGGAGACCTAAGTCAGGGTAGGCTCCCAGGGAGATATGAGAAGGATTCTAGGAGAGACTTCTAGTAACAAGGGTCATTGATACTGAAGAGGACAACCTCTAACTACGTAAGTCCCCTAGTAGAGGGAGGGGAACACCAATCAATCAACAAAAACTTTGACCAAAAACATTCACCATGCCTACAAAATGTGCAGGGATAAATATAGAGTAGATATAGCTGAGATGGAGGGTTGCCCAACCCAAGATTCACCCCATGGGAGAGAAACAACTCCTGATATTATTAATGATACTTTGCTAAGCTTGCAGACAGGAGTCAAGCAGAGGTGTCCTCTGAGAAGCCCCACCCAGCAGCACCTCAAAACAGATGCTGAGGCTCGCAGCCAAATATTGGGTGATACATAGGGAATCTTCTGGAAAAGTGGAAGGAAGGAGAAACTAGGACCTGGAGGTGACAGGAGCCTCACAAAAAGACTAACAGAGCCAACTAACCAGGGCCCAGAGGGGCATGTAGAAACTGAAGCACCAACCAAGGATCTGGCATGGACTGGACCTGATGTAGCCGAGGGCCATCTTTGGATTCATATGCGTACCCTAGTAAGGGGCATGTAGGAGGCTCTCCCTGACATGGACTCTCTTGCCAGCTTTTCAATCACTTCCTCCTGGCTGGACTGCCTTGCCCAGCCACAGAGGAGGAGGACACATTCAGTTCTGATAAGACTTGATGATCCTGGGGGAATGAGAAGGGGGGGGTGCCCCTCTTCTGAGGAATAGGGGAGGGGGATGTAGGAAAGGAAGGGAAGGTGGGGCTGGGAGGTGAGGAGGGATAGAGCTATGACCAGGATGTAAAGTGAATGAATAAATCAATTAAAAATAATACAATAAAAACTAAAAGAATTTTTAAAAAGGAATTTCAAATAATAGTTTTGTGAAGCTATATAGACTACAAACCACAACCATGACCAGTATGGCAAGATACACCCTAGAATGCAATAGTGACACTTGTGTCGTGGGAGTAACCAACAGATATATAATCTAACTTAAGGCCCACACAATAGGAAGGAGTTACCCCAGCCAACTACCTATAACTAGTGAGATCATAGACACTAGAGCAGAACCTACTACAGTCACTTTTCTGAAACAGAATAGTTCCCAACTGTATTCTAAATACTTACACTTACATCCTCATGTAAGCCAAGTATTCATGCCTCAACAAATAATTTTTTTACAGTAGATAGAGACTATCACAGAAATCCACAACTAGTCAAAATGCATAGAAAAATTAACAGTGGGGTATGCATTCCCAACTGGTATTTCTATAATACAACCCCTACACTTAAGCTCATGAAACATCATAGAAGAGAGGGCAGAGAGTGTTAAAAGCCCAGACATCTGCTTTAAAATAATGTCCTCGAGGTAGATGCACCTGTGAAATTTCAACAATATGGCTGCTTAAATAAGGCTTTAACAGTGACAACACCAGTTGCCATGCCAATGTAAATAAGGTAAGTCTTACAAGACCCCCTTCTAGATGAAGAGCTACAGCCAATTAATGGTTACTAAGAGAAGAGAAGTCAGTCTTTTCTGAGGACAGCCCCCAGATAGGTTATCCAATGCCAAGTGGTTAGCTCTCAACACATATACATATAATAATGCTCAATGGAGTTAGCAGGTTTTATGTGTATGTATATCAATAACTAAAGAATGGTTCATAAATTTGAGAGGGAGAGAAAACACAAGTTGTTGGAAAGGGAACAGGTGGGATGGAAAAATCATGAAGCAAACAATCACATACATAAGCTAGAAGTTAAAAACAAAGGGTGCCTTTCCACTGGACACATAGGACTTTGCACCAAAAAGCCTTTATTTCCTAAGGATTAGCATGAATTTCAGTACCATTTTGCAGAGAGGGTAAGTTAGTTTACATTGCAATTAAGTGAAGGATCAAAGGCAGAAAATGCACAAAAACAGCACTAGAGATATCAACACTGGTAGAAGCATTTTAACTTTAGTTTGTAAACTAAACAAAGGACAAAAAATTCATTACAACACAAATATCAGAAGCAAGAATTATATTAACATTGTATGAAGCCCTTTCTAAAATTAAAATAGTAGCCCAGTGAAGACTGACTCCTTGTTTCTGAAACTCATTAACAATAGATTGTCAAAGGGAATTCCAAACAATAAAAAAAGGATTATAATGATCCTCAATATTTTTAATTATCTGTAAATAATTTGTAAAAGTAATTTTTAAAACAAAATTTATGCCAAAATATGGCACTTGGCAAAGTAATACACTATCAAATTTTACATGTACATTTGACTTTTTAATACAGGACAGTGAGTTTTTTTTTTTAAGAGCCTGATAAATATTTAAGTTCTGTCAAGCATGGAGTTTTTGGCACACCTATTAAAATCTGATGTCACAGACCTAAAGTAGACACAGACATTATATAAGGCCAAAAGGCTGACTGAGTTCCCATTAAACTGAAGTCATAGTAATAGACCATTGACCAGGTGTGGCCCATGGTCTATGATTTTCTAGCCTCTATTCTAATGCATTTTGATGCAACAAATCAGCATTATTATTATGATGTTAGAATGACTGGTATAAGTTGAAATACATTACTGTTCAAGACAACTTGGTTTTTTGACTCCAAAATGCATCAGAGGAAAGAACTTTGTAAAGAATTTTCCAATCTTACCATGTTAATGCTACTTATACCCTTATGCAATTTAATGTCACACTTTACATGTTTCATTGGTGTATAAAAAACCACCAAGTGGAAAAAATCCATTAAATGACTCAAAGTGGAAAACTCAACCATTATAGTTTATCTCCAGAAAGATAATACTAAACCTTATCTATTTACATTTAGCCAGGGACATATAGTTTTATTGCTTACAGAATAAAAACATAGAGTCAAACTAATGATGAAGCTGTTTAAGTTTCCCTTTGGATGGGTTTATAGTCAGCCAATGTGGAGTTCACAGCAATGGGAGATAACAACCCAAAGGAGAGGAAAAATGATGGAGGAAAAAGTGACAAGTTTCTCTATAAATAAGCCATCCAATTGTAATAGAAAGATGGGATTTTATAGGTGACCCTTTAAGTGCATGCACTCATAGACATATTCTGGTAAAGTCATCCCTAGAAGGGTTATTCTTTTGAACAGTTTGCAGATAATCTTCTTTTCCTTTTCTTTTAGGTGTACAGCCATTGACAATGAAATGCATTTGTATTAATTCTTTTTCTTCAGGCTGTGACAAAATATCAGAAGCACCTTAAGGATGAAGATGATTATTCTGGCTCACAGTTTCAGAGGAACAGGCCATCATGCTGGGGAAGGCTTGGAGATTGGACTTGCTATGTGTATAGGATGCATCAGAGTCTTGTGAACATGGGGCAAAACAGAACGGAAAGAGTTATACCAGAGCTAGGGATGAGTGTAACCTTAAAGTCCTACCTCTAGTGACTTTTACCAGCCAGGCCTTCCAAAAGTTCCACAGCCTTCAAAATAACACTGGAAAACAAGCTTTGAAAATATGTAAGGGCATTTGATATTGAAATGATTACATATTTGGTAATGCTTCTGTACAACCAAATCTTATGTAGGTCAGTTTCCAATTTGCTATGACCCTTATATCTATCACTAATTTGATTTTGTGTGTATACACTTTGAGTGAGAATTTCCCACATTGATTAAATAACAAAAACTTGAACAGGTATATCATAGGTTGTCATTTAATTTTTCTATCTAAAAGGCTTTCAATTTTGCAAGTATAAATTGGGATACTGTGAGCTGAAAGTTTTCTGAAGCTTGCATTTTTAATGTTTTGCTAATAATGGGTTTGGTCCATATTTAGGGGTTTGAGGGACAATTTCTGGCACCACTATTATGTCTACTTGGAAACATCACAATATCCACCAAAGTATTCAGCTCATATTTTCCTGCACTTTCGCATTTCAATCCTAAACTTGTTGGCTGGATGAGCTAAGTCTTTCCATGATGGATTTTCAGCTCCAGCCCTGATGGTCTTTATACCATTACTTTTTGCAGCAGAATTGGCATAGTTTTATAGTTGTTTGGGTAAATTATATCATTGGTAAACTACTTTAATTAAAGGAGGAACTTCTTCATCCTATATTGGGCTTTACAAATTTTCTCTATCCTATTTCTGTACATCTTTACTTGAACCTTGATGGCTGAGGACTTAACCATCCTATAAACTCCTCTCTCCTTTGAGTCAAAGCTCCTACTCCCCTCTTCAAAACACCTCATTGCAGTCCCTGATTATCATATCTCCTTATCTCCCTGTCTCTCCCTCATAAGTTCATGTTTAATGACTCTTATGAAACACTCCAACAATCAGGGTAATCTCCTCACCTCAACTTCTTTCTTAATACACTCTCCCTTTGCATGCCCCGTTTTGAATAAAAGATAACCTTTAAGGTTATAGGGACTAAACCCTGGATATCCCAGAATATATGTTCCTTCCTACAGTATTCACTCTATACACCCCAAGAATCCATGTACCTCCTCATGCAAAATGCCTTCACTTCATAAAAAATTTCAGTCCAGTTCAGCTTCTCCTCAACTACACATAAGATCTAAGGATAGAGTGGGGCCTCAAAATAGTGCCCTCTTCTTATGCCCCTCTGGCCTCTGCCAAAGAAAATTCTCTGGTTAATTTTGTCTCCAATATTTTACAACTATTTTGTATACCTCTTCTGTCTCATTCAACTGCCTGTCCTGCCATTGCTCCTTCTGCTAGTCCATCTATCCCTCAGCCATTGCCATGATAGTGACTAACTTCCTCTGGATCATAAGCTACTACGAAGCTTTTCATTTATCTCCCTGCCTCTACCCTCATAAGCTAGCTAGGCAGGGTGCTGCTGAACTGAGGCAGACAACAATGATGAGATCCTGAACTGAAATACTAGTAAGAAGACAAAAAATGATAAAACATATTTCAGTGTTCTTAGACAGTCTATTTGAAGTAGTCTTGCCACACATGCACTTAAAAATTGAGTTGATGGGTAAGATAATTAACTGTGTAATCATTTCATAGTACATATCAAAGCATCTTGATTTATACAGTAAGTGTATGTGTATTATAATGTTATCAGCCACAGTTCATTAAGACTACATTTACATTTTTAAAAAATTTCTTATAATTTATTCATATTACATCAACAGTGTCATCCATTCCCTTGTATCTTCCCATTCCCACTCTCTCTCACTCTTCCACCCTATTTCCCTCCTCTAGACCTCTCACAGAAGGGGACCTCCTCCCCCACCATATGATCAAAGCCCATCAGGTCTCATCCAGATAGCCTGCTTCTCCTTCCTATGTGTAACTACTGGGGCTTCCCCACCAATGGGAAATGATCAAATTCGGGGGGGGGGGGGCTGCACCAGAGTTGATGTTAGAGGCAGTCCTGACTCTCTTCACAACCATGGAGAATGAGCTGTCTATTGGCTATATCTGAATTGGAGTGTCTGGGTTTACTGAATGCATTGTCCTTGGTTGGTGCAACAGTTTGTGAGGCCTCCCCTTGGTCTGGATCCACAGGCCTTGTTGGTCTCGTGGGGCTTCTGAATCCTTTGGGTCCTTCAATCCCCCCTTTCTTCCATACCACTCTCAGTGTTCCACCCAGAGTCCAGCCAGCACTAAGTTCGAGTACCTATCCCCATCACCCGCTGGATGGAGTCTCTCAGAGGACATCTATGTTGGGCTAATATCCACTTATAAGTGAGTATACACATCCATGTCTTTCTGGGTCAGGGTTACCTCACTCAGGATGATCATTTCTAGTTCAACCCATTTGATTCAAATTTCCAGATTTCTTGTTTTTAATAACTGAGTAGTATTCCATTGTGTAAATGTACCACAGTTTCTTAATCCATTCTTCATTTGAGGGACATCTAGGTAGATTCCAGAATCTGGCTATTATGAATAAAGCTGCTATGAACATAATTGAGCAAGTGTCCTTGTTGTATGGTGGAGCATCTTTCAGGTATATGCCCAGGAGTGGTATGGCTGGGTCTTGTGGTAGCACTATTCCAAATTTTCTGACAAAGAGTCATAGCAACTTCAACAAATGGTGCTGGTTTAACTGAATGTCCACACGAAGAAAAATGCAAATAGATCCATATTTACTACCCTGCATAAAACTAAAGTCCATGAGATCCAAGATAGCGGCGAGCAGTGTGGTCCGTGTTTGGAAGCTCCAGTGAACAATTCAGGGAATTGCAGATTTCTGAGCCAGGAACACCAAGATCCCGACACCACGGCAGCAGGAATGCGCCACGGTTCGGAAGGACCAGGGTGCGGAGGACCTGCATGCCCCTACACACTGGAGGAGTGCAGATTTTCTCGGATCAGAGCAGTGGCGGCACAAGCAGAATCAGTGACACCAGCAGCAGCGACTGAGGTTTGCAGCTCAGAGCCTTCCAGTGGAGGTGGTTAGTGTGGTGGCTGGTGGGAGTTGCTGCGGGAGAGGGGACACTGGACAGGATTTGGGTTGCGTGGTGCCTTGTGACCCAAACTGGACTTGGTGGACAGTTCAGCCCCAGAGTCCCGGGTACAGCTCAGGGCACAGTGCTGTGGAGACGCTGACTCAGCGCAGCAGGCAATTCTGCCCAAGACAACAGCTTAGCGCAGCCACGGCTCCCCTGATGTGACGCAGGCTGGGTGGAGCGCTCAGGTCCACCAAAGGTGCCATCTCAGCGCAGCCGCAGTCCACCTGCTGTGACACAGGCTGAGCAGAGCACTCAGGTCCACCCTAGGCGCCATCTCAGCGCAGCTCACCTGCTGTGATGTAGGCTAGGCAGAGCACTCAGGTCCACCCTAGGTGCCATCTCAGCGCAGCTGCAGCTCACCTGCTGTGATGCAGGCTGGGCGGAGCGCTCAGGTCCACCCTAGGCACCATCTCAGTGCAGCCGCAGTTCACCTGCTGTGACACAGGCTGGGCGGAGCGCTCAGTCCCACTGAGGGCGCCATCTCAGCGCAGCCGCAGTTCACCTGCTATGACGCAGGCTGGGCAGAGAGCTCAGTCCCACCAGAGGCGCTAGCGCACATCAACAAGCAGTTCTGCTCAAGACACTAGCTCTCCTCAGAGGGCAGTTTTGGGGCACTGACGCAGGCTGAGGTCAGCACGCAGATTCAGCCCAGAGGCCCTAGCTGGACTTATAGGGCAGATTAGGCCCAGAGATTCTTCCTGAGCTGTGCACACAGGCTCGGCGGCCCCAAGACTCTGGCTGGACTATGCACGCAGTATAGGCCCAGAGTCCCGGGCTGAATTCAGCGTGCAGTGTGGGTCCATAGTCCCTGTCTGAGCTCGGTGCACAATTCTGCCCCAGAGACTCGGGTGGAGCTCGGCGTTTAGCTTAGGGCCAGTGTCCCTAACCATGCTTGGCAGACAGATTGGGCCCAGAGTCTCTAGTAGAGCTTTTGGCACAGTCCCGGCTCTAAGATTCAGGTTGGACACAGTGTGCAGTTTGAATCCATAATTCCTGGCTGAGCTGCATGGATGTTTCGGGCATGAGTCAATCACTGACCACAGCAAGCAGTTTGGTCAAAAACCCCTAGCTGAGCTTGGTGCGTAGTCCCAGCCCGAAAATTCTGGCTGGACCCTGTGTGCATTTTGATCCCAGAATTCCTAGCTGAGCTCGGCAGACGGTTCAGGCCCTGAGATTCTAGCTGAGCTCGGACGGTGGTTTGGGACCAGTGTCCCTGGCTGGACTTGGCAGGGAACTCAGAAGGCTGTGGATACCTTGGCCTGACCCAACGCTCATCCAGAGACCCAGAACGATTGCAGGACTCACAGCACAGGGGATCTGAGAATCACTGGCTGTGAGAGCCCAAAACGCCGGGCTAACCTCCTGCCATCCACAACAGTGAAACATCAGAGCTTCCAACCTACAGAAATCGTGAGAAAACAAGTGAATCTATCATCAGACTCCCTCCATCTAACTCGGGAAGCTACCCAACGAAAAGAAGCCGGCAAGATGTCTAAAGGACAGCGTAAAAGCATACGCAAAAAAAACCCAAAACAACATGGCTGCTCCAGTTTCCAGCTATCCCAAAGAAAACAACCCAGAGAGCTCAAATACAACGGAAATACAAGAAAATGACCTCAAATCCTTAATAAGGAGCATATTAATGGAGGAAACAAATAAAATTCGTAATCAAATACAGGAAGACGCAGCCAACTACGTGAGAGACATAAAAGAAGCACATAAAGTGGAACTGAAAAATTTCAGGAAAATTCAAATAACCAGATGGAAGAAATAAATAAAACGGTTCAAGCTCTGAAGACCTATAAAGAGGCAATGGAAGAAACTTAGGAATATACAAAAAATCAGGTGAAAGAAATAAAAAATTCAGTTCAAGATCTGAAAACGAAAATGGATTCAATGATAAACACACAGACAGAAGAAAAACGACAACGTGAGACCTCAGAGAAGAAGGCGAGCAACACAGAGGTGAGCTTTTCTAACAGAATCCAAGAGACAGACGAACGAATCTCAGGTCTAGAAGATACAATCTCATATCTTGAAGCAACCATTAAAGAAAATGTCAAATCTGGAAAACTCCTGACACAAAACACGCAAGAAATTAAGGACACCATGAAAAGAAGAAATCTGAGGATAATAGGCATTGAAGAAAAAGAAGATATCAGACTCCAAGGCCCAGAAACTATTCTCAACAAAATCATAGAAGAAAATTTCCCCAACCTAAAGAAAGAGATACCTATAAACATACAAGAAGCCTACAGAACACCAAATAGAATTGACCAGAAAAAGAAAACTGCCCGTCACATAATAATCAAAACACAAAACATAAAGAACAAAGAAAAAATATTAAAAGCTGCAAGGGAAAAGGGCCAAATAACATTCAATGGCAAACCTATCAGAATTACACCAGACTTCTCAGCAGAGACCATAAAAGCCAGAAGAGCCTGACAGAGATCCTGCAAACCCTGAGAGACCGCAGATGCCAGGCCAGACTACTTTACCCAGCAAAACTATCAATAACCATTGATGGAGAAAACAAAATATTCCATGACAAAACCAAATTCAAACAGTACCTATCCACAAACCCAGCTTTACAGAAGGTACTAGAAGGAAAACTACATCCGAAAGGGTCAAGCTACAAACAAAACTACTCAGGAAATAGGTAACTATACCATGGCAAAAACACAGCTACACAAACACTCAATTGGAAACAACATCAAAATTAAGACTTATAACAGTCACTGGTCGTTAATATCTCTCAACATCAACGGTCTCAATTCTCTAATAAAAAGACATAGACTAACTGAATGGGTGCATAAACAAGATCCAACATTCTTCTGCGTTCAAGAAACACATCTCATCTATAACGATAGGCATTACCTCAGGATAAAAGGTTGGAAAAAATATTCCAAGCAAATGGTCACAAGAAGCAAGCAGGCATAGCCATTTTAATATCAAACAAGATAGACTTTCAACCAAAATTAATCAAAAGGGATGCAGAAGGACACTTCATACTCATCAAAGGTAAAGTCAACCAAGATGACATCACAATTCTGAACATCTATGCTCCCAATACATGGGCACCCACATTTGTAAAAGATCTTCTAAAAAAACTCAAACCACACATCGATCCCCACACAATAATAGTGGGGGACTTCAACACCCTACTCTCACTGAAGGATAAGTCATTGAAACAGAAACTAAGCCGAGAAATAACATCATTAACCAATGCCATTGGTCAAATGGATCTAACAGATATCTATAGAACCTTTCACCCAAACAAGAAAGAATATACCTTCTTCTCTGCACCCCATGGAACCTTCTCCAAAATTGATCACATCGTAGGTCACAAAGCAGGCCTCAACAGATACAAGAGGATTGAAATAATACCTTGTATCCTATCAGATCACCATGCTCTTAGGCTGCAATTCAACAACAACAGAAACAACAAAAAGCCTACACGTACGTGGAAACTAAACAACTCTCTGCTAAATGACACATGGGTCAGGGAAGAAATAAAGAAAGAAATCAAGGAGTTTCTGAAATTCAATGAAAATGAGGGAACAACATACCCAAATTTGTGGGATACATTGAAAGCAGTGTTAAGAGGAAAA
>OU015751.1:42065289-42077131 GCA_907169655.1 Acomys percivali
AAAGAAAGAAAGAAAGAAAGAAAGAAAGAAAGAAAGAAAGAAAGAAAGAAAGAAAGAGGAAGAAATATAGAAAGGAGTGAAAATGTAGAGTAGCTTTTCTTAAGAATGATTTCAGACACAGAATCCCAGAGTGGAATTAGCGTATTTGATTCCAAAAAGAGCACACTACAGCATTGTGTCTGGAAATCACAATAATGGTTTTTCCTCTAACTTATTTTATGATGGATAATTGTAAGGGTTTCTGGAAATTGGCAGGGGACCACAAAGTTCACAAGGAGAAGAATATTTTGAGTAATATCTTTCCCTGCCTTTTGTCACTTAACTGTGATGAAATTAAGAAAGCCTGGGAAATTTCCTTCATATATCTGAAGAGATCTCCCAATTCTTCTGTAGTTTTGAGTAGGGAATTTCACTAGTCTGTTAAATATTAAATATTAAAGTCAAAGTACCTTCCTTAGAGAACACATTTCTTAGAAGTAACTGCTGGAAAAGTACCAAGTACAAACCAGAGATAGAGATTCTCTGTTTAAGTGAAAGTGCATAAACTTTAGTCTCAAACATATTGTGGGTGCAAGTCAACTGTGACACTAAGTCTATAGGGCATTATAAAAACAATCTCACCTTTGTGGTATGAATTCCTTCATTTACAGCATAAGATTCTGAAAAAAAAAAATGTACCCTAGTCAGTTTGCAGAGATGATAGAAAGCACGGGGGGGGGGGGGGGGACAGAGAGACAGAGACAGTCAACAAAAAGCACATATTAGTTGGGACTGTTTTATGTTTTGCCAGAGAGAATGACTTAAGAAGCCAAGAGATACAACCAAAATGTGAGGTTAGCACCTAGAAAAGGAAGAGATACAAGTTAAAGACAGACATCCCTCAAGCCACAGTGTAGCCTAGTGCCAAACCGGTTTGCTGTCTGCTATTGAAGATGAAAGAAAAATACTAGGTGCAATCCAGACTGAATTGCAGTGAATTGCAACTGCAACTGTGACAAAGACTCACTTTGCTAAGCTATATGATGCACAGCAACACTAGTTCACTAGGATAATGCATATTTTCAGTCGTATAGCCATCTTATTTCAAAAGTCACCACATTCTCTCCTTTGCTTTGATAATGTTTAAAACAAGCAAAGAAAAAGCCACCATTTTAGTGCCCAGTGGGAGTGGTGGTACACCCATTTAATTCCAGCACTTGAGAGGCAGAGGCGGGCCATCTTTGTATTCCAGGAGAGCCTGGTCTACAGAGTGAGTTCCAGGACAGCCAAGGCTACACAGTAAAACCCCATCTCAAAAAACAAAGAGATCCCCACCAAACTATTTTCATGTTAATTCCCCACTGGACAATACTTTAGTCATTGCTAATTTTGAAAAAACAGCATTACTCCCATATTCACAAAATTCCTTTTCCCCCTAAGTGTCCTTGAAAAGTTCTGAAATCTGCAACTCAGTAAGAAATGTTTCCATGAAAGGAAGCTGCTGCGTTTTTTTTTTTTCCTAAAGGAACCAAAGCATAGCCTTGAGACCACCCTCCCAAGTGTAAGATGGAAAACATCAGGAACTATGGAGCATCAAGCAAATCTCCACGGAGGAGCAGTGAGAAGCTATTTAGCACAGGTGTTTAATTATGATGCATTCGGGAATGGGTGGTGCTCAATGGCCCTCAGACACAAACCTCCACCTGTGCAGTGGCTGTCCATTGGTTTGTGCAGTGATCATGTTGAGGGAAAGTGAGTCTGCTCCAGCCCTGCTCAAGAGCCAATCTTGTCTTAGTGTAACCAAGTTCACTGCCAAGAAACCACAGGTTTTCTCCACATGAGCAGGTCCATTTTGCAAGTTTATAATCTGCATCTGGGTTGTCTCCCCTGGAATTAGACACTTCTGAAAGCAAGTGAAAAATCAGAATAATTCAAGATGTCCTGCGGTGAAAATCTCTCCAGGTACCTTCCACAACTGAATTTGTGAAAAGCAAGGGGAATAAAAATACTGATCAAATGACCAGGAAAGATCATGGTAATTCATCCTGAAATAATAGTCTGTTCTCTGCTGCTAGCTTGATAGTCAGGAGTGCTATTTATTGAGCTGAAACTAGCCCAAGAACTTTTAAAAGTATTATCTCAAATTAAATCTTATTGGAAAGATACTATTGCAATTACTATCATTGATACTAGAGATGAGCAAGTTCATCAAGGAATTTTACATTGTCTCTCACCAAAGTCAATAGTTATCTTTTCCTTGGGCTACGTGTCTTTCTCAGATGCTGTGAACAAAATCTAGAGCCAAGACAGAGTGTAAGTGAACAATAAAGTGGACAAGATTTTTTTCTGAATTCTCAAGCCTACAATCCATCCATTCTACTTCAGCATATATTCATTTTTAAAAATAAATATTGATATTTTTATTACACTTGTGCATATGCATGCATGATTGCATGTGTTCATGCATGGGCCAGAGAACTTTGTGGAACTAGTTCTCTTTGCATACCATATAGACCTTGGGGATGGACTCCAGGAGCTAGTTCAATAAGGAGGATATAGAAAATAAAGGGTGTGGGATAACTATCTAATAATTCTAAGGATTGTTTGTGTACATAATGCTTCATCTCAAGAGAAGAGCTATTAGACACAATGTAGGAATCTATCACTGTACACTCAAGATAGCCCAACACTCTGTTTGGCCCTACAATGGCTTTTCAGAGAGCAGACACACGGAGACAATGCCAGGAAGCAGAGTCCTCTAATGCAAAGGTTACTACCAGCCCCATGGCAGCTGTAAGTTTCCTCCTCTAAGGAGCGGAATTTTTGTTGCTGTAAGTTCTGAAGACAATAAAACATAATAGAATATTGAGGGGGGGGTAATCTTTCCCAACTACAATGACATTTAATTTCTTTGTAATTACCTCTCTTGGTCAAGACTCCCCAGTTTCAAGATTTTCAAAGTATTTAAATTCAAAATATCTATAGTCAATTTGTTTTATTCCACCTCTGAAAATGTACTAGCTCAAAGGAGATTCTCCAGCACATGACATCCCAGATACTTGCTCATTGTGCCTGATGTTAATTCATAACAAGACACTTTTGTGGTTCCATGAATCAAGTTCAGTTCCTCATGTATGGGAGGCAAGCACTCCATCAATGGCCCTACTAAAAAATGTCGGCCCAGCCTAAGTCCACCATAGATATAATATTTATACAGTTAAGCCTGACCAAATTGAATATTCAACATCCATGGATTCTATTACACATTCACTATACTTTGGTTTTTCAAATTTTCTTACAAACATTCAGAACGGCTGCACCCTAATAGCTATTGAAGCTCAATATTGTTACATGTGATAAATGTTGCTTGTAATAAATGTATGAGGCATAAATGCTTTCTCATAGGTCTGAAAGGGGGGCACCAAGTCATCCTCTTTATCTTCAGGGATTCAGAGATTGTAAGATTCAGTAGTGGGATCAGGGACATGCTGCAACATTTGCGTTCTCCCATCTGATGAAGCATCAGCTTTCCCCCACCACCGCTGCACCTTAAATTCTTTCCTGTGACTGACAGTTTCATCCATTCCTTCCTGAGGCTACTATTGAAATTCCTTTGTACTTGTAGAAGCAAGTTTGCTGGCTCAAGAATTTTGTTTTAACTCTGCCTTTAAGACTTGTCAGCAGCAAATTAGGATGAGGAATCCTAATTTATGTTTCAAAGGCCTCGATGGGAGTGAGAAGTATTTTTATTTACATTCTCCCCACAGAGAGTGTCAAGTCAGAATGATGGACCACAGCACACTACTGTACAATTATTAGAAAATTCCAGAGAGAACTGTGAAATATGAGAAACAAGGGCAAATGGGGATAATGCCAGCTAACCCTAATAAAGTTCCTCAATTGTGTGCAGCAGCTGGGAGCAATGTGAAGGCAAGCAGAATGGATACTTGACTTTCTTTTGTTGACAGTCATGTACATATTTACTTACTTGTGTGTATGTGTGTGTGTGTGTGTGTGTGTGTGTGTGTGCAATATATTATGTGAAAAGATACAACTCTTTTGAATATTTCTATTACTATATAATCAACTCAACCCAAATTCCAAAGTATGATTAACACAGAGTGACTTAATACGTCGTTTTGTTGACATGAGTATTATGCATGGAAAAAGTAAGAGCTGAACAGTAAATACCTAAACTACCATACAAAATCTATAATTAATACTTTACTATTTTTGCCTTTTCACATATTTGTTCATCTGCCTAGCCTGCTATGCATACATCCACTTATCTTATTTACAGAAGGATTCAAAAGCCTAGAGACTTCTAAGGCTGAATGTTCTTTACTTCCACTCATCTTAATGCCATTTTAGTGACTAAATGCTAACAGTAGTGAATAGTGAATAGTGAATAGTGAATAGATTTTATTTCAAGGATATATTTTTCAAATATTTATTCTGGTTGAATAAAGGTGTTTCATTTGTTGGATCATTTCACTGTCAGGATCTTGAAACATATAAAAAGTGGGTGAAGTGGGCATGGTGGCTCATGCCTGTAATTCCAGCACTGGGGGAGGCAGAGGCAGATAGATCTCTGTAAGTTCAAGGCCAGCTTGGTCTACAAAGCAAGTCCAGGATAGGCAAGGCTACACAGAGACACCTTGTCTCAAAATACAAAACAAAACATACAAACAAAAAAAAAGGTGGGTCTACTGGATAATTTCATGCCAATTTGACTCAAGCTGAAGTCATCAGAGAGGAGGGAACCTCAATTAAGAAAATGCTTCCAGAAGATCAGACTGTAGACAAGCCTGTAAGACATTTTCTTATCTAGTGATTGATGGAAGAGAGCCCAGCCCATTGAGGGTGGTGTTATCCCTGGGCAGACTGTCCTGACTTCTACAAGAAAACAGGCTGAGCAAGCTGTGAGATCAAGGCAGTAGTCAGCACCCCTCTATGACCTCTGCATCAGGTCCCACCTTCAGATCCCTTCCCTGTTAGAGTTCCTGCCCCAACTTCCTTTGATGCTAAGCAGTGATATGGAAATGTAAGCCAAACAAATCCTTTCCTCAACAACTTACTTTTTAGTCATTGTGTTTCATCACAGCAGTAAACACCCTACCTACAACAGTTTTCCATCTAAGCTCCATTTTGCATAGTGAAGGAAATTTAAGTTAATCACATTAGGGTGAATTCAGTTGCTTTGCTGTTTCTGGTTTTAACTTCACTCCTCTCTCCTAGGTGATATTAAGTCTCCTTAATTTTTTCTCCTTCGATGAAATCGCCCCCTCCCATGTATTGCCCCTGCTTGGACAGATTCCCCTTTTAAGCCAGGACTGGCTGACAAGCCACTGGGAAGATTCTCTGGACCCAGATGGCTCTTCACTTAAAGAAAACCTTTTCTAGCTCCCTCACTCCACACGTAGGATTCTCACACCTCCACTAGTACCCATGCTTCCTTTTCAAAATCTCAAACATATCTCTTCCAGCCCAGAGGGCTTGGGGGTTCTTTTCCCAAGCCAGTTAAAACAGGATAGCTGAGCAGTCTTCCAAATGCATTGTTTAATCAAGGATCTGGTCCTTGAGAGATCGGAAAGGGAGCATTATCTCATTCTGTTTCTCTTTGCACTTCAGCTGTGACCTTCATTTCCCTCCAGGCCAAATCTTAGTTTAAACAGAGGAAAGGTAGTAGGATTTCAGACTTTAAAACAAGCAAAACACTCCACAGTCTATCCTTTCCCATTTTCACTCTGTGTGTCAGTCTGTTTTCTTTTTTTCTTTTTTTTTAATTTGTGTTTTTACATTTATTCACTTTACACCCCAATTGTAGCCCCCTCCATTGTCGGTACCCAGTCCCACCACCCCCACCTGCTTGTTTCCCCCTATGCCTCTCCCCTAGTCTTCAGAGAGGGGCAGCACTTCTCCCTTATCAACTGACCCCAGGACTGCCTGTGTCCTTTTCCTCTGTGGCCTGGTAAGGCACCCCACCATGGAAAAGTGATCAAAGAGCATGCAACAGTGCCCATGGTAGGGCAGCCCCTGCTCCCCTTACTAGAAGATCCTTATGGGTGCTGAGCTGCTTATGGGCTACATCTGATCAGGGGGGCCTAGGTCCTCTTTATGCATGGTCTCCACCAGCACCATGGGCCCAGGTTTGTTGGCTCTGTTAGTCTTCTTGTGGAGCTCCTGTCACCTTTAGGGCCTTCTATCCTCTCATTTTTCCGTAAGACTCCTTGCCCTCTGCTCAAAGATTGGCTGTGAGACATAGCATCTGAGTCAATCTCCTGCTGCATGGAGTCTTTCAGAGGACATCTATGGTAGCCTTCCTTCCCGTTCCTTCTCTTCAGCTGCTTCCGGTACCTATTCTATTTGCCCTTCTGAGTGAGAATTAAGCATCATCCCTAGGGTTCTCTTTGCTACTTAGCTTCTTTAGGTCTATGGATTATAATGTGGCTATCCACTATTATATGGCTTATAAATAAGTATATACCATGCATGTCTTTCTGGGTCTGAGTTACTTCACTCAGGATGATCTTTTCCAGCTACATTCATTTGCCTGCAAATTTCATGATGTCCTCGTTTTTAATAGCTAAGTATTTTAATAGCTAAGTAGTATTCCATGGTGTAGATGTACCTCAGTTTCTTTATCCATGCTTCTGTTGAGGGACATCTGGGTTGTTTCCAGTTTCTGGCCATTACAAATAGTGCCACTATGAATATAGTTGAGTAAATGTCCTTGTTGAATAGTGTGTTCGCCCAGGAGTGGTACAGCTGGGTCTTGAGGTACAGCTGTTCCCAATTTTCTGAGAAAGTGCCAGATTGATTTCCAAAGAAGTTGTACAAGGTTGCACTCCGACCAACAATGGAGGAGTACTCCCTTTTCTCCACATCCTTGCCACCATGTGCTGTCACTCGAGTTTTTTATCTTAAGTGAAATTCTAATGAAGTAAGTCAAAGATTTGTATGAAAAAAAAACCTTCAAACTTCTGAAGAAAGAAATTGAAGAGGATATCAGAAAATGGAAAGATCGTCCATACTCATGGATTAACATAACAAAAATGGCCATCTTACCAAAAGCAATCTACAGATTCAATGCAATTCCCATCAAAATTCCAACACAAATCTTTGCAGACCTTGAAATAACAATTCTCAACTTCATATGGAAAAAGAAAAACAAAAACAAACAACAACAACAAAAAAAAAAAACAAAGAAAATTTTTTACAAACCAAACAATCAACCCAGAATAGTGAAGACAATCCTATACAGACTGAGAAAAGATCTTCACCAACCCTATATCCCACAGAAGGCTAAGATCCAAAATATGTAAAGAACTCAAGAAATTAAACACCACCAAAATAAATAATCCAACTTAAAAATGGGGTACAGAGCTAAACAAAGAATTCTCAACAGAAGAATATCAAATGGCTAAGAAGCACTTTAAAAAATGTTCAACATCCTTAGCCATCAGGACAATGTAAATCAAAAGGACTCTGAGATTTCACCTTACACCTATCAGAATGGCTAAGATAAAAATCAGCCTGTTTTCAAGAGCATGGTTTCTTAACTAGGAATGCATTTGCCCCTGAAGAAGACACTCAACTTCATGCTTCACGAAGGTCCTCTAGTAAGGGAAGCTGAGGCTGTCTCTGATATGGACTCTGATACCAGTTTTTTTTTATCACTTCCCCTTAGCAGGACTGCCTTGCCAGGACACAAGGGATGAGGACGTGCTCAGTCTTGATGTGACTTGATGAGCTGGGGTGGATGGAAAGGGGGACTCCCCTTTTCTGAGGAGAGTGAGGGAGGGTAAGACTGGGAGGAAAGGAGGGATGGGCTATGCCCAGGATGTAAAGTGAATAAATAAATAAATAAAATGAAAGAAGACACTCAATATAAACATGCATTTTCTCACAGTTCTAACTAGTGGACATTGCTGACATCTATTAGATAAATCAGTACTGATCAGCGTACAAGCACAAAAGAACTCTTGCCACAGAATGTGTTGCATCATAAAACATCATGACTGTAGTCTAAATTTAAAAACCTGGTGTAAAATTGTGCTTCTAAAACAGTGTTCCTTAAGGTCTATGCCTCTATGGCAGAGTCCTTCAGAGTGCTGAGAAGACAACTCTTCCCATGTTCACATGGGCAAAGACCATGTTGTGTAAGTCAGGGCCCAAGGATTTCACTGGGGAGAACACAGCAAATGGATACGCAATTGTATGTTTTAAAATTCAACAGATGATCTTTTGTGCACCATTTTCATAAATGTCCATATTTTTAAATATGTCAAGATCAAGATTCTGTTTTGCCAGCCAATAACAGTTAAAACACTTTGATTTGTACTACTCTGCATGATTAGTTCAGAAAAGGAACACTCCTACTCAATTAAAACACAGTCATAATTTTAGAACAAAGAAATAATTTAATGTAAATATTTTAGTCGCTGGTCTATTTTTGATGTTCTATACACTTTTTTCACAAACCAGTAAAAATCTGATTACAGATGAGTCAGTATTGACAGACTTATGGAGATTAATGCTACAGAACTGTTCATCTCCAAGCACTCAAGAAAATGTAGTCTCGACTCTCAGATTAATTTTCCACCCTCACAGTACTTTTTTCTCTGTCCAATGACCCTTCAAAGATTCCTGACCAAAGCAACAAGACAGAAGCGGCCAACATTGGCTACGACTTCTTCAGTAAGCCAAGGCAATTAGTCTTGACTGTGCAGCCTTGTTCAATTACACATTAATTTCATACCCAGATTCTATTACAGGGTAACAAAACTCTAAGAAATCACTTCAATCATAATAATTAACTGCTGGATTTCTGGGGGAGGAGGGATATTTAAAGCTGCATCTGAGTGTGTTAATAATTATGAAAAGAAGTAAGTCAGCTGCGGTGCCTTTATGTGAAGCTCCTCTCGTGACTCCTGACTAAGTGGCCAGTATTAGTTCCATGACAAGAGCTGGCTCCCTAGTGGGCACAGCTGCCACTGTCACAGCAGATGTTGCAATCTCCACACCTGCCCTGATGAGCATTAACTGGCACCACCAGTGAGCTTCTTGCAAGAAACGCACTAGAAGTTCCAGAGAGAGAAAGAAGGTCTTAGCTATTGGAAAGCAAATACAGAGATTGAACCAGAGCTGGGTAATAGTCATTCATGGGTAGCTGAAAGATGGTCAAGAACCAGAATTTGGAGCAGATTAGATTACAAGAGAGAATCGTGCTGCTCCCCAGGCCCAGTTTCAAGGCTCACCATGGCCCATTGCCATATTCTAACCAAAACAAAAGTACTCAAGTGGGCAGAACTTGCACTGGGCTGAACTTCCATATCTCTTCAGATCTCCAGTCCCAGACAATCAAGCCTGTGGAAAGCTTGATCATTAATGCAGCAGAGGTAAGAGTGTAACTTGCTAGGAGGGAGGGGAGACTCTGGCCAGGATATTCTGGGAGAAAGTAATCTAAAATCAGAAATCTTCATCTGGAAGTGCATGGGGATTTAATTTGTCTCAATTACTGAGACTAGCAGTTCTCCCTTCCACCTGCAGAAACTGAACCAAATAATCCAATGGTGGGAGAAGTCATATTGTCCCAATGTTAAGAAAATATTGACATAATATTTTTAAAGTACGATGCTCCCTGTATCATATCATTCCTCTTTCTTTCAATGTTTTAGTCTTTACATTTTTATTATTCATAACTTTGTATTTTAATTGTTAGTTACTGTTGTAAGTTCTATCTCACAAAAGTCTTTTACTCTTTTTCTTTCCTGGTCAATACCTATGAAAGTAATCTTCTTCTCTACATATCTAAGTATAGGATCATCTCTACCACCTCTCTAAGCCATTTACTTTCCTGTCATGCTTTTCTTTCCTTTAGTCCTTTATTTCCCTACTAAATACTGATGATCTTTGTCCCAAGGCAAACCAACAAACTACATTTTCTTCAACCTACACCCTAACACCTCTATCTCTGAAGCCCACTATAGACACAAGTGATGTGTAAAAGTATATCCTATTCCAAATCAGAATTGGGACCAGTCAACCACTTAGTGGGAAATACAACCATTCCCTACTATAAGATGCAGCAAAAAACCTTAATTCCTAATGAAGCCAATCTTCCATAAGGACTTATATAAGACAACAAATCAAAATAGTGGTAATTAAAACTAATATATATATATATTAGTTTTAAGATATATATATCCTTCCCCCAAATGTGAGATAAACATATCAAATAACACAAAGCATATTGACCACTCATCACACCACACTCATAACCTTACTGCACCTCAATCATGGAAATGAAAGAAACTAGTTAAAATGCCTGAGAAATAATTCATAGTTACACTTACAAAGAGGATAAATTAGCATATAGAGACCACAAATAAGCATATGAACAAATCAGGGGGTCAGTTCAGAAAGAAAGTTAAAAAGTGAATGAAGGAATAACTTGCTGAAGAAAATTTCATCAAGGATATTGGGACCCTCAAAGCAACACAGAAACAAACAAACAGACAAAAATTCTAGAAATGAAGCACAAAACCAAAACACCCAAACAAATAAAACCACCAGGAAAGCATCCTCAGCAGTTAAAACCAAGGAGCCAGAGAAAAGTTGAGGCAACAATATACTCAAACATAGGAAAACAAAAGAAAAGAAAAGAAACATGAATAAAACTTCTCAGAGATCTGGGATACAGTCAAGAGATCAAGTCTAAGACTCCAAAAGGTAGAAGGAGCCTAGGTAAAGTCAAGTGGAATGCACAATTTATTTAGAAATTATACTAGAAAATTACCCAAACCTAAAGAAACAAATCAACATTCAATTGCAGGAGCTAACTTCTAAATAGATATAACTAGAGTCAAATTTCTCCATGACATATCAAAATTGAGATTTTGTGTGGACTCGTACTTTGTCAACTTGACATAAGTTAGAGACATTTGGAGAAATGGAACCTCAATTTAACAAATGCTCCCACCTGGTGGTCCTGCTGGCAAGCTTGTGGGGCATTTTCTTGATTAATTATTGATGCAGGAAGTCTCAACCCATTGTGGGTGGTGCCAGCCCGGGGCAAGTGGGCCAGGATTTGGGGGTTTGTTTTTTGTTTTTGTTTTTAAGAAAGCAACGAAACAAAACAAAACAAAACAAAACAAACAGCCTTAGCCAGTAAGCAATCTTCCTCCATGGTTTTTGCTTCAGTTTATGCTCCCAGATTCCTGCCTTGAGATCCTATCCTGCTCTGACTTCCATTCATGATGGACTGCAAGTGTAAGTGGAAATAAACCCTTTCTTTCCCAAGTTGCTTTTAATTATGGTGTTTCAGTACAGAAAAAAAAGGGAAAAAAAACAAAGTAGAAAGGATCCAAGATGGTGGCGAAGAACACACAAGGTATCTGATCTGTGGGACCGAGACTAGGCACCAGGCCAGGGGCTGCAGACCACAAGACCTGAGGAGCCCTTGGTAAGCAGAATCCGCAAAGCGCAGAGCACAGGTGGATTCAGCCTCGGGCTACCCAACTGGCCCATGAAGGACCGGTGCCCAGTCCCCAAAGTCTGGACCCATACCTGCCTGCAAGCTGCTGCTATGCATTGCATTAGGTACATGGAATCTGAGACCGAACTCTGGGTGGTGAAACACCATCCTGGAGCAGCTGGCCTAGGCAAAACACAAGAAAATGGTGGTTCTGACCTCAGACGGACCGTGAGTCCACAGAAAGCCCCAGGGGCTAGCGACCACATGGGCCACAATATCCAAAGCCAAACACAGCCAAGTGTGCATGACTCACCATCTCTCTCTCTCTCTCTCTCTCTCTCTCTCTCTCTCTCTCTCTCTCTCTCTCTCTCTCTCTCTCTCTCT
>OU015751.1:42089340-42105289 GCA_907169655.1 Acomys percivali
GAAAGAAAGAAAGAAAGAAAGAAAGAAAGAAAGAAAGAAAGAAAGAAAGAAAGAAAAGACTGCCTGTAATCAGGCAAGACTTCCAATGGAAGGATGATGACTACAACCCAGCCACAAAACCTTTGACCTAAAATTTGTCATGCCTACAAGATGCACATGGATAAATGTGGAACAGAAATTGAGGGAATGGCCAAGTAATGACTGGCCCTACTTGAGAGCCATGCCACGAGAGAGAAAGCCAACCTCTGACACTATTAATGATATTCTGCTATACTTATAGACAGGAGCCTAGCATAGCAGTCCTCTGAGAGGCTTCACCCAGCAGCTGATAGAAACAGATTCAGAGACCTACAGCCAAACATTAGACAGTGTTCAAAGACTCTTGTAGAAGAGGTAGATGAAGGATTGAAGGAGTCAGAGAGATCAAGGATATGACAAGAAAACTAGTAGAATCAACTAACCTGGGCCCATAGGGACTCACAGAGACTGAACCACCAACCAAAGAGCATGCATGCATAGGATGAATGTAGGCCCTCTACACATATGTAACAGATGCACAGCTTGGTTTTCATGGGGGTCCCCTAACAACTGGAGCAAGGGGCTGTCTATGACTCTTTCTCTTCCCTTTGGATCCCTTGCCTTTAACTGGCTGCCTTCTCCAGCCTCAGTAGGAGAAGATTCACCTAGTCCTACTGCATCTTGATATGCCAAGATGGGTTGATATCTATAGAAGGCTTCCCCTTTTCTGAGGAAAAAGAAAGGAGGAATACGGATAGGTGAGCTGAGAGGGAGGGACTGGGAGGATAGAAGGGAGAGGAAGATTCAATCTGGATGCAAAGTAAGTAAATTAATTAGGTAATGAGAATAAAGGTACAATGATAGGAAGCACTTGGTATTGCATCTGAATTTGTGACTGTTATCAAATTCTTTGACTGACAATTTGCCATTTGTGTAAAAACCATGCAGTACTAATATATTTTCAAACATTTTTTATCATGAAGAATTTAATAAGTTTTTGAGTTTTTAAGGTTGTAAGAAATGGCAATTTTTACTCATCTAAAGAAATCTCATGGGCTGGAGAGATGGCTGAGAGGTTAAGAGCACTGTGCTTCGAGAGGTCCTGAGTTCAATTCCAAGCAACCACATGGCGGCTCACAACCATCCATAATGTAATCTTATAACTTCTTCTGACCTGCAGGTGTACATGCAGGCAGAGCACTGTATACATTATAATAAATAAATAAATCTTTTTTTTAAAAAAGAATATTTACTGTTAAAAAAAGAAAGAAATCTTATTTGTGAATATGGAGCCAGTTTCACTCCTTTGCCATTAATTCTCAGCCCCTTTCTTAACTTCTTCTAAAATACACACCCTGAAAAGAATTTTATCGATGAAGAACTCTGAGACAAATTAAATCAGAAAACAAGAATAATTTTTCTACATGGGTTTCCTTGATGTCATGATATTGTATAATGCTAAAATAACTTACATCACCATTAGCTATTACTAATGAATCATCTTCAAACAGATGACAATATAGGCTAAAAATATAACACAAACTAAAAACAGGCTTTTAATTCTTAAAATTTGGAGGCTAAGAAAAATTCAGTGTACTCATGTGCAACACATCCAGATGTTATCAGGTAATGGAACGCATGGGTGATTCACACATCTGTAGTCTTCCAATTATACTTTAGGCTTTGATGTTCTCAGTATTACTTCATTTCATCTTACTTTGCTTTGCAGATATAGTATAATAGAGAAAAGGTGGCCAAGTATGGAACGGAAGTAAGGGAGAAACAGAACACAACTAAAACCCTTAAACTTACATTCTAGGTCAGAGATTGTGCTTAACTATAGTTATTTACACACGAATCATTCTTACAATAGTCCTCTGTGGTCATAGCACTCACTATGTGGGGTGAAACTAGAGGCTCGCAGAAGCTTCAAAATGTGCCTTTTACATGCTTTAGAACTCAGTAAGTCTACCTGGTGAATCTCCTACTTAACCACTCCTTTCTACTAAGGAGAGAATGTACTGGGCCAGCTTTCTTCAACAAAATGTCTGTCTCGTTCAGCTTCTTATCATGATGCCCTGAAACAGGAACTGATAACAAAAGGAAAGCTTTTAAAAATCCTCTCATTCTACAAATACTTATTATTTACTTGCTTTATACCAAATAAAGAAAACCCCCGTCCCACAAAACTCTTTAATTCTCATGTGTGGTTAAACGATTATTATTAATCTGTTCCTGAAATACTGGAAAACAATCCTGATGGTCAAATTCCTAGAATGGCTTCAGTATTCCAGTTGGTAATGCCACATTGCTGGGACCTCTGATTCCCAAACACTGTATCTCTTTACTCTCAGCCCCCAATTTCCAGGCTCTTTCTGGGTTCCCCAAGCTTCTCTGTTGTAGTTTACATACAAATTACATCTTATAAATTTACTTTAATTCAAATAATCCAGCAGTTTGTCCTAAAAGGCTATGGGGTGTCTTTAGAAGGTACTAACATTCTTCTTTCATTGTTTTATTCAAACACTGATATCTCATATAGTTTTTCAAGAAAGAGACTTAGAAAACATTGGCCCCATCTATTCATTTTACTCATACGAATGTTAAGACCCAAAGAGTGGGTTTGAGTTTTCACTTTCATATGATGAACTAGCACAAGCACTAAGGCAAATCCTGACGTCTCCTAAAGGTCTGGGCTCATCCTATTTCCAGTATTGTGCCCCCATTTATTTGGAATCAAATCAGTTACTTAGGTAGAGAAGACTTTCCAACTAATAGCCCTAATTATAGGTAGGAGAGCCACGAAATTTTCTACTTATTCCCATGCTTATTCTCTAATTAAACAAGTGATAAAAGATGTGTCTGATGTAATGAACATCAAAAAAGGAGAAATAATGAAATAAACATTATGAGGTTATATGTTGGCTTGAGATCAATTCACTGGTCTTCATTATAGTTATTCAGTCCAACTTGGAGTTTTTCCAAATGAGCTTAACTCTACGATATAATCCACACAGTGGTAGCTTCACAGATTTTATGCATTAAAAATTGTGAACATAAAATTCCATCAAGAATAGTTAATTCCTTATATGCACATAACACTGTCATAGAAATATATATGGTCTTTCCAAAACATACTTGCTAATGTCAAAATCCTTGTGGTTTATTGTAGAACCTCAGGTGCTATCTGAGAAGAGGAATCAGGTCTTTCATTCCTACATCATTTATTCATTCATTACAGTAATCTTTGAACTTCTGTAAGATGTAGTCACTATATTATAAATAACATCAGCAAAGAGGAACAGAGAAAAAGAAGTACAGGTATAGGTGTATTTGTGATGTATTTTACATTTAAAAAATCTCCCCAAAATTTAGTGGCTTAACACAACAAAATAGTATTGCCTGACAGTTTCTGATATTTGGAAACTGAGGCGTGAATTATTTGGATACCCATGGCTCAAAAGCCTCTCATGGACTGAGTCTGTATTCTCAAACAGAGCTTCTATTTTATCTGAAAGTTCAACTTCATAGTCAGGAGAATGTTCTGCAACTGAACAAATTCACATAGTTATCTGCTTTCTCTACCTCTGCATAATGGGATCCTCAAACCTGCCTTGGGGCAAGACAACTAAAAGAACAATCTGAGAAGATACCCAATACAAATACCACGGCCTTTTTATAACCTGCTCCAAGAAGTCTCACCAGACTTGCTCCATTCTCATCACCAAAACCAAATCAGTAAGTCTGAGTGACGTCCAGGAAGAGTCTTATGTATTGTCTCATGGACTGTCCTACACCTCCAAACTCCAACCTTTTGTGTCAATTTCTTTATTATGCTTTAAAGCTACTGACCAATGTCAAAGTCTGAAAAGACACTTGTAGAACAATCAGAGATAAATTTTTTTAAAGTACACTGTCTAACTGAAAAGGACCTAGGATATTGGTCTACTTTGTGCTTAATCTGGTTGAGGTAAAACCACTCATGGCTGCAGCCTTGAAGACCATAATACCTACAGATTACTCATTCTGCCATAATCCCTACAGATCACTGATTCCCTTAGTGTCTCACAGATGCTGAGAGAAATGGACCATCTTTATTTTGGGCTGACCAATGTCTCAGTTCACATAGATTTAAGATTGCAGGGCATGGGACTCTATGTGCAAGGAGAAGGAAGATCCTAAACAACCTACAACAATTGTCATTCTAATCTCCAATAACTCATTTCAGCATTCACAAAGAAGAATGGGCCTTCTGGTTGGCTTACATTTTCATTGAAAATCCTCAAATAGGCTCTATTTAACTATTCAAAGAAACCTGTGCTTGCTGTACGGAGCTCATCCTTCCATGGGAAAACAGGAAACAAGCTTGTATCTTTCCCTTTCAGACTATTCACTTGGGCCTGGGCGAATAACTTTAAAGAGGGTAGGGATTAAGCCCAGCTAAGCTTTTTTTTTTAAAAAACATGGTTTTGTTAACAATGGAGCAGAGATTGTACTTTGTTTTGTTATGTATGCTTTCCAACTTGATTAAAATTACAGAACAGAAACAGGATTCTCCATGCAAATGGAGATTGAATAATGGAGAGTCGATAATGATTGAAACTAGGGTTTCACCAGATTCTTCAGGAAGAGTTTGTAAAGTGCCAGCTGTGAACTATAAACCATGATTCATGCTGTGGTACAGGTGGATAGGAAGGCAGAAATATAAAGGGAAACTTGGATATGTCCCATTGTTATGGTCATTTATTTATAGAATTATGTTGTTAAAAGAAAATCGTACTTATTTTATAAATAACCTGACCATTAATATGGATGCTCTCTTTGAATAGGGGTAATTGAAAATGTCTTATCTGAGTTTGAAAGAACGTAATGCTTGAATTAAATTTTTAAATGTATAAATTTGTGAGTTAAATGTTAAAATTCTATTCCAAAGTAAGCAGTGTGCTTAAGGACGTGTAACTCTGGAAATAAAGTGCAAGTAACAGAGTATAGAATGCCTCCCACTCAAAGAATGAGGAATGGCCCAGCAAGATAATTCAGAGGTTAAATTGCTTACTGCCAGGCTTGCTTACCTGAGTTCATTTCCCTAAAAACCACAAGGTGAAAGGTGATAACTGAATACTGTAAGCTCTTTTCTGGACTACACAAATGCACACAACACACACACACACACACACACACACACACACACACACACACACACATATATATATATATATATATATATATAATCATGTGTATGTGCATTCATGCTATGAATAGGGTTGGAGGGACTACAAACACTTGCAAGTAAATGGTTTATCATGGTATGAAGTGAGGAGGCAAATGGAACAGAAATAGGTGTGGGATAAAATTACAAGGCACTAGCACAGTGAAGAATGAACGAAAACACAAGAAGTGCCACTAAAGCTTACTGAAATTGGAGCACTGAAATAAAAGGATAGACAATAGAGTTTGAAAAGTGAGGAGGTAAAGCAGTCTTAAGATGACTTTCATTTAGAAACTAGTAAGATACTTCCCTGCGGTGTTGAACAAGCAATTAAAAATGTCAACCTGGATAACATGAGCAGCTGATGCAAGGCTGCCTAGAAATAATACATCACACATGCAAGCTGAAGTTCAAACAAGAGAGAAAAGAGACTGAGCAAGAGAGATCAAAGCAGAAAATTCAGAAAAGCTACAGTTTTTGAGAAACAGAGAGGAGAAACTATGAGGAGAAGGAAGTGCCAGCAGTGTGTCTTCAAGGAGTGAGTTCAGGCTTCATAGTGGGTAGGGGTGACTGAAGATGCCAAGGACTTCAGTGCCCATGAGAGTGTTGCCAGTCATGACTAGTGCCTTTCCCACCGAAGGAAATAAAGGTGTCATAAGTCTTGTGTGTAAAAACAATTGGACTTAGCTTCAGGGTAGATAAAATTTACCATGAGTGCTTTTTATTTTACTTACTAAGATCATACACCAAACATAGTTTATGAACAGTATCAAATGTCAGATCTAGATTCCTTATTCATGCAATCAATTATCTGTACACTAAACCACTCACTCAGCCATCTATCCATCTAGCCTAACAACGATATTGTTAGGAGTAATTTGTAATGTTTACCTTGAGAAAAGTTTTAAACTCTTAATCTGAGTCCCACAGCCACATAAAGATACCACCAATATCATATTTACTTTGATAAAATCAGAGAGGACAAAAAGACAAGTCCAAAGGAGAAGTTGGAAAGCCTTCCATTGCTTAGAGCTGGCCAAGGAAGCCATCAAAATGAAAAGGCATAGACTCTTCCATCTTCTCCAGTATAATGATAATCAGACTACAGGTCAAGAAAGGATATTACCTGCCTTGTGGATGTGCCCAAGAGTAATTGGCAAACTCTGAGAAGGAATACAGAAAGAAGTCAATTTTTTGAAAAATGCTATGGAAAAATAAATGAAACTAAACCTTCACAACCTGAGGGATCAAATTAGTAATCCTTTTTTTTTTTTTTTAAATAAAAATGCTGTTTAATTTTTATCCACATTCACTGTCTACATGCAAAATATATAAGAACATATATGTATATATGCATAGTTTAAAGGCTTAGTTTAAAGGCTTTGACTTACCAGAGATAAAACAAACAGGATCTTTTTACTCTGGGTTCTTCACAGAAAGCACAGACAAATGAATAAAGACCAAGTAACTAGTGCATCAAAACCATATGATTTAGACACTTGGCTGCAGCATAAGCTATAGATAGATCCTATGCTTAGCTCTTCTACAGAGCAGAACCAAAGCAAGATTGCTAATGGCATCCTGACTTACCAAGTGAAGCAACGATTCTTCTCCTTTCAGGAAACTTGCTGAACTGAACTGGTTGAGACTGGGTGATTGCCACACAAAAGAACTCTTTACCACATAGCACTCTCCAACAGCAGAATCTGGAGGCCACAGTAGATGTGTTATGTTGAAGAGCAACATCCACATGAACAGGAGCCAGAAGTTGAAGTGGAAAACACATGAAGCCATGAGAAACCATTTGTAAATAAAGGAATTAGAAGACAATATTAATGTCAACTCAAATTTGCTGGACAAGATATTCATACATCTAGAAAACAGAAGTGCATATTCCCAGCATCCATGGGCTATGAAGTCATTGGCAAGAATCACTATCATAGTTAACTAACACTGATGGAAAGCCCTGGCATATCAGCCTTGTACTTCCAAACCAATCATCTCGTGCTTGATCTCCAGTAGGCAATAACTGCTGTCGGTGGGGTCGGCCAGAGTGCCCATGCTCTAGCTCTGCTTCTCTCAAGGGTGACTCTGGGAAAAAAACAGATCAAAAGCACGAATACATTGCACCTAGGAGAGTCTTCCTCATTAAGCAATGATGAGTTTTCTTACTCTCAGACTCTCAGATAAAGAGGGGATGCAGGAGACAAAAAAAAAAAAAAAAAAAAAAAAGCAGTTACCAGTGTTTCTACCCCCCATCAAATAGGGATATACACTATCTACAAATAGAGATAAATTTGATTTTTGTGGAGTTCAGATAAAAAAATCAAAGTAATACCTATGTCCAAAATGAAGGCCATTTCAGACCATCAGATACAGTTATAGGCATTATGCTCTGGAATACATAATGTGAAAAAGGCTGAGGGTTTATCTGCTTCAACAGCTTCATTATTAAAAAAAAAACGAGACCCAGAAAAAGGTCATAATCAACATGGCAAAGAAGTGATTTATGTATCTAAATTTGATGCCAACCCAATTGTATTTATTTTGAAAAACAAAACAAATACCAATCTTATGAATTAGAAGGTCCCAGGTTTTTTTTTTTTTTTTTTCTTCTCACCCTTAAAAATAATGCAAAATAGACACAGCCTGGATTGTCATTTTTTTTTATTCTCCGTTTTTGGTTTTGTTTTTGTTTTTGGTTTTGGTTTTGGTTTTGGTTTTTGGTGTTTTGAGACAGGGTTTCTCGGTGTAGTCTTCACTGTCCTCTTGTTTTTTGTTTGTTTGTTTCTTTCCAAAGCTGAGGACCGAATCCCGAACCCAAGGCCTTGCGAGGCAAGTGTTCTACCCCTGAGCTAAATCTCCAACCCTCTCTCCCTGTTTTGATGGGACTTTGATAAGCATTTTAGGATTAATTGTAGGAGGAAGAAGAACGGCCTTGTAACACCTGGGGACTTCCTGTAGAGTCACCCTAGACCTCCCTGAAAAATGCCTGGAAATTCCCAGAAAATGACTGCCCAGAGATTGGTGACATCATGATGGAAACCAAGGAGAAGGAGCCACAGCAGCAGCTCCCAGTTTGGGAGCCAATGGGACACTGGAGGGGGACATAAAGGCTTGCCTTAGTTCTTCAATGAATGGGTCTGCTTCTGCCACTTGCCAGACTCCCAGAATCAGTGTCTTGACTCTGTGCCAGTTCACTCCCCACTCCCAAGGGTCCTGGGCCTAGATCCCAGCAACAATTAATGCCATTTTTTATTGTTCCCCCCCCCCCTTCTTGCACGTATGGCTCATGATGCTTTTCCTTTTGATTGTACATTGCTCAGGTTTTAAGACCATTTTTTATGTTTCTTTCAGCATAAGGTGAGGCATTCTTTATTATACTCTTTAGCCACATCTCATATACTCCCCACCTCACCCCTACATTTCGTCTTCTTTCTTTCATCCCTATCCATTCCACTTTTCACTTATTAATTACAACTCTCCACAGCTTTAATAACCTGTAAAATGTAATCTATGGGCCTTAACAGGATCCCAACTTCACTTCCAGCTACCTCTTCCCCCCCCCCCCCCCCCCCTAACCCCTCCATTTTAAAAGTAAATTTATTTTTAATTTATTTAGTTTACATCCCGATTGCAGTCCCCTCCCTCCTCTCTTCCTGGTCCTTCCCTCCCTGCTCTTTCACCTTCCCCCCCTCCCCCAGTCCTCAAAAGGAGGAGCCCTCCTCACCTATCATCCGGGCTGCCTGCATCCTCTTCCTCTGTGGCCTGGCATGGCCACCTTGCCAGGGGGAACTGATCAATGACTGGGCAACAGAGTCCTTGTCAGAAGTAGCCCCTACTCCCCATATTATGGGACTCACATGGAGACTGTGCTGCCAATCAACTACATCTGAGCATAGAGTCTAGGTCCTCTCCATGCATGGTCCTTTGTTGGTGCACCAGTCTCTGCAGGTCCCTCTGGACCCAGATTTGTTGTCTGTGATGTTCTCCTTGTGGAGCTGCTGTCCGCGTCAAGTCCTTCTATCCCCCAACTTCCCTAAGTCTTCCTGCACTCTGCCCCAAAGTTGGGCTGTGAGTCTCAGCATCTGCTTTGAACCCCAGCTAGTTGGAGACTTTCAGAGGACCCCTATGGTAGGCTCCAGTCCTGTTCCCTGTCTTCAAGTGCTTTCTGTGTCTGTTCTATTTGCCCTTCAGTATGAGGATTCTCCCTAGGGTCCTCCTTGTTATTTAGCTTCTTTAGGTCTACGGATTATAGTATGTATGGCTATCCATTACAGGTTATTAATCCACTTATAAGTGAGTATATACCATGCACGTCTTTCTGGCTCTGAGTTACCTCACTCATTGGAAATAAGTCTGATGATTTCTCAGAAAATTGGAAATAATGACACTTCAAGACCCAGATATACTACTCATGGGCATATACTCAAAAAATGCCCCACCAGACATCAAGGATATTTGCTCAACTATAATCATAGCACTTTTATTCATAATAGCCAGAATCTGGAAACAACCTAGATGTCCCTCAACAAAAGATAGGATAAATAAATCGTGGTACATTTACAATATGGAATACTACTCAGCTATTGAAGACAAAGAAATGTTGAAATTTGCAGGCAAATGGATGGAAATTTTTTCCCTTTTCAAAGTTGATTTAATACTTATACTTACCCTTACCAACCCTAAATTCCTCTCATGTTTAATCTTATTAGCCAAAATTCTAAGTCTACTTAGATACTTAAGTCTAAATAATACTTTGGTCATTTACCCATCAGTAGTTATTAAAGTCAAAAGGATTGATGTGGTTATTGGCTAGTATGGCATGTGCATTGTTGTAATAGCAAGCAGTTGTTTCTCTCCTGAAGAAATGTACTACTGAAGAAATAATATAGAGCATCCACTAGGCACCCTAAGCTCCTGGACCGGAGAATTATTTTCTGAACTATGCACTCAAGGCTACCATATCCATGTCCCTCTTGAACAGTGCAAATACATCAACTGGAAGAATATAGCTGATAAAAACAGACAAATCAACAAAATTACAGCAGAGGTTTAAATTTCAATGCAATCTTCTTTTTTCTTTTTTCTTTTTTAGTGTTAATATAGTTTCTCTGGAGCGCTGAATATCCCCAGGTGGCTAGCATATTCATTAAAAGGACAGGTCTTTTTTAAAAAAAATAAAATTACACCTGAGCCTCTGCAAGATTTAGAGACAATTACTTTTCAATGTGCACTTGCCATTTGTCCTTGGAAACCAAGGTTCTTGGAAAGAGGGCTTTATGTTTTTAATGGATTCTTATTTTTTAAAAATCTACAGAAATACCAAAAATAAAACTAAAGATGAGAGAGAAGCCATGACTGCATATAGTAATGAAATTCAGTCTTAGCTTAAAATATATATTTCAATAAATTGGGAAGTCTAAGTGAAATAGGTGAGTTTCCAGATGCATGTGACCTACTAAAATTAAAGATGAGATGAACAGTTTAAACAAGTTTATATCAAATATTGAGACTCAAGCAGACTTAAAAATCTCCCAACTAAAATCAGGCCCAGCTGGATTCACTGGTAAAATTTAACAGACCCTCAAACAAGCTCTCATACTAATGCTTGTTAAACTACTAACCAGAAATCAGAAATACAAATTGATGAGGATATATTATTTTTCAAGTGATAAATTCTTTGTAATAAAAAGAATGATGGCATTTTATTAGTATGCCTTAGAATAGTAATCCTGATTGTTACTTTTGACTTGTTTTATAAATTACCTATGATAATTTATGATAAAATAAATCAGATATTACCAGTTTCTGATGATAAATCCAAGATATGATGCCTGTTACAATTTGGATCTTGAATATACACAAAGATGTTTGATATTTGGCCTGTGGGTGGAACTTTGGACAAGTGGTTGAGATCTTGGGAAGTGTCTTCTGATGGGATGTGTCCCTCAAAGAGGATTGTTCAGTATGGTTTCTCCCTCTTACCTTTTGCTCCTGGCTTCTAAGGTCATTGAATTTTTTTTCCAGTACAGGCTCTTCCTATGATATAATCCTTAAAACAATGAATTAGAGACTCCAAAAACAGTGAGCCAAAATAAACCTCTATTTAGAAGCTACCTAGCTTAGATATTTTTGCTGCAAAGCAATGCTGGCTAACACACATCCTAACACATCTCCTCCCTACTGGCTACTATGAAAAAAAGCAGGGATGACGGAGAATTCCTGTATCCCTAGGCCTATGCATGTCCCACAGACAATTCCTCTTTCTAATTCTGTCCCATAATCACATGACAAACAACATCTCAACAATTGAAACCCAGGCAAAGAAGGGATTACAATGCTATTTGCTCTTGTTAATAAGCTGTGTGCACCTCTGAAAATGCTGTAGCATTCACAATTACTTTTTTTCATGTTTCTCTTTCAAGAGGTTACCTTGGAAATCTAAAGTCTAATTTTTTTTTTTTTTTTTGTAAATAGGGAGCCTGTTTTCATGTGTTTATTTATTTTTGTTTTAAACTCATCTTCTCGTCCCATGGCAACAAACCAAAATAGACAGGCAGATAGATTCCAAGTCAGATCTGTGATTTCTCTCTGGCTGTGATCATTCACTTGATCTGAATGGCTCTTCCTGTAAGGAATTTGCCACCATGATGATTGAGAAGCACATTTTGAATTGCTAGGCTTTAAAATGGAAATATGTGAAAAGAGAGATAATTCTCTTGCAAAACATATTTTTCAAATTTTATGTTTGCTTTCCAGTGATATGAACCATAAAATTATGCTAGCTAGCCCAAACTGCTTTTATGGAAATCATGGTTTTGGGATAACAGGAATTGAATCTTTGATAACCTCCTTTGGAGTCCAAACATTTGGGCTGTCGCTATCGTGCGTTTATAAAGCTATCTAGAATTTAGGAAGATAGCACCAATGGAAAAGCATATTTCTTCAGTTCAATTTTCTCATGGAAAATGACATACTTGTTGATTTAAATGACTGTTCAGGCTTCATGAAATTCTTCAAGAAATGATCCTTTAAAAAGAATTTTGTTCTGCACACTGTGTTTCTGCAGAAGTTCCAAGTCTGTGCAGACATTTATATGGAAATAGAAAATGATGCCCACATGGCAGAGCTAGTGATTTACAAACTTGCTTTTACTTGGCTTCATAAAAAGCAGTGCAATTGACCTCTTTAGGCCTTTTAATAACTTGTTTATTTCTAGACTTCACCCTCTGGCCTAAAATAACATTATAATTATGCCAGTCTGAGACCCCAACACTATACTAACATGAGCAAGTGTCATTAAAATAGAATTACCTGAAACTCTTACCTTGAAGAAACAGCAACACAGCCAAAGAACAAAGAGAGAGATCATCTTTTGGGACTGGATGTTCTCACCAGTGCTATATCTCTGTTTCCCCTGGCCGAGCCTTCAGGACTTCTGTTAGTTGTAGTTATTCAGGCCTTGTCAAGGGTAGACAAAAATAAGTATGTGAAGTGAACATGGAGAAAATGCATGAAAGGAAGCAAGGATATAGTTTAGGGACAGAGTGCTTGCCTGGCTCACACGGGGGGCCCTGGCTTCAGTCCTGCCACACAAACGTTTTTTAAGTAAATAAGTGAATAGATAAGTAAAGATTATTTATTTTTAAATTTTAATTTATTCAGATTACATCTCAAAAGTTATCCCCTCCCTTGTATCTTCCCGCTCCCACCCTCCCTCCCTCTTCAGGTCTGACCTGAATAGCCTGCTTTTTAAAATAGAAATAGCATAAAAAATACTATTCTGTCCAACATCTTGCGTTATATGTAAAAAGAATGACAACTAAAATGTTTGGTTATAGACAAGAGTTGTCAAAACTAAATGTAGAGTGTCAATTATTTGTTTATTGTCGTTTCCCGGAAGTGGTTTGCCTAAGTAAGCCATTTTAGTACATCTCCACAAGAGGGGAATTCTTCTAAAATACAATAGGAA
Source organism: Acomys percivali (assembly GCA_907169655.1). Classification (NCBI taxonomy): domain Eukaryota; kingdom Metazoa; phylum Chordata; class Mammalia; order Rodentia; family Muridae; genus Acomys; species Acomys percivali. The sequence goes on from OU015751.1 coordinate 42,102,543, forward strand.
GTAGACAATATTTTCTGACAAAAGATGGAGTATAAACTGGATTCTCAATTTTTTTTCTATCTTTAAAAACATCTTAAGCTATCTTTTACCTGCCTTTTATCTATACAACATTAACACTTCCTCAACAGGAATGTATCCATCTAATTCTCTCAGATTGAATAATATATTAATTGAAAGCTTAAAGGATTTTTGTAATGACTCACTATTTTTCTTTAATGATCTTTCAAATTGGAGTGGGAGCCAAATTCTTTTCTGTATACAGAAATGGAACAACTTAGAGAAGTGGTGGCTCTTTGTTAAGATTTGCAGATAAAATGAATAGATTATTTTAAATGTATGTACTTCTATGGATGCTCTCACAGGCATATTCTTAAAGACATCACATTTTAAGGAAAGCTTAAAGCAATATAGCCATAAAAATTAAAAGCTCTCTTACCTCAGTACAGAGCCAAATCCAAGTTTGTTCAAGGTTGATGATGTCAGAAGTGGTTTAAATATACAATAAGTTTTTATAATGGCATTTTCATAATACTCAAGGAGTCATCAAAAGACTCAATTTCTAATCCTTTTACATGAATGTCTATACCTCAAAGATGATTGTTCATTTAAGAATAATACTGCCTATGAAAGCAGGATGCAGACCTGTAACCAAAAAGAAAAACAAAAGAAAAAAAAAAGAAGGGCTAGGGGAGTGAAGGCTTTTTTGTAATGTTTCATATTCCCAGAGCTAACATTAGGTGTTTGTTTAGATTCTAGGCGCAAGCATATTACATGAGTGGAAAATCATTTCTCTGGGTCACACATAAACTTCTAATTATAGTCCCACTTCATTATAGTATTTGCAGTCCAGTCATTGTGCAGAGCACTTACCACACATCGACTCTAATCCTAACAAGCCTATACAGTGGTTAATCATTATTCAATAGGGGTGCACTTAAGGGATTTTAGGGTTGAGGGGGGAGCCTAGGTAAGTGTCAGCAGCCTCCTTACTGTCCCTCCCCTTGCAGAATTAGAATCCGAACGGTCTTCCATCTGAACCAAGCATTGTGCATCCTTGTTTTCTTCTCATATTCTTTTGCAGGCACAGCCTGGAGGAACTGACCCACACATCCATAGGTGTATTTCAATGATAAGAAGGCTGTCAGTCTCCAAGGAGGTCACAAAGTATGGAACCCCCTCAGGGACACAGTAATTCTTGACATATTCTGCCTCTGGCAATCCTTTGTCAGTGGATGATTTTTTTTCAGGAACTTCTATTTTCTGTGACATCTAAACTCGCCGAAGAATGAGCAAGTAGCAAATGTGCACTATGTGAAGGGCCTCACAGGTTACCTTGCCAGATGAAACATAGTGTGCACATGGTCCATCTTTTTATCCATCTGAAGTTCAAATCCCACTGACCATTCTGGTTCCTTGTTTTCTTCCTATTTTACTAATTCTGGCAGCTCTTGAAGGAAGAGGTGTGCACAGCTGAGTTGCCTTGTTTTGAATCATCCTCACTCTTGTTGAACAACCTATAAAGGCAGGTAAAGGAAGTTATCCGTTCAACAAGTAAACATAAAACTACACAGGTTCTATGCCTTTCTACAAAGACATCCAAGTTCCACAGAGAAATAATCTTGAGGCCAGCCTGGTCTACATTGTGAGTTCCACTACATGGAGAAACCCCATCTCAAAAACAAAAAGAAAAAAATGAAAGAAAAGAAATAACCTCAACTTTAGTCCTGTCTGCCCAGAACTCCATCCAGGCCAGATGAAGCCTCAGAGTTGAGTTGCTCTGGGGCAGTGATTCATTCTTTCACTTATTTAGTCATTGTAAAGTCAGCAGGAAGAAGAGGACATGCTCAGATGGAGTAATTAAGGAGAATTTATTTAGAGAGCTATTTACAACAGAGTCAAAGAAAGCAGGGGGGTGTGGAAGTTCTCCAAGGCAAAACACATTGGGAAACTGGCCCTTCCCTTTATCTTGGCTGTGATAGTGGAAGCCATTACCAGACCCCAAGTAAAGGTTCAGTTTTGGCAAAAGCCAAAAAGACCCAGAAGATAGTAAGGAAAACAACCAAGGGCACACAATTCTGTAGCAAAATAGAAACAAGAGAAATAGAACCTTGCTTCTTCCTGGTACCTGAGCAAACATCAGCAAGATGCTAAAAAAAAAAACTGAGCTTGCTTTGTGGTCTGAAGAATTCTGCTTCAGCTTCCAAATACACAGTACAAAATTGAATTTGGGACTAAACCTGAAGGAGGCAAAGAATGCTACTTGGTTATTCTCTCACATGGTAATTTTGTGTATTCCCTTTGCATTATAGATTTGTGTCCATAGCATTGACTCCATTTTACCATAATTCTTTCTTTCTCTGCAGCTTTCAATCATGTTTGTATATATTTTCAAATCTACCATTAAAGCTAATAAAGCAGAACATGGCCTACCAAGTCCTAATGGTGAGTATCAAAGGAGAATAATAGGAAAGGAGGTGGAAAGACTTTCTTCCTTCTCTAAGACTAGGGGTGTTTTCTTGAACGAAACCCCGAATGCAGAATCAATGGCCTAAACAGAAAGAGTGGGCTATGTGTAGAAGCAAGCTTAGTCCTCACAGAAGTGCATAAAAAGTTTGCACACCATAGCCCCTTCCCTAAGAATTCATTTTATAGTATAGTATTGTATTGTATACTATAGTGTACTATAGAAGAGAGAGAGAAAGAGAGAGAGAGAGAGAGAGAGAGAGAGAGAGAGAGAGAGAGAGAGA
>OU015751.1:42105299-42120091 GCA_907169655.1 Acomys percivali
AGAGAGAGAGAGAGAGAGAGAGAGAGAGAGAGAGAGAGAGAGAGAGAGAGAGAGAGAGAGAATGTGTGTGTCTGTGCATGTGCGTGGGCATGTGATATGTTAGGGTCTGCAAGAATCTGTATCTCATCGTTTATGTATGGATATCAGAGGACAGCTTATTACTTGGTTCTATTCTTCCGTCATGGGATCTATGGATAGAACTCAGTTGTTCAGCCTTGAGCTGTTGAGCCATCTTCCTAGCATCCTTTGCTTGTGACCTGTGTAACACATCACTCTTTTCTCAAAATTATTCTACATTTTTGTAATATATATAATTTATTTAATTTTGCTTCATGTGCATTTGTTGAGGCCATTAGATCCCTTGGAGCAAGAATTACAGATAGTTATGAGCTGCCAAGTGGGTGCTGGGATTTGAACCCTGGTCCTTTGGAAGAGCATGTAGTTCTCTTAACCACTGAGCCATCTCTCCAGACCTCATATTCTACATTTTTTTCACTGATTTATCATCAGTGTTGTTGCCCTATATATGACAGAAAAATGTTGACAAAAGAAATGAGTATGAATTCTGAAAAGATGAAATTGTTTTAAACCATTTGAGGCTCCTTAAATGATAAATACATGCAATGATCTGCTGCACATCAGACAAATTACAGATGTGTAGCTAAACTTCCCTTGGAAAGAGCATCATTTGCCTTGTACAACAGAACTCCAGGGACACTACGCTGTAGTGTTTGTTAATTAACATTTGTCCAAGTCCTCCTAACTAAATTGTGTCAAATGAGCTTCTCACCATAAAAAGTGACCAAGTCTTCTGCAGGAACACAATCAGACTGTTGAATGGTAAGCACAGTTTTCTAAATGAATTAAATAAATGTAATTTTGTCAAATTCATGCCATTTGTTATCACAAGATATGTCTGTAACTAAAAATGAAAGGCAAGCCTTTGGATACAATAATTTTTCCTATTCTTTCTTGTATCTCATGCATATTACCCAACTGATTTCAACAAGCAAAATTCAGTTAAGATTTCATACTGATATCTGTTGTGGATGTTGAGTTGGTTGTTTGTTGTTTTGCTTTCATGGTTTCTGAGATAATGTTATGAAACTCTGTGGGGCAGTATGAACCATGAGCACATGGCTATGCAGGCTGGCCTGATGGAACAGAAACAGCCAAGGCAGGAACAATCATGCCAAGTAACTTGGAGCGTGTAGCTTAGAGGATTGATACCTGCCCAGTTATTGTGCCTGAAAGCGTATTATAAACCTCTAAGATCTTTTTCTCAATTATTTAGGAACTAGCTGGAGTAGAGAAGCCCTCTAGAGTCTAATGTCCCACAACACTTCTCATTCGTGTTTCTGTTGATACGTCTCTACGTTTTTAGTTCAGCCACATAGGAATTATATTCTTCATTTTCCAACTCTTAACCTAATGACTCTTCTCTACCACACTTGTCCTTTTTTCACTGAAGCCCACCTGTCTAGGTTCCGTTCGTGTCCCTTATTGTCTGATAATCCAGGTACCATTGTTGCCAGTCATAAACAGCGACTTCAGTTGTACACAGGGTAGAAGTTATATAGGTATTAATGCAGACAATAAGCCTGGAACTCAGAGATCCTCTTTGATTTCTCTTCTCACATTTAGCTGAGAACTAGCACATGCTCAAGATAGAAGGATAGAGTGAGAAAGATTAGATTCAAAATTTAGGAAACCAGCCATTAGCACAAGAATGACGTCATCCTTTCAAAAGGAATAAAGGCAAACATTACAATCACATGCGAAACATTCCACTAAACTGAATGCTTTGTCACCAGATTGTAGCACTACTTGGAGATGTGGTGGAAGCTTCAAGAGAAAGAAGCCTAGCTAAAGGTCATACCTAGCCCTTAGTACCTTTGTCTCTCTCCTCTTTCTGCTCACCGTGACGTGGGTCACCGCTCCTTAGCCTTCTCACCATGATGGACTGACTTCTCTGAAGCTATGTGCTAAATAAATCTACCCTTTAGAGTTGCTTGTGCTAGGCATCTTGTCATAGGAATGGGTAAGCAAATATGACCAATAAAACAAGTAATAAAGAGTATACTCTTTTAGCCATACAAATGCTGTCTGGGAATTTATGCTCCAGTAAGTTTCAATACTACCAAAATATTTTTAAAGAGACCAAGGTGTAATGTATATAATAATAATAAATAATAATAAGTGCCGAAAATAATGGTAGATTATTTGGGGAAATGTATGATTAAGTAGAGTGGAATTATAATATGTAAGCCTTGAAAAATGGTCAAAACTCTCTGAATATGTGGAAAATGTTTATTAAGTGAAAAAATGAAATCTCCATAGTTAACTGCAATTTCATAACACACATATGTAAGTCATCCTCAAACATAACAAAAAGTTCATGGCTATAAAAATCATAGACATTTTTATTTTGTCATAAAAAAATTAGTTATGCATATTTTAGCAAGCAATCAAATTGAAACCAAAAGGAAAATTTTAAGGTTGGCTCTTAGAAATCATCTAGCATATCTTTGTGTGGCGTTCTTTCTTTCATCTATTAACTTTTCACATAGATGTTATATTTATTTTATTTCTTGTATCTTAGACACTTGATGAGATGAGCAGTAATAACTGTGTATCTTTGTGATGTGGGTCATTTATATAACTTTGTTAGTCTAGATAAGTCCTTTAAGAGCCAGAATCCAAAAATGAAATTGAATGGATCAGGACTTTATTGGAGGAAATGCCTGCATGGAAGGAAATAGAACAGAATTGGGAAAATTCACAGAAGCAAACAGATCATGAAAAGGGTAAAATGGGACCTATTGTCTGAAAGAGACCTTGATTATGTCATCATCTCAGAAAGGTGAGACAAAAGCCTGGACAATCCTTTGACCAGCTGACTGATAAAGAAGTCTAAGAGTCTTCCATGTACCTTGGAAGTCTAAAGCATTTGTTTTGGCAGGGATCAGGTGAGGAAGGGGGGGGCCACTGGACAATCATGGCACTAGAACTTAGAGTACACTTAGGAGGCCCTTGATAATCACCTACTACAAATATAAGGTCTGCCATGCTTATCCTCCTGGAAGCCATGGTGTCTGTTGTGCTTAGAATGTGAAATGACCCACATATGTTTGAACACTTGGTTTCTAGTTCTGAGTTGGTCTTGATGGGTGATGTAGCTAGAGAAAACTATTCACCAAGTGAAGGCCTTAAGGGAAAGCCCAATTCTTCTTTCAGTCCTCTATTTCCTTATTGTGGATACAGTACAACCAGTAGCCCTGAAGCCATCTCACACCTCTGGCACCATATCCTCCTGCTATGATGGGTTTTTTTCACTCCAATTCTCAGCTGAAGTGATCCTTTCCTCCCTTAATTTTTTCTCATCAAATATTTTATCCCTAAGAGAAAAGTAACTAATACAGTGCTCTCTTGTGATATATGGGGATTTATCTGTATGATACATGAATGAATATCTGTCTGTATAAATTGACTGTCTCATAATCATTAAAAAGCAATGAAGTTCATAATTGAAAGTCAGATGTAAATAATGTTTGGAATCATTTCTACAACTGTGATTTGTTTCCTGATCTGCCACTTTTATCAGCCATTGCTATGTTACAGTTGGTTAACAGATGCTAAGTGGCTACACTAGGATACATGCTACATCAAATGTCTGCTCAGAACATTTTTACTGACAGAACCATAATTGAGCACAAATTAGTGAGCCATAATCCAAGTCACACATTTAATCTATACAGTCTCCTGAACACCTGAACATTGAGGACACGGAGTCCAATATTTAGCTTCTGGATCTATTCTCGTTTGTTGAATGACTTCAGGAAAAGAATATTCTTTTCATCATTCATGGAACACTTGGAAGAATTATCCCCATTTGAAATAATAATCCCCACTCTTGGTTTCCGTTAGAAGATCCATTGGCTAGTACATTTAAATGGCTTGGAACTATCATTAGCATGTATTGGCAATCAATGTACATTAATTTTCTTAGTCCCCCCACTCCCTCCCACACACAATATACTTACTCACTTATTCTAGGATAGATCTAGCTTCCTCGGAGTCCTTTGATAGCCTGGATCTTGAATGTACCCGTCAGAGGTTTGTGTATTAAAGTCCTAATTGCCAGAGAGGTGCTATAGGAAGTTCACAACATCTTTAAGAGGTAGGGCATAGTGAGAAATCCTATTCAGGGGAAGACCTAACGGGGGACAGGCCCTCAAAGGAGATTGTGAAACTGCATTTCTTGCTTGTTTCCTGGATGGTGCAATGAGCACATTTGCTCTGTCATGTACACTTACTATGAGTGTGGCCCTTCCCATAGACCAAACCAATGCTGTCAATGACCCATCAGTGGGAACTCCAATGTAAGAAGAAAGCCAAGAACAAAACAAAGACATCTTCTCTCATCTTGTCCAGTGGTTGGGATGGAAAGCTGAATAATAATCCCTCTGAGATCACAGATCTTCAAAACCCATTTGGATGTCTGGGTCATGTTCCACCTGGCCCAGCTTTCTATTTCATGAAGCTAATATCTGGGTCTTCACAACATACTTCCCTTGGCCTCAACAGCACATACTGTGTAATGGCTTCTTCTTCTCCCTTCCTCTCCCTCCCTTCCTCAAGATTGTATTCATGCTATGCTCTCTCACACACACTCATCCCTTCTTTATAGTAACTTTTTCTGGTTTGTCTGTTTTATTTATTTATTTTTTGGTTTCTTGAGACAGGGTTTCTCATTGGCTGTCCTGGACCTTGCTCTGTAGACCAGGCTGTCCTCGAACTCAGAGACCCGCCTGCCTCTACCTCCCCAGTGCTGGGATTAAAGGCGTGTGCCACCAACCATCAGGTTTTACCTTACAATACTTCTTAACAATATATGATTTACTTATGATAAAAGTCTATGCATAACTTAGCACCTTTTTATCCTAGGTAGATTTGAGGTTAATTTTAATTATTAACAATTATTTTCTATACAGACATGAGCCCTATTTGAATTCCATGGAGCTTCATGCTCTGATAGACTTATAAAGATAACAGATGCCGATGATTTTAGTCCAAAGACATGGTTATGATGAAGACAATCAGAGTTTATTTCTGGACATTCTCTATAAACTAAACCTTAATTATGAATTTAGAAAATATATATGGGAACAATTACAAACGTGAAAGTAAATAAAGATGTTATTACTCATGTGTTCAATAGAACACAAATATATTACATATTATTATATATTATAAATATCTATTTAAATATACTTACATATTATATATAAATCTGTAAACCATCAATATAGCTATCTTGTGCTAAGGTTTTATTCTTGGTCCCAGTGAAAATCAATTTCAACCTTTAAGCATATTAAAATATGTCAGTACTTGTGCATAAGCACCTAGGTCACAGCAGGATCGCAAATAAAACGCATTGTGAAAATAAAATATAGCAGTAGTTTAAGAGTGACTAAGTCCATGGGGAACTACCTAGAAATTTGACACACATAGAAAACGGGACCCAAGATAAACTATGCGAATAGCAGGAAATAACTAATGTAACAGGATAAAAATGTTCAGTGACAAGGTACCTACTAGTCAGTTGATACTTGTTGCGATGGATTGATGACAAGGCAGGACATGGCACAGGGTGACATAATGGTTTGCTTCAAGCTTCTGTCCCAAGGTTCCTAAAGCAGCATGACAGGAAGTGGAACAGGAGACAATCCTCGGAATTACTTAATATGCCTTATGTCACTTGTTCCTATCAAGAAAAATATGATTCTGTCGCTCAGAAAAGGCAACGTTGAAAAGAAGAAAAGAGGCGGTGACTCATCCTCAAAGCAGAGGGCGATGACTGCACCGGAGTGGTCCAGAGGGAAGCACAGGGGTCCTGCATACGTAGTTGGGGAAGCAGTCATGCCACCGAGGAAAATGCCCTGTCATCAGAGGCTCGAGCTGCAGTCTGGGGAAATTGGCAGACTCTGGTAAAGAAAACATTACGGTCATTGATGAAACCCACCAAAAGCTGTTCTAAGGACGAGATATTATGGAGACAAATTGACACAGTATAAAATCTGCACCCAACATATCCTGGAGTGGGGGAGGGTGTCTGTCTTTGTCTAAGCAGCAATCCTTTCTCTACCTCACTCAGTTTCCTTCAGACTCAGTATCCCTTGCCTTAAAATATCCAGAACAAAAAAGCCCACAATATTGAATACCAAGGCCAACTGTCTCTTCTCAAATGGTCTAATTGGGCCAAGTGGGAAGGAAGCCACAAACGCGGGAGTTATTTTACAAGGCTGGGTGCTCAGGAGTAAAGCGAAGTAGAGAGAAGTCCTTCCTTCCGCCATTCTGTTTGACTTTCCACAGGGGAACTATTTTCTTCATCACTTATCCCAACTGACAAGTACAAGCACTTTGGGTCCTAAATGAATGTGAACATTGTCAAAAGGAATTGGGCTAACAGGAGACATCTGCAGCTCCATTTCCATTGCATTCGGTCGGGGCCATGTCGGCGGTGTGGCACGGAGGCTGGTGGGCAGACACCCCCGCAGATGGGTCCTCACATACTGTATGCATCATGACTAACCATAAAAACAGTCAGAATAAATCAGCTGTGCTGCGAAGAGGCTCCTTGGAGCCTTCACTTTCAATTTCCATCTGGCTGACATTTGCAGGTTGTAGACAGTGGCTCAATGAAGCAGAGGTTCCGAGTTTAACCACAAGTCCCCAACCTGCAGCGACTCACTTGCTGGCTGAGCCTAGTTTTTGAAAGGCTTTGCTCGTCTGAGGGGTGTGAAGGTTTCGTTCTTAAAGAATGTGTGTACCTGTGAATGCCTTCTGACCTTTTGAACGGTCAGTAGAAGGCGCCTGAAATCTTCAAGAAGAGAAAACCCTACTCAGCCAGGAATTTCACTACAAACACCAATTTAGAAAATGAGCTAATCCACCTTGACAATGTGTTGTCACCGAAGAGTTGCAAAGAAAAACATTACACATAAATACAACTTTAAAAAATTAGAGGTCTCTCAGTTTAGCAGCTTAAGTTCGCTTCAAAGGACTGCGGGAAAGGCGGTAGCTTGTAACAGGTGACAGGTAGGAATTCGCTGGTCCTCCACTTCGCTCAGGCGCAAGTATGATGGCAACATGAGCTTTCCAACTTGTTTCAAACTGAAGTATTATGAAAAGGTAAATTATGTTTTGTATTCATGACTGAAAGCATTTTACTTTAAAGCCGCCACAGCTGACACTGTCAAGGTAGAGATTCGAGTTTTATGTACAATGCCTGCAGCCCAGCCGAGCTGAGCGAAGCAACATGACAGCTTGTAATAAGTAATTTTTATACAGTTACATTTATCACTCAAGTAGGCTTGGCAATATTAAACACAGACCTTAAAATACTACCGAGGATGAGGACAGAGGCTGCAGGCCATGGAGGCGTTTCCCCTTCTCTGTACTAGTGTAGGTGCAGAATTAGATTTTTTTTTTCCTGCTGCATTTTCCTGTTAATAGAGCACTTTTTAAGATATGCGTCCAAATGCTTTCCTACTGTTAATATATCACTAAGAGGTTAAGAATGGAATGACCCCATTTGGCCCAAAGGATGCTATTTCAGGCTTTAATGAATTAGATATTGCTACCATTTTCAGGTGAAAATCAATTGCCTCAATTAACAAATTTCCACCAATCCAAATATTTACAAAATGGAAGGCCCCAAGTCTGCAATTTTTTGCTGCATTATACCTTTGTTTCCCCTAAAGCTCTTCCCTCTGCGGCCTTCATTAGCATCTCATTTTTGCTAAAGCCAGGAGGCCAGCTACATCTCTGTAATGGCGAGAGGTTCTCCTGCCTTCCGAAGCTAATAATTTGGATATTTTTTCTGGAATTTTTTTTAACCAAGTGAGATTTTACATTCATCATTTATTCAAATACATTTAAATTGGAGATGCATTGAAATTAATCTGACTCTTTTACCCAGGAAACCTGGACAAAGAAAGCACCACCTAAAGGGTATGTACTATTCAAGGGTTTGAAAGGGACCTCACCCATTCTCGCTGATATAATGTTCCTGGCATCTTTTATGATGTGGGTGCCATTGTAAAATGCCTGCATCTGTTAGACAAGAAGTTTAAAGCACAGTGGCTTAAGAAATTATGGGAAGGTTACACATGTAGGATCAGGGTATGAACCCAGATTGTCCAAGTGTAGAACTTGCCTCTTAGCCAAGATGCTAAAACTGCTTTCCAAAGCAAACTTCAGGGAGAAAGAGAGTCACATAAATTAAAATGATTATTCCTCTCAAGTGATTTAGATATTGGAACTTCAGCTCATCAGGAAAACCTATTGTCACGCCAGTTTGCACATACACCAGATGATTCTGTGCCCATCTACTTGTGCTTCCCACTTATTTCAGAAGGAAGTGTGTCATGTATGTGTTACCTATAAACAATGCAAACAGAAAGGCAGGCAAATTAGTTTTCATCTAAACTCTAGGTGAAACAAATTTAATTAAGTTCGTATACTGTCATTTAGACCCCAGAGCCAGAAAATCATTTATTTAGCCAATACACTCAACACTGTGTCACTTCCCCAGGAAGGTTCCCAATTGCTTGTACCACAAACGTTTTAGATGCTCATTCTGTGCCAGGCACATGTTAGTCCTGTGAAATGCGGTGACCAAAACTAAGCATTATCTTTTCTTTTTTAATGTATTGGCCCAGTACATTTCAGCCACTGTGCTGAAAAAATGTGGACACACATATTAGATAAATATAATTCCTGCCTTAAGAAATACATTTGGGGACAAGCAAAATGGCTCAGTGGATAAATGGTACTTGTCACCAAGCCTGATGACCCAAGTTCAATCTCTGAGAGCCAAGTGAAGTAAAGAAAAGATCGCTGCAAACTATAGACTGACCTCCACTTTGGCTTCATGGTATGTACAGACACACAAAAATAATAAATAAGTGTAACAATTAAAAGGATATTTTTCTACAACTAAATGGTAGATAGATAAGCAACACTATTATTCATTTTGTTGAGTGTATACACAACAAATAAAGAAACCTAAAGGTGGTAGAGTTTGAGTACAATTATCATTTATCCTCTAACTAGAAAAGAATCAATCACTCAAAACAGCAATTGCATAATAATGATGATGGTGGTGGTGGTGGTAGTGGTAGTGGTGGTGGTGATGATAAATTTTAATTAGCTTATTCAAGAATAAAACTGGGAACTGCTATAGTCTACATGTTTGCGTCCTTCTAAAATTCAAATGTTGAAGTGCTGAAGCCCTCACAGTGATGGTATGAAGAGGTAGAAGCCCCATAAAAAATATTATTGGTCCTATAAAAGGGACTCCACAGCATTTGCTTGCCACTGTCACCATGTGATAATACTGCATGGAGTGGTTTCTCTATACATCATAGCTGCCATTTTTCTTCTTGGCTTTCCCAGTACTCAGAATAATGACATAATTTTCTGTTTATTTAGGATCCATCTCAGCTATCATATTTATTACAGTGCACCCCCAAGACTATGTATACATCAGTTTTAATACTTAGCAATCCCAAATTTAAAGTATACATTTTATAGCCAACCCTAAAGAATACATCTGTTGTTTTTAGGTCACTGGTTACACGTACCAACTACACAGAAAGAAACCTGAATATGGACTTCAAATTTTTAAATAAAGCTATAATAGCCACTATTCTATAAGCAGGGAAACTAAGTCACCAAAGCCTAGACTCTGTTGTCATTCTGTCTAAACCAGAGAGTGACTGTGAAAAGGAAATTAATGTCTGCACCTATCTATCGTCCTGACATTTTGATGAGGATAAAGATGAAATTCACCCAACAGACATCATTTTTAACATTCTCATCTGGCTCAGCCTCATTTGGACATTTAAATATAGGCCAGTATCTTGATTTGCCATAGTTCTTATACAAGGATAATTTTGAACTCCTATGAATTTTCAACAACCTGGGCCAACAGATTTGGTTTTTAAATTGTGGGTACTGCTACTATGACCACTGCAGAAGAGCCAGAAGAATTGCTAAACATTCTGCAATGCATAAGACAACTTAGAAGAAAGAATATTCTGGTCCAAAATATTGATAGTGTCAAGGATGAGAATCTTCTCTACAGACAGGATAGGTCTGGAAAAACGTTGAATTCTTACCGCATTTGAACACAACACACAGACAAGTGCTAGGAACTTCACTATAAACTTCAGCTCAAACAGTACCAAGTGGCATCGTGTGGACCTCTGGGCAATGCTGCTAGAAAGTGGTCAGAAAGCAGGAAATGGCTGCTAATTAGTAGTGTCCTCACAGGATGGAACTGCAGAAGACAATTTCCTGTCCCCTTATTGGATGGGAAGAGTAATCTGTTACCGAATTCCAGATGAGAAAGATTTTCAAAAGTTTCAAATAGCAGGAGCATAGCCGTAGAGAAGGTAATTATGTGCAATTTGTACAGTGTTCAACAATCAAATTGTAAACATGATAAGTTTATTGCAGTGAATGCATTTGGCCTGTTTACCTTAAAGACCACCAGACTATAGAAATTGTACTGGTTTCTGACAGCTGACAAGAATTATCTTTTCATATTACACATTTTTTTCAGACCTGTAAGATGTAAAGGTATAGTAAGAGGAGATAGTTACATTTTCTAGGGAACTATTATCTATGGTGTTTCTTTTCCCCTGATAAGGAATAATGCAGGCACGGTGCTTTGAAAAGATGGAAACTTGATAACTGAAGTGTTCTAGGGAGGTTTATGTGCCCAAAAACAATTAAAATTTTGCCTCCATACTATTTTAAACACATCTAAAACGTGATCAACTCCTCGTTAAACCTCCTCTCCTCATATAATAATGTTATGTACTTACTGAAAATGTACTTATTCAATTTCTATCTTTGTCTCCTTTCTTAAAGGTTATCCAGAACTTTAAAAAAAATTAGTTGACCAATTTCCACTGGGAAACTAAAACCTAGCTTCTGCCATTGCTTATTTGTAAAATTTAACTCGCAGTTTAACAGAGAGTAGGCATTCAACAAATACAAATTTCAGTCCAGTGCTCCATCATTTGCAGAGGTTTATTTTTTGTTTTTCTTCTTCTTCTTCTTCTTCTTCTTCTCCTCCTCCTCCTCCTCCTTCTTCTTTATTGCTGAAATTTCAAGAGCCAGAGTAAAAAGACTGTGGTACTCATTTAATAGGATAGCCACAATCAATATGTTTTGCTTCATCATCAGCCTCCTGACAAGCTACCAGATAATTGTGGTTTTGCAATAAGATACAATAGAAAATTCAGAATGCTGTGAAGATCTGGCTTTGCAGCTGACTTTGAATGCTTAAGGCCAGCCTGCTCCAACATCTTACCAGAACACATAGGGCAATTTCACCTTCTCTGAATATGATCAGCTCCCTTTCCTCTCTTGTCTATTAGTATCTTTACTGTAGACTCTCTATACATAAGACAGACAAGCTCTTAATAGCTAGCTAACAATATACTATTGTACTTTCAAAGAATTTGGAGGAGGAACCTTATAAACTGTTATCCCCTACACCTAATCATTATGGATTTGGACAAAGAGTCACCTAGCATAATTCCTGAGGAATAATTTCCAGAGTTAGAGTTCTTTTCCCTTCCTGGCAGACCAACCCCTAGGGAAAATGTTGTCAGCACTTAAAAAGAAAACCAGTTGAGTAATAGTGGTGTACCCTTTAGTCCCAGCACTCGGGAGGCAGAGGCAGTCAAGATCTCTGTGAGTTCAAGGACAGCCTGGTCTACAGAGCAAGTTCCAAGACAGCCAGGACTACACAAAGAAACCCTGTCTCAAAAAACAAAAAGGAAGAAAAGAAAGGAGAGAGAGAGACAGAGAGAGAGAGAGAGACAGAGAGAGAGAGACAGAGAGAGAGACAGAGAGAGAGACAGAGAGAGAGAGAATAAAGTCTTGTATCTATTGCTACAACCTGTGTGAAAAAACAATTCAATATCACAGAAACTTCATTTTCACTTATGCACCTTCTAACAAGCCTTGTTCATGAACAAAGCAAAACCTGTTATAAGGTCATTTGTTTTGAAGACTTGTAAAACAATCCAGAATCCCACCAACAATGAACTGTTAAAGTAAACTATAGTATTTCATATAGTGAAATAGAACACCATATGGCAAAAACAGAAAAAGAAAAACAAAAGTCCCTATGAAAGGAATGCCAGATATCATGGATGTATTGTTAAGAGAAAAATAAGATACTGATGAAGAATACCATAGAAGATATTTCTGTGTTTGCTTTTATATATAAGAAGTACACCCAAGAATCCAACTAGAATGCTAACTGAGGCAAACAGAGGGGCAAAAAATCTGATCCATTAACAAAGCTTCTCCAAGCAATGCATACTTAACCATAGCACTTTTAATCAGTACACAGGAATGTAATACTTGGTTAAAGTCAGGCACAATTGCTGAAGAATAAAAGGCACAGAAATTATTTCCATAGGGAAATCAAAATACCATTTGCTTTTGAAAAATTCTTTAGCATTTATCTTAATTTGGAGGATTTTATTAACATTTCTTTGATTGGCTTTGGTGTGTTCTTTGTTTCCTTTGTTGGGTTTGCTTCTGCTCTTTAAAATATTAGTTGTGTTGTCTACCATCCCTAAATAGCCTCATTGAAAATCTCATTCATGAAAATTCTCAGAGATTGGTTAATTCTCAGGATGTATTTATAATGCAAAAAGGAACACCTTCCTTATTTGTCTTTGCTTCTTGGTTACTGAAACCCTTCGGCAAATTTTTGCCTACATGCTATGTTGACGTCAGCTTGTCACGTGACCAACGAACTCCTCTACAAAGTAAACTCTCACACACAATCCCAAAAGATAATGGGGAAGACATTAGGAAAATATTCAGCTATAGGTTAGGTCTTTCTCTGTAGTCGGTGATCTCAAGGGCACTTTTTTCTCTTTTGTCCTCTCTTATAGCTTTATTCTGACACACACTGAGTCTTTGAGCTACAAGTGGAACTAGGCTTGAAATTGATGGCATGATTGTGATCTTGGGTTTCAGCCTTATTCTCTGAATGGTTTGAGAATCATTTAATGTTTCTTCATTTGATACTAGGCTAATAGCAATGTGAATTTCAGAAGACAGTTACAAAACCCATGTAAGTAAATATTACTGAGATACTAGCATGTAAAAAAGCAATTTATGTGAGCACTGCTAGCTTGACCTTCACTGTACATTTCCCCTTTGCCCAAGAACTCTTAAACAGTAACAAAAGGTCCAGAATTGGGACCCATTAATGAACAACTGCTGTTTCTTATATTTTCATAGTAATCATTGTGTGTGAACTCTTCCTATTGGGTCCTATTCATTTCTAATTCTGTACTACCCACCGTAGATGTGTCTGTGCCTCTCACCGCTCTTGACACTTGGGACTGCTAGGGTGTCCCTAGAAAAGCTAGTTGGGATCCATCTCAAAGAGAAGCTTGGGATCATCTGAAAGAGATCTTGGAAAACCTCAGGGAGTGCAGTAACAAGGCTTCCACCAAGCACAAAACACCTAGATGACATGCAATGTGTTTCTAGGTAGGGCTAGTGATGCCATGACTCTACCCTGACAGCTGAGGATCACATACAAGAAAGGAAGATCAAGGTGAGTTTCGAGATGTCTTCATGGAGGAGGTAAAATCCTATTGTTTCAGTTTTTACCCTATTCTGTGCTAACTCTGAACCGCTAAGTCAGTGATTATTTTTTTCAAGACTACCTCCCTTCCACATTTCTTTCATCCACCCCAAGCCTTCTCAGTGTCCTAACATCCCTCAGCGTCATTCTGGCCCTGGGGGAGGAAACAAGGCTATGTCATCATAAAATGGCCATTAAGTCCCTAGGATAGTGTGAGGAATAATTTGGGGACACCTTTTTCAAACCCAGCAGTTACAAAGCAAGTTTGTCCTAAGGCTAAAACAGCAGTCAGAAACAACCAAAGTAACAGCACCTACCAATTGCAATATAGTTTCTTCAATGAAACAATCAAATTAGCTTAGGTATGGTGAAATCTAATTGGTATTGTGACAGCTAAGCCTTAAACATCCTCTTCAATCAGTCATAGAAACCGGGACTCTGTATTCCCAGTGGTTAAATTTCTAAAGCCTAATTGTTTGCTGTAAACCATAATAGAATGTGGGCCACTGTTAAATTAAGTCTTATTCCTGGTTCAGCACCAACTACATGCTTAACTAGGTAAACTTCTTGGCATTAGTCTTTCTAATTTAAAATAATAATAATAATAACATGTTGTTAAGACATTAAGGATGCAGTCATTACAATAATTAAGATAATAGGGAAGCACCTGATTCTCCCCCTGCTTTGAGAAACAGCTATACATCAGCCCTGCTTCACCACCTTATAGGCACCTCAGAAACTCAGCCACATCAAATTTAGTTATCCTATTGTAATTTCTACTTTAAAAATAGATTTAAAAATATCAGGTCCAATAATAAGTACGAGTGCAAGGGAAGAAATCAATGTTTGCTAATGCTTTCAGATCTTGATTGAAAACTGCCTGGGGAAGAACATTTTTAAATAATTGTGCTTGCACTCTGTTCACATAAATTTGCTCAATTTTCAGTCATAAAGGGGAGGCTGGCCTCAAGTTTTTTCCGCTGTTTGTTTGTTTTGTTTTGTTGTTAAATTCTATTTTGAGAGTGTCGGGTATATATAGAATGCTCCTCTCTCTCTCTCTCTCTCTCTCTCTCTCTCTCTCTCTCTCTCTCTC
>OU015751.1:42120101-42147249 GCA_907169655.1 Acomys percivali
TCTCTCTCTCTCTCTCTCTCTCTCTCTCTCTCTCTCTCTCTCTCTCTTTCTCTCTCTCTCTCCATCTCCCACTCCACAAAATAAATTTTGAGGAATTTCTTATTTGTTGGAAATAAAAATAAATACATATAATTGAAAAGTAGTTGACAGCCTATGTGCCATCCCAGTAGACAAGGGAGATTTAGCCAACTGCAGTTGACAGTTAAAAGCAGAGACAGACACATAATGAAAGTACACATAGATGTGGGCCAACAACTATTAGACTGAGCTCAGCCAACTCTGCAGTTGGTATTTTGTAAAGAACCAAGCTTTACTAAATGCCAATGAAGGTTTCACTTCAAATCGTTTGTTTAACTCCATGTGCAAATTATGAAACACACCAATTTCCAAAGTTTTGAGACAGATTTTGTACCCATGTTGTTTAAAGTGACTTTAGCTCAGAAACATCTCTTTTCAATTAGCTCTGAAGCCTCTTTCAACAGCCTTTCATAAATAGGCCAACATTAATGGCATGCTCAGCCTCAGTACCGCTCCTAATGGAAATGCACAATGGGCCTTGCGCCATGCCTGCAGGGGCAAACATCTTCCATTTCAGACAGATCCAATGAGAAGTTTCGCCAGCTATTCTAGGACGCTCACTTTTGGGTCTCAGGTTTAGCTCATTGCTAATCAATGCCTGTGTTTTTTAATTACATCGTGCAATCAGTAATGATTTGTCACTCACTGAACCTGGGCGATCTTCTAAACCATCACTAATATAAACAATTGCAAAGACAAGGTAACCTTAGCTGCCAGGCCTCCACTTTGGAAGAGGCATTTCCCTGGTAAATCCTGAGTTGGGAAAAAGGGAACGAAATGTAAGGCTCTTATATATAAGGCGCTCCAAACCTTACGGTTGATCCTTTCACTATCCAGAAGCCTGACCTAAAAGTATGCTCACCGGGGTGTCTGTACAATGCTGATAATTTTCTTGTCACACTTCTTTTTTTTTATTACTCTTTTTTTCAGCTATTTTTTTATTATTAATTTATTTTTATTACATCTCAATGGTTATCCCATCCCTTGTATCCTCCCATTCTTCCCTCCCTCCCATTTTCCCCTTATTCCCCTCCCCTATGACTGTTCCTGAGGGGGATTACCTCCAAAGGCATGGTTTACACTAGACACTCAGTTGATATTTCTTGATATTCTAAGAGCAAGTTTTAACTTTTAGAATATACATTAACACCTCCCTCAGGTAGATAAAAGAAAATTTAAATGTGATTTCATATTCCACTAAATATAGATGTGATGCTGGGTTGATGCAGTAGACAAAGCAGCGACTTTGCACTCAAGAAGGAAAAATCTTATTCTTTAATCAATGACGCTTCTAATAATAAAATCAATAATGATGATATCAATATACTTATAAATTTCACAGAAAGGAAATCAATAAGAACAAATATTTAGCCAGTCAAAATTGAGTGAGTCATGTATTACAGCAAAAAAAAATTGTAGTGGGCCAAATATTAAGTATTTTAAGTTTTAAAGTCATGTTAGATTCATGTTTTGGTGATGGAATTCTGAGGTTATAATACATACATAGTAGAGGGAGAGATAAAAAGCAAAGAAACATGTAAATGGTGAGTGCCTCAGTCTTCTTATATAGCGTTGCTTACAAAAATATTGTCAGTGGACCATAGTTTGTTCAAAATTAGAACCATCTGATAATCAAGAAATGCCAAACCATTTGAGTTCAACGCATCCCTGTGTACAATGGTTTAAGTGTCTGTTAGTGCAGGTAGCAAGAAAGAAGTCTTCCAAAATGTTTGCAAAATATCAGTTGTAGAACACAGGTGTAAAAGCAATAAGGAAATTTGAATTCTGAGTTCATTTGGATGCTATACCACAAGCAGGTTGAATCTCAATACTATCTTAGCTAGAAAGTAAAAATATTCTATAAATTAATAGAATTGATTAAGGACAAGAGAGATACTGGTAGGCTTTTTCTAAAGCAAATTTAATAAGTATAGATATGATTTCTTTTCTGAGATTAATTGTCAATCATTTTACTTGCAAAACAGAATCGAGTGTACTGTTAAAGTCCCTTTGAAGAGCAAGATTCTGTAATGCATTCAATGCATCACTTTGGGGAGCACTGCAGGCATTTTCACTGAAGCAGGAAAGGTAGTTTATGAGCTCCACTACTCTGAAAGATGCAATCAATAGTTTCTAGTATTAAGTAGAAGAGGTAAAATATTCATAGTAAAAAGCCAATGTGTCATTCTGCAACTACAAAGTGTTTATCAGGGCAAAGATGACTCAGAGCTAAAACCTGGATTGAGAATCAGGATACTGGTATGAGTTGCCTTCCTTCACACACGCTGCTATATTTCAGTGCACTGTAGTTGCAACTCAGTGAGACAGTATTTACTTAGCCTGGTTAAGCCTTATACTACACTACCAAAGAGCACCAACTTTAATGGTAATAATATATTTAAGGAAATTAGGAACTCACTACAAAGGACCACATTTCTCAATGTTTTAAATATTTTTTAAACATCTGGAAGTAAACTTAAACATATATGCTCCAAGTAAAGAAAGCTAGACCATAAAAGATGTACCACACTTTGGTAAGAGTCCTTACAAGGAAAAATAACTAATCGGGAAGCCTTTGAATAACAGATTACATAATAAAAAAATACCCCTAATACTTTGATAAGAACATTAAAATTAAATAACAAAAATTACCTTTGTGTAGTAGTACAGCTATAATCTCAGCACTCAGAGGCTGAGGCAGGAGGATTGTTCAGAGTTCCAAGGCCACTCTGGGCTACATAGATAGTACTAAATCAGCTAGGTCTATATGGTGACAAGCTGTCTCAAGAGAACTAATGGAAAACTTTAAATAGCTATTGAACCTCTACAAAGAAGCATTGTGTATATAAAAATATTGTTTCGTTAGTTTTTCTTTATTTTTGAGAATTTCATGCATAAATATAATGAAATATGATGTGTGTACCCTCATTGCCCCTTCCAACTCTCTCCCAACACAAATCAGCTAATTTCTAAATACAGCTTTAAAAAAAATAGTTCTACAAAAGCATTTTAAATCAATAAAGTTCTTCCTTTGAATGACAGTCACTAAATCAGTTAACCTTTTGGAGGAAAAGCTAGATCTTTATATGCCAAAATGGATTGGAATTGACTAAAGCATTAAATGTAAAATGGGTTTCACAGATACTCCCTTGCACTGTAGGCTTAAATGGCTTGGGAGGAGGTGATTCCTAAGCAGCAACAAGCACACACTGCATTCAGTGTTGTTAAATCCACCCTACAAGATTTATTTATTTATTTATTTATTTATTTATTTATTTATTTATTGTTTCAAGGTAAGTAAATAACTTTATTTTTTATTTTTTTAATTTTTAATTAATTTATTCATATTACATCTCAGTTGTTAGCCCATCCCTTGTATCCTCCCATTCATCCCTCCCTCCTGCTTCCCCCCCCCTACTCCTTTTCTCTTAAAAAAGTGGAGGGATCCTTGGAGAAGCCTGATTGAGGGGCTGAGAAGGGGGATACATGAATAAAGCCAGAGTCCCTGGTACTGTCAACAAGTAAAGAAAGGCTTAAGTAACAAAGGATTGGCAACCACACAAGAACATAGAAGCCAAGTAAAACAGCACTTACTGCCCAAACTGGAACAATTGGAGCAATAGAATAAATAGTTCTGTACTGGATTATAACCCAAAGCAGAGAACTATCCACAAATCTCTATAGGTGTAAATAAACACTTGTAAAGGATAAATAAATGAAGAAGAAAGGACAAAACTCCTGGAGAGAAGCATCTCAAAGGATTTAAGTAAACTACTTCTTCTCCCAGGAACTTAGGTCTTAGTTGCTCATTACTTAACTATAAGCTGTACCTGGTGACTTTCTTCTCTCTCTCTTTTTTTTTTTTTTTTTAATTCAGCAGTTTCCACTCCCTCATCTCTTTCCAGTTCCTTCCCCACCCCCCACCTCCTATATTCCCCAGATCCCCTCCTCCTCCATTTCCCTTCAGAAAAGGGCAGGCCTGCCAAGGATAACAAAACATGGCATAACAAGTTACAGTATGACTATGCACAACCCCTTACATTAAGGATAGAGGAGAATGGCAAGGCAAAAGGAAAGGATGGCAAAAGCAGGCAAAAGTCAGAGACGGCCCCTGCTCCCACTGTTAGGTGTCCACAAGAAGACTGAGCTACACAACCATAACACATATGCGCAGACCTAGGTCAGTCCTATACAGGCTCCCTGGTTTTCAGTTCAGTTTTTGTGAGTCCCTGTGATGCCTGATTAGTTGATTCTGTGTGTTGCTTTCTTGTGATGTCTTTGACACCTCTGGCACCTACAATCCTTCATCCCCCTCTTCTATAGGATTCCTGAGCTCCACCTAATGTTTGACTGTGGGTCTCTGCATCTGCTCCCTTCGGATGCTGGATGAAGCCACTCTGATGATGATTATGCTAGGCTCTGGTCTACAAATACAGCAGAGTGTCACTAGGAATCATTCTGTTGACATTGACATTTCTCTCTCCGACCCCACTCTTTTTTTTCCAGTTTTGTTTGGTCCTATCTTAGGTCTGTGAGCTAACAAATCTCTAGTTCCTACTCTTACAGGAAGTGTCAAGGGTGGGTCCCCTCTCAGGGCATGGTCCTCAAGTCATAGGTTGGCCACTTCAACAAGTTCTGCATCACATTTACCCCAGCATATCTTGCAAGCAGGACAAAATGTAGGTCCAAGGTTTTATGGCTTGGTTGATATCTCAGTGCCTGCACTGGAAGGTGACAGAAGATGGCCAGTTGAGGCTTTCAATACATCCATTATAGGAGTTTTACTAAGGTCACTCATAGATTCTTGAGAGTTTTCATTGCACTAGTGTTTTTACCTTGTCCATAAAATGCCCCACACCCCCAGTTCCAGGCATCTCTCCCAGTACTTTCTCCTCCATCCCTGCCCCACCTGTTCTCTTCTGTTCCATCTTCACCTGCATGCAGTCTACCCTCAAAATCTAGTTTATTTCCCCTTCCAGGGAGACTCACATACATCCACACTTGTGCCTCTCTGGGTCTATAAATTGTAACGTGATTATCCTTTACTTTACAGCTAATATACACTTATAAGTTAGTATATATACTATGTTTTTCTTTCTGAGTCTGCGTTATCTCACCCAGGATAACTTTTTCTAGTTCCATCTACTTGCTAGAAAATTTCATGATGTCAATTTTTAACAGATAAGAAATACTCCATTGTGTAAATTTTCTTTACCCATTCTTCACTCGTTTCCAGTTTCTGGATATTGTGAATAAATCTCTTATCAACATAACTGAGCAAGTGCCATTGTGGTAGGATGGAACATCTTTAGGAATATGCCCAAGAGTGGTATAGCTGGGTCTTGAGGTAACTTGATTCCCAATTTTCTGAAAACCTCCAAATTGATTTTCAAAGTGGCTGTACAAGTTTGCATTCCAATCAGCAATGGAAGAGTGTTTCCCTAGCTCGACATCCTCCACAGCATGAGCTGTCATTTGTGGGGTATTTTTCCTTTATTTATTATTTATTTTACTTCCTTATATCCCCCCTTCCTCTCTTCCTAGGCCCACCTCACAACCCTCCTTACCCCATTCTCCTCTCTCCTTCTCCCTATGGGTACCAACCCATTCTGGACCATTAAAGTGATTGCAGAACTATGCGCATCCTGTCCTACTAAGGCCATACAAGGCAGCCCAGTTAGCAGAATGAGATCCAAAGGCAAGCATCAAAGTCAGAGAGGGTCCCAGATCCACTTGTTGGGGAAACCACATGAAGACAAAACTGTGCATCTGTTACATGTGTGCAGAAGGCCTAGGACCAGTCCATGCATGCTCTTTGGCTGGTGATTCAGTCTCTGTGAACCCCCATGGGCCCAGACTTCTTAACTCTGTAGGTCTTTTTGTTAGTTTCCTTGACCTCTCTGGCTCCCTTAACCATTCCTCCCATTCTTCCACAGAACTCCCCGAGCTCAGCCTATTGTTTGTTTGTGAGTCTCTGCATCAGTTTCCATCAGCAGACAAATGAAGTCTGTTAGAAGACGGTTATATGCTAGGCTCCTGTCTACAAACAGAGCAGAGTATCATTAATAGTGGCAGGGGTTGACTCTCTCCCATGGGGTGGGTCTCAAATTGGGCCAGTCATTGGTTTTCAATTCCCTCAATCCCTGTTCCATCTTTATCCCTTCACTTTTCTAGGCAAGACAATTTTTGGGTCAAAGGTTTTGTGGGTAGATTGGTGCCCACCTTCCTCCATTGGAAGTCCTATCTGGCTATAGGAGGTAGAAACTTCAGACTCCTTAACCCGCAGTACTAGGAATTTCAGCTACCTTCACCACCTGGAGTCAGCCCCACTCTTGTGTTTTTCACCTTAGCCATTTGACAGGTGTCAGATGGAATCTCATAGTTGTTTTGATTTGCATTTCTCAAATGTCTAAGGATGTTGAACACTTCTTTAAGTGTTTCTTGTCTATTCGTAATACCTCTGTTAAGAATTATCTGTTTAATCTATACCTCATTTTTAATTGGATTATTTGGTTTGTTGTTGTCCAGTTTCTTTGTATTCTTTAAATATTTGAATATTAGCCCTGTGTCAAGTGTGAAATTGGTGAAAATATTTTCCCATTCTATAGGCTGCCACTTTGCTCTAGTAACAGTACACTTTGCGTTACAGAAGCTTTTCTGTTTCATAAGGTCCCATTTATTAATTGTTGATCTTAGTGTCTAAGCTATTGATGTTCTGTTCAGAAAGTTGTCTCCTGTGCCAATGCATTCAAGGATATTCCCTGTTTTCTCTTCTACCATATTTAGTGTTTCTGGTTTTATGTGGAGGTCTTTGATCCACTGGGACTTGAGTTTTGTACAAAGTGATGGATAATTGATCTATTAGCATTTTTCTACATATTGGCATCCAGTTAGAGCAGCACACACACACACACACACACACACACACACACACACACACACACAACACCTAGTTGAAAAGTTTTCTTTTTTCCATTGTACATTTCTGGCTTTTTTTTTTTTTTTTTTCAAATCAAAAATCAGATGTCCATGTCTGGATTTTAATCTAAGTCCTTGATTCAAACCCATTGATTAACCTGTCTGTTTCTATGCCAATACCATGGGGATTTTGTTTGTTTGTTTGTTTTGTTTTGTTTGTTTAGCAGTTTTTGCTTAATTGGTTGGTTTTTCAAGACAAGGTTTTTCTGTGTAGCCTCAGATATCCTGGACTCAATTTGTAGGCCAGGCTGACCTCGAACTCATAGACAGGGGATTACAGGCATGATCCACCACACCATAGTCATTTTGTTTCTTTCTTTCTTTTTATAGCCCTTTAGCACAGCTTAAAATCAGGGACTGGGATACCTTCAGAAATTCTGTTATAGTATAGAACTAGGTGGGGTTTTTTATACGAATTTGAGTATTGTTCTTTCAAGGTCTGCAATAAATTGTGTC
Organism: Acomys percivali; assembly: GCA_907169655.1. Lineage (NCBI taxonomy): Eukaryota > Metazoa > Chordata > Mammalia > Rodentia > Muridae > Acomys > Acomys percivali. Next base: position 42,127,614 of record OU015751.1, read on the forward strand.
GTAATTTTGATGGTGATTACATTGAGTCATTGAATCTGTAGATTGCTTTTGGTAAGATGGCCATTTTTGCTATGTTAATCCTAATGATTCCATCTTCTGAAATCTTCATTTTCTTTCTTCAACGACTTGCAGTTCTTGTCATACAAATCTTTCACTTGCTTGGTTGGAGTTACACCAAGATATTTTACATCATTTGAGGCTGTTGTGAAGGATGTTGTTTCCGTGATTTCATCCTCACCGTATTTGTTATTTTTATATAAATGGGCTACTGATTTTTTTTTAATTTTTAAAGATTTTTGGTTAATTGTGTATCTATTTACTTTGCCAAAGGTGTTCATCAGCTATAAGAGTTCCCTAGTAGACATTTTCTTGGGGTAGGTTATGTATAATATCATATCTCCTGCAAATAATGATACTTTGAATTTGTCCTTTCCAAATTGTATCCCCTTAATCTTCTTTAGTTATTTTTTTTTATTGCTCTAGCTAGAAGTTCAAGCACTAAATAGATATGGAGAGAGTGGACAGCCTTGTCTTGTTCAGGAGTTTGGAGGAATTGCTTTGAGTTTCTCTCCATTTAATTTCATGTTGGATCTAGGCTTGCTGGAAACTGCTTTTTTAATGTTTAGATATATATCCCTTGTATCCTTGATCTCTGCAAGACTTTTATCAAGAAGGAGTGCTGGATTTTGTCAAAGGCCTTTTCAGCAACTAATTAGATGATCTTGTGGGGTTTTTTTTCTCTTTCAGTTTGTTTATATGGTGGATTACATTGATAGAATTTTGAATGTTGAACCATAGCTGCATCTCTACGATGAAGCCTACTTGATCATGGTGGCTGCCAAAATTTTAATTGAGTAATTTTACATCAATGTTCATAAGGAAAATTGATTTGCCATTGACTCTATTGAGTCTTTGTGTGGTTTGGTTATCAGGGTGACTATAGCCTTATAAAATTAATTTAGCAATGTTCCTTCTGTTTATACTTTGTGGAATAATTTGAGGAGTATTGGTATTAGCTCTTATTTAAATCTGGTAGAATTCTAAAATTGTTTAGCCTTGGGCTTTTTTGGTTTGGAGACTATTAGTAATTTCTATTTTCTTAAGGGATATAGTTATATTTAAAGTATCTGATCTTTATTTAACTTTCTTAAGTGGTATCTATTAATAAAATTGTCTATTTCTTTAAGTTCTTCCAATTTTGTGAAGCACACATTTTTTAAGTATGACCTAATAATTCTCTGGATTTGCTCCTGGTCTGTTGTTATATCCCCCCTTTCATTTGTGACTTTGTTAATTTGGATATTCTCTCTCTGCCTTTTAGTTAGTTTGGCTAAGATTTTGTCTATCTTGTTGATTTTCTCAAAGAACCAGCTCTTGGTTTACTTGATTCTTTGTATTCTTCTCTCTGTTTCTATTTGATTGATTTCAGTCCTCAGATTGGTTATTTCCTGCTGTTTATTCCTCTTGGCTATGTTTGCTTCTTTTTCTTATAGACCTTTCAGATGTGCTATAAAGTTGCTAGTATGGGACCTCTCCAATTTCTTTGTGAAGGCACTTAGCACCTTGAACTTTGTTTTTAATACTGCTTTTATTGTGTCCCATAAGTTTGAGTACATTGTGCATTAGTTTTCATTGAATTCTAGGAAGTCTTTAATTTTCTTATTTTTGTTTTGACCTAGTAGTCATTCAACAGAGAGTTGTTTGGTTTCCATGAATCTGTAGATTTTCGGTTGTTGAAATGCAGCATTAATCCATGATCTGCTAGGATACAGGCAATTATTTTAATTTTATTGTATCTACTGAGACTTGCTTTGTGATCAAACATTGTGGTTGGTTTTATAGAAAGTTATGTGTGGGGTTGAGAAGAACATATATTCTTTTGTGTTCATGTGGTATGTTCTGTAGATATCTGTTAGAACCATTTGATTTATAATGTTGGTTAGTTTCATTATCTATCTGTTTATTTCCTGTCTCAATGAGCTATCCACTGGTGAGAGTGGGGCATTGAAGTCTCTCACAGTTAATGTGTGAGGTTTGATGTGTAATTGAGTTAAGCTTTAGTAATATTTCTTTTACACATATGGGTGCCTTTGTATTTGGGGCATATATATTAAGTATTGAAATGTCATCTTCGATTTTTCCTTTGATGACTATGAAATTTCTTTCTCAATCTCTTTTAATTAATTTTGGTTGGATATCTATTTTGTTAGATATTAGAATAGGTATATCAGCTTGTTTCATGGTTCCATTTGCTTGAGAAATAGTTTCCCAACACTTTATTCTGAGGTAATGTCTCTTTGAGGTTGAGATGTGTTTCTTGTATTCAGCTAAAGGATGAATCCTGTTTTGGCATCCATTCTGTTAGTCTGTATCTTTTTTATTGAAGAATTGGATCAATTAATATCGAGAGATATTATGACCAGTGATTTGTTGTTGTTGGTGGTGATGATGCTAGTCTCTCTCTCTTTCTCCCTCCCTCTCTCTCTCTCTCTCTCTCTCTCTGTGTGTGTGTGTGTGTGTGTGTGTGTGTGTGTGTTTGTTCTTTCTTTTAGCTTTGCTGATGTCAGATTATTTATTTCCTATGTTTTCAAGAATGTAGTTAACCTGCTTGAATTGGAGTTTTTTTCCTTCTGTAGTCCTAGATTTGTTGATAGATAATGTTAAATTTTACTTTGTCATAGAATGAATATCTTCTTTTCTTCATCTACAGTGATTAAAAGTTTTGCTGGGTATAATAATCCAGGCTCTCACTTGTGATCTCTTAGAATCCAAGTTATCAAGACAAGGAAAGTGTGGGAAACAGAAAAGGTAAAGTACATGGGAAATTATATCACACATATGACAGCTATAGAGATGCATGACCAAACGTAATGAGGTGTTCTGAATGGGACCCAGGAACAGACACAGTATTAGGTGAAAACATGGAAATTTGGATAAAATATAGTCTTGTCTGTAAGAACATATCAGAGGGCTGGAGAGATGACTCAGTAATTAAGGACACATACTGAGCTTTGAGAGGACTCAGGTAGGAATCCCTCACTCACATGGCAGCTCACTACTGTCTGTAACTTCAATTACAAGGAGATTTATGTCCTTTCCTAACTTCTGATGGCACCAGACACACAAGGCACACACAGATATATGTGCAGTAAATACATTTATACCCATTTTACTTTTTTCAAGTAAAAATCATCAATATTTGCTCATTAGTTGTGACAAATGTCTCATACTAATGTAAAGTAACAAAAATAGTAATCTGAGTGAACAAATCTTTGTACTATATTTTTCAATAAAACTATTTTAATGCTTTTAAAAAGTATTTATTGGATAACCGAATAGACAAGATTTTATTTAAAAAGTGTAAAAGGAAAAACCTCCATCACTGAAAGATTAAAAGAAAAAGACATGAAAATTAGTAACTTATTGAAAGAGCAGACACATTTCCTAGAATTTGTAACATTCTTTTCAAAATACACACACACACACAAACACACACACACACACACACACACACAAAGTATCTTTACAATCTAATGAATAGTTTTAATTTTAAAGGTCAACCTTACGAGCTGGCAATGCTCAAAGTAAATGTAGAGGCCCAGTGAGTATAAAAACCATCTTCCAACTACTAAATAAAGGCTGTCACGCTGGTTAGGTGAGATAAAACATGAGAGTGTGTCTAATCAGAATGCTAGTGTGCCCTAAGCCCACGCCTCTGAATGACAGCAGCTAGTAAGTACAGGAGCAATTCCTCCCAATGGAGATTCTAAAACACACAGTACTTACTTGATTCGTGTTTCAAATAAATTAATACAATGAGCTGGTTTCCACACATAATCTAGTCTCCTTACCATTGTGGTCTCCCATCAGAGCTTTTCCCTTGTTTGGGAGCTGTGGGCTTTGCTTCTTTTTCCAGAATGAATTAGTTATAAGAGATAGGGAACAAATGAATATCAGTTTCTTTATCTAAAAAAAGTGAATGTTGTAACCTCAATGTCCTCTAATTCATCTTCCAGTTTTAAAAATATGTCTCCTTAGTTTATATGGGAAGAAAACTGCTCCAAATATTTAACTGACTGGAATTACTTATTAAAGTAACCTCATTAAATGAAGCACATAAATTCCTAGATTTACAGGAATGTGCCTGCCTTGGAAAAGCACACGAGCTGACTATTACTTGTTTACTTAACAAACGATGCCAAGATCAGTGACGAACAGAATTACTTATTGTCCAATCACAGGTCTGCAGTTTGTGGCAATGGCTGATTTTCTATGCAGAATGTAGTAATGCTGGGAAAACTTCGTTCCTCTGCATGTCTTATTCAGCAGTCCAAATGGAGGGGAGTAGTAGCTACCCAGAGCAGGACCCCAAATGTCTATTAGTATAGAAGTTGGAAGTTCTTAAAAGAACAAGAATTAAGCAACTGCCTTCTGAGACTTTAAATTATTTATCAGCCAAAGCACGCCTTATGACAAGGTCAGTGTGATTAGGCAAAAAAAAAAAAAAAAAAAAAAAAAAAAAGTAGCCCTTTCTCTGAGATTTAAGTAAATGAGTACTTCTGAAAAATATTCTAATCCACTGCAATGACAAATATTCCAAAGAGTTGTTCCACTCAGTTGCCATTTTATAAATGGATGCAATTAATTACAATTCACATAAAAAGTAAAGATTGTGGGCCATCAACAAGGCAAACAGAGGGATTCAGTCTAGAGATTTGTCCACAATGATAGGCCCACACTTCTTCCTCCAGGACAACTTCTTAAAATGTAGTGAGCAATTTTCTATGAGCCCTTATACTATAAGTAATGTTATGTAGCTTGTAAACATCTAACTATCCTATGTTCATCTTTTCATTTTCATGTATTACAACTCACAAGGCACTTAGAAAGACTTAAAAACTAAGCAAAGCAAGGAGTGTTTACATATGCATCTATATATTTAAGTAACATTGCATATATATGTGTACATATATATGGCAAGCTTGGCTTTCTTTTTATTTTACATTTTATGTGTGTATGTGGGGCACATGCCCCTCCACATGCAGCAGGCAGAAGAGAATGTCTGGTATCCTACCCCATCACTCTTCATCTTATTCCTCTGAGACAGAGTCTCTCACTGGGCTGTTTACTCACCATTTAGTCCATATTTTCTCCAAGTGATACAAATCAAAGAATGGCCAAATATTTTTGTTTAGCCTGTAAGATATAAATGGCCTTTACAGATTTAAGTGGTTTGGCAAAATATGGAGAATATGTTTTGGGACAAGAGAAGTTTGAATCTGGCACTTTCTTTGAGAACTCAACTTCACTCACCCAATTTATTCATAATTTATCAGTGGAGAAGCTTCAGAAGAGCCAAGGTGGACCACCTGACTTAAAATATTTATTTCACCCTTTTCAGAAAGTCTACTGAAGTCGCTATTGGAGCTAGAAACTTTATTCAGGTATTTTCAGAGGCATCCAGGCTATTTTTAAAGTGACTAAATATATTTTAATACTTATATCAGTTTTCTATTACCCTGAAATGTATACTGTTAATTATTCAATGGAAGTAATATATATGCAAACCAAATAATATTTATGGCAACATTTAAATGGATCAATATCTATTAGCATATAGCAACTATGAGAAATAATGATTTTTGTTTTTATTATCATATCTTCATGCATGCCCACCTGGCACACAATACCTTCTAAGTCTGATTTCTCAAAATGAAGTGGCAGGATCTCTATTTTTAAAAGCCCCACCCCCCACCCCGCCCAGGTCATTCACATAATCTGCTGCATTTAGGAGCCATGACTAGGAAATACATTTTGGCATTGAATAGCTACTGCTGTTTGATTTCTCCTAAGTTCCTAAGTACACAGAAGTAGACAGGACAGGTAAGTCCCCTTCAAGTTGCGGAACAAAGTACCCTGAAATCCTTCTTGCCATGGCAGAAGCTAGGGAAATGAAAACACTGAAGAATCAATAAGATGAAGACAAACAGGCTCCTTTTCTCTGACTCTGCATGGATCATCACAAGCTGTACTTCAGAAGTGAGAGGATATGGAAGGATCCACTTATCAAGTGCAGGGGTAATGCTTGCCACCTGTGTGACTTTCTCCTGAAGACCTGCTTCCGCTAGGACAAGGCAGGTGACAGCTGGCCTTAGCGGGCAATCCACATGAGGCTCAGAAGGATCCAGGACCTGTAGTAAACGAATATTGCAGTCCTGGCCTCTAACGCCCCTTTCTCAAACGTTTCTATCTGCTTTTTAGTTCTATCCCCACAGCAAAACTAAGCCTAGAAAGCTCTCCATCACTGATGTGCCCTTGTTCTAAATCTGAGGACAACTTTTCTGTCTTCCCCTTTCTGCTATTCCTTCTCTTCTTATAGTCACTGTGTACTTGGGGCAGGGGAGATTACTCCACTGGATTAATTGCTAGTTGTGTAAACCTGAGGACGCAGCTCCACCCACATCAGACATGCTAAAAGTCAGGTCTAGAAGCACAGGCCTAAGGTACCCAGATAGGAGGGTTCCCCGAGGTTCATTTGTCCATCCAGTCTGAAAAATTGGTGAGCTCCAGGTTCAGTGAAAGACATTTCTCATGACGGTGGTGGTGGTGGTGGTCGTGGTGGTGGTGGTGGTGGTTGCGGCGGCGGCGGTGGTGACTATATAAGAAGATTCTAGACATTGGCCTCTGGCCTTCACATAGCCACACAGATGACTTTATTTCAAGTCGACATCCCTCTGTGGTTTTCTCTGGTACTACTGTGACACTTGCTAACCTTCAGACTTTCACCGTCTGCCTAAATGATGCTCCCTAGACTCCTTAACAAAGCCTTATCTTCCCCACTAGCTTCCCACATGACCCTGACTTTTGACTCTTCCCTTCAGTTTTATTTTATTATATATATATATATATATTTTTCTTCCTTCCAGTTTCATATTCTCCTTTTTAAGCCCTTGTTTGGCTCCTCAGTGGCACATGAAACAGTGAGTAGAAAGCGTGTCTAGAGACAGAACATTCCCAACTGCATCATTTAATGCTTTGAGTTGACTGTGTCTATTTCTTTTGTGTACTTCATTGCATGTCATGTCTCTGTTTCCTCCTTGTGGGGTTAGAATAGCAGTAGTTCGCACTCTGAGACGTGTAGAAGAAAGATATGAGTTTTCAGAGTCGTTCTTGGCCACAGTAATGTTGCTGTTACCCTTGGCAATGACGGCAGATGGGTCTCATTTTAATAACAGAGTGAGCAGGGAACACAGATGCTGCCAAGCTCTCTAGAATGCACAGCACAGACAAGGCAATCTACAGGGCTTACCTGGCCCCAAATGCAAATATACTTTTCTTGAGAAAGGCTCATTTACACAAAGTGGTGGCATTGTGAAGGGAGTTGGCACCTAGTAAACTCTTGTGTGCATTAGTCATTTTGTTTTATTAGCAAATGCTCACAGTCTAAATAATGGGCTTCACTGTGACATTTTATATTCTTTTATTATGTACTTTGATCAGATTTGTCCTATTATCACTGCTTGTTCCTTCCTCTAGTGTCGTATAAACCCTTTCTTCTGAGATAGCCCCCCTTCCTCTCTTTTTAAATATCCAAATGAGGGCGCGGTGATGCATTCCTCTAATCCCAGCACTCTGGAGGCAGAGGCACATGGATTTCTGTGAGTTCAAGGTTAGCTGGTCTACAAGGTGAGGTACAGGACAACCAGGGCTGTTACACAGAGAAACCCTGTCTCCTGTGTGTGTGTTCGGGTAGGGGAGTGGTTCTTTGCCCTAGCTGGGCTTCCTTGTCTGGCCTCAGTGGAAAAGACTGGCTTAGTTCTGTAGCTACTTGACATGCAAGGGTGGGTTGCTACCCATGGAGGACCTCCCCTTCTCCTCAGAGAGGGAGGAGGATGGAGGAAGTGGCATGAGAATGGGACTGGGCAGAGAGGAGGAAGAGGGCTGCGATCAGGCTGTAAAGTGATTAAATAAATTAATTAATGAAAAATATATAAATATCTACACGATATATGAAATAAAACCTTCAATATTTGTCCTCTGTTTCCACACTAATTCCTCTTTCTTGGTCTCTGGCATAACTATTGATCCATTTCCTCAGCCTGGAAATTGTCGTTAATCCTTTCTTCTCTGTCCTAGCTTGCTTCTCAGTTGCTGTGATAAAAGCAATGACCAAAAGCAACTTTGGGAAAGATAGTAGTTACTTGGCATGCAGGTCATAGTCCAATGCTGAGGGAAACCCAGGCAGAAACTCAGATGAACCTGGAGGGAGGAACTGAAGCAGACAGATGTCACTGAAGGATGCTGCTTGCTAGCTTTCTCTCTGTCTTATTTAGGCGCCTATTGTAATAAAGGCCATGAATAAAAGCAAGGTGGGAGGAGCAGGGTACAGCATTCATGAAGGAAAGTTGGGGCAGCAGCTGAAACAGAAGCTGGGAAGAACGTTGCTCACTGGCTTGCTCTTATACTGGGTTATCAAAATCCTAATTCAAAGATAATCTTATCTTTTGGTATTTAGGAGACAAACCATTTTAATCAACGCAGCTTTTTGAAGGAGCTCCCTTAATTACTGATGAAGGGTTTCGAGCCTCCTTGTATCCTTCCATTTGTTTCAGCTATGTACAGCTATGTGACAAAGGCTGAAACAGAATATCACAAGACATCAGCCCTTAGTCCTCTTGTCCTCTCTCTCTGTCAAAGCACCATCTTCCTTGTTGTGATTACAAGAAACCTGCAGATTAGACAGGACCAGCCTAAATCCATGCAACTGTAACAACCCATGAACTGAAAACCAGAACTCTGGCACCCAATGCCTCATCTTACTTGGAAATTCAGGAGTTGTTTAAACACAGAATGCCAAGGATGGAATGAAAAATGCAAACTAAAGATGTCCTCACAGGAGTTGAGAATGGACATAAAGGAAAAGGATCATACAAAACTGATAAGCTGTGCTCACTTTAGTTTACTTAAACGCTTTCATGCAGACTCCAGCTGTGTACTTCTGGATGACAGTGCTCCAGGGAACAACAGGCAGCTAGGAGTCACCCACAACAGCTCCAACCTTGTATCTCAGAACTCTGCTAATTACACTTCCTTTAGTCATTTCCATCATTCATGCAAGAATTATTTTGTTTAGTTGAGATGATGACTAGTCTCTGCTGATTGGTTACTCACCCTATTTTGCATAAGTATTATTCAGCCAAGGAAACAAGGAAGAGCTTGGGGCCAGGCATGGTGCTATTATACACAGGCATCTGCCTGCCGGCTTGTTCACTCTGCGGCTCCCTAGTAAAAGATATCTTATAACTACACAGAGCCAAATCCTACAAGAAGCTTCTGAACTCACAAGCAGACTCACTCATCTTCAAAAATTGCCTTGATTTTCAGCCCCTCTGGCTCTCCTCCTTTCCCCCACCTGCAGGGTCTTTTGCTCTTCTGCTGTGGCCCCACAAGTAAAAAAAAGCTGCGACTTGCACAAAAGCACCTGTGGTGACTGGGATGAACTGCTAATTATGAAATTTGGATCTACCATCTGGGTTAACATTTGGCTGAGGACAGCTGAAACTCTCTGTTGCTTCTGAGAAAAAACTATGAATTTTTTTCCTATTAATTATTATACGACTTTCCTCAAGCTGGTCTTCCTTGTCTCCTCTCCCTGCCTATTGAAACCCTAGCACTCCTCCGAGGGGTGCCGCCAAGTCCCTCCTTCCCCGGTGTGCTCACTCTAATTTCCCAGACCACATTGTGAATCCCGTTTGCATCAATAGTCAGGGCCCAAACGTCCTCTAGTTATTTCACAGGCACAAATTCAAACTCCTGCCTGTAGCAGCCATGAAGTACCTTCTATACCTTCCCGCCCCTTCCTTGAACAGCACCTGAGTGCATATTACATCACATCACACACATTTCAGGACATTATGACATTGAATTGTTAATCCGTGAAAGGCAAGCACTAGGACCTGTTACCTTCTACAAGCATCTAGCCATCAGACACTTGACTATGTAAAGAGTGAAAAAGAATTATATATATATATATATATATATATATATATATATATATATACACACACACACACACACATATTCCAAAGAACTGCAATGTTTTTCCATGAATTGTGTAGTGTGGTGACCAGAATCTTTAACATAACCTTATAGAAGACGGTCTTTCTAGATAAATGGAAGCTGAAGGCAAAGGAGGACAGGGTAATTTGTAAACGCGAGCACCCAGTGGAGGATAGAAAGGTCTTTCCTTTTCTCTCTTATGTCTCCCAGTAACTGCACAAGACTAGTTCTGCTACTGCACTCAAGAATATCAGGCTTTTCTTCCTGATCGCCAGTGTTCTTCCATGACCTGCAAATCACATTTACACAGGCAGGCACAACTACAGGTAGGCTGTCAATTCCTTTGGGGCGCCTTGTCCCGAAGAGGGTTTTCCCCCAGAATCTATAGGCAGAACATCTTCCCCAAGAGATCAGGACATCCTTTCAACAATCACTCGAGATGGGCCTGGTTCTGTGCTTGTTCCTACCAAACCGTAATTGCTCTTTTGGTCTTTGATTTTTCTCGGGCATCATTATGCAATTACCATTACACTCATAGCCTGAAGAACTGGCCACACAGCACTCCTCAGAAGGGCTGCCAAGTTCGCTGCTAGTGCTAGTTCCTAGGCTGAGGCAGGCAGGGTAACATGGCCCTCTTCGAGAGACTAGAATTGCTCTTTTTTTCTTTCTACACTTGAGGTCAAGAAGTTATTTGTACATTTAAACTAGTGCGTCAACCTCACCCTTCCAGCCAGAAAGTTGTCACATCTTCAGAACCTGCTATTTTCCTCAGAGTTCTGTCTATCAGAGGCTGGATGGAGGGATGGAGGCTATTTGCATGGGTTTACAGCTAGGGCATGGACACGCCTAGCATTTGATAGGGTTATAGTTCCATATCTTGTACTATCTTTTCTTCATACTTTCTGGAAGTAAGAAAACTAGTACATAGAAATGTATTAATGGGATAATGTCGTGTTTTAATTACTGTATAATAAATAGTTAAACTGGGTTAAATAGTTATGTCTTTAAATACTATTTCTTTATGGCCAAAACTTTAATAAAAACAAGACTATCAAATTCCTTTCTTTCAGTTTTTGGTTTTTTTTTTTTTTTTTTTTTCCCCATAGCTGTGAATTAAAGCCAAGGCCTACAGGAAAGTAAATTACCCACTCTAGCCTTGAACTCACTCTGTAGCTTTCAAGCTTGAACTTGAAATCTTCCTATCTCAACCTTAAAAGCTTGAAACGATAGAATGGCAGCCACAAGGCTGGGCTTTTTCTAGCATTTTGAAATGTGTAATACTTTTCATTTCAAAACATCTTTCTTTCCTTTTTTTTTTTTTTGTTTGTTTGTTTTTGTTTTTTGTTTTTTGAGACAGGGTCTCTCTGTGTAGCCTTGGCTGTCCTAGACTAGCTTTGTAGACCAGGCTGGCCTTGAACTCACAGCGATCCACCTGCCTCAGCCTCCCGAGTACTGGGATTAAAGGTGTGCGCCACCACACCTGGCTCTGGCCAATAAACTGGGCATCAACTTTTTCCAAAGAGTATTGTTAGTTTGACTTTTGAGTTTTTTTTTCAAGTCTGACTGAAGCATAGGTAAGAGGAGGTTGGAAAAAAGACCAGAGTGGCAAGTACCATTCACAGCACACGTGTTTCCTGTGACTTGTTCTTCCTGCCGAGACTGGGCATTTTAAAAACATCTTCAAATGTCCACCTTTCTGGGACAGGTATTTACCTACATTGAGGATTCTATCCAAGGAAACACCCCAGGCCACTTCCCTTAAGAGAGTTTCCATTTCCCAGCATGCTATTTACCATAACACTTCTGGTTAGAACCACTCAAAATACCGAGTTTGTCCTTCTTGATCCTTCAATGAGATTTCAACCTGTGGCATCTCCTAGGAGTCTTGATTTGTGATAAAAGTTACCACACAAAGTGGCATAAGTCTGACATGGCTCCTCTGTTTCACTCCATTTGTCAATCTGACAGAAGAAGATGAAGAGGAATAATGATAATAATAATAATAACAATAATAATAATAATAATAATAATAATAATAATAATAATAATAATAAGAAGAAGAAGAAGAAGAAGAAGAAGAAGGAGATTGAGATAAATGCTTCTAGAGCCCCATCATGCTCCAATGTTGACTCTGTTAGTGAACTACAGAAGTTGCCAAACTCTTACTCAAATGTCAGGTTGTCTTGGGTTGTGCAATCAGGTCATAAGATAGAACCTCTTGAAATGATGTCTTTGTGCAGCTTCAGTAAAGGCTGGATTACAAATTGGTAACCAGTGACAGAAACTGATGGCCGTTTACACTTTTGTCTCACTTTCTGAAACATCATGAGATAATAGGAAGAAGATTGGTTTGACATCATAGAAATTGTGTTTGAGTTCAGCTTAATCACTCAGTGATATATGGCAAATTATTTCAGCTCGCTGTAAGTAAATTTCCCTAACTATTACACAGTATAATATTTAAAGTCATTTTGCTTATAATAAAGAATAAAGTGAGAAGCTATGGTAAAGCACAGAAACATCTACCACATCAAAACACACACAGCAAATGAGAATTCTGTTTTCAGTCTTAACTTATCTAAACGTATTTTTGCATATATAAAAACTCCAAACTATTTTTTGACCAGTCCAAATGTGAATTTTTTTTATTTTATATGAGTAAGATACAAATTATCACTCAAATGGAAAATAATATCAGCCCATATATACAATTCTATCATTTCATTGGTCATATATTGTTACAGGGATCTGGCTCCACATTTTTCTATTTTATAAGATCAAATTAGGGAATTTGAATCCCAAACATACTCTGTTTACAATCATCTAAATAAATACACCAGAAAGTTTTCATTCCTCATTTTAATTTAAAATAAAACTACATCTTCTTAAGATACAGGAGCTAGTTCAGACTGAGACCTAAAAGATAAATACTGCCTCATGTTTTCAGGAATAGGCCCCAAAGCAGTTCTCTCCTCCTTCTCCCTATGCATTTCCTTTTCTCATTATCTTTCTCACAAGGAAATTAGAATGCACAGATCAGTGAGTCATCACTTAGCCAAACATGGCTTCAGATATGAGGACACCATGGAGCAAAAATCTCCCCATGGACACAGTTTGATTGTATTGACCTAAGAGACTGAGATATTGTAAGAATTGGGGATACAGGCCCTGAAATCCAAAAAGGTAAACTTTGGGGAAAATTAGTATGGTGTTCTTTCACCATAGAGTTAGAAGCACACAGAAGCCAGCCACAGGGACTGAGTCATTCTGCAGCTTTTGAAAGTGAAATTGCTTCTATCCTGGTGTATAGCCTGGGAAGGGGGCCATGTTGCCTTACACCCTCTGCTTGAGTTTCATGCATCTCAAACATGCCCGTGCATGCCCAAGTCCCTTCTCTCAATGACCATCCCTTGATCATATCAAAACCTCATTCCTCAGCACTTCAAAGGTAGACTAGAGGAAGAAATTTTAGATATCTCAGGCCGTTTAAATAAGATAACCAATTACCTTAATCAAAATACTAACTTTTCAGATCACGTGACACACTAAAAACAAAACAAACAAAATACGACCTAAATAACTGGTAATTTATTCTGAGAAAACTATCTCTTTCTCATAGTAATCTAGGTTTGCTTGCGTGAATCTCAATGGGCTCAGTCAAGATCATGCACCTACCTAAGTTTTGTCACAGGCAAAACACTCCCTTTCCTTAAAGAAGGAAGCTGAAACATTGTGTAGGTTGTAGTTAAGTGATTCTGGTTTTAAATGGTTATATGGCCATTTTCTCTTTTTGATAATTTATTCATATTACATCTCAATTGTTATCCCATCCCTTGTATCCTCCCATTTCTCCCTCCCTCCTGCTTTCCCCCTACTCCCCTCCCCTATGTCTGTGACTGAGGGGGATTTCCTCCTCCTGTATATGCTCATAGGGTATCAAGTCTCTTCTTGGTAGCCTCCTATCCTTCCTCTGAGTGCCACCAGGTCTCCCCATCCAGGGGACGTGGTCAAATACGGGGCACCAGAGTTCGTGTAAAAGCCAGTCCATACTCTTCACTCAACAGTGGAGAATGTCCTGTCCATTGGCTATATCTGGTAGGGGTTCAAAGTTTATTGCACATATTGTCCTTGGCTGGTATGTACGGCCATTTTCAATGACTGCAGAATAAAACCAAATTTTGAAGGTGTTTATTTTTTCAGAGATACTATGGAGTCAGAAAAAAGGTAAGAAAAATATTTATAATCCTCTCAGAAACAAAAAGTTTAGCTGATTCTAATACTAAAATTATCTAGAAAGACTGGCTGCCCCATAATCCCCAACTTTGTCCATAAGAGGTAACTCTCCAAGTTTGTATTACCCATAGATCCAAGCATCCTAACATTTAAGAAATAGGAAAATAGGCCTGAAAAGAAAAATATGGAGGCTCAAACTTAGAAACATGTGTGTAGGGATTATAGTGGTTTCAGTAAGAAATGTCCCTCATAGGCTCTGCTATTTGAATACCTGGTCTCCAGCTGGTGGCTCTGCCTGGGGAGGTTTAGGATTGTGTGACCTTGCCGGAGGAAATGCTTCCTCAGAGAAGGATTTGAGAGTGTAGAGTAATACCTTGAGTCACTTCTGGTTTGGTCTCTCTGCTTTGTGTTTGTGTTTTAAGAGAGGGGCTCTCAGTTTTCTGTTCTTGCCCGGCCTTCCTACCATAATGAACTCTTCTCTTTCTGAACCCATACGCCAAAACAAACTCTTCTATAAGTTGCCTTGGTCATGGTGTTTCATTAACAAAAATAAATAAATAAATAATAATACACACTGATAATATAAATGTGTATGTGTGTGCTCTCACATTACGAGGATGAAATGTTGGCTACCACAGCTGTCGTCTTTTCAGTTCTAAGGAAGTGCCTGCTCATTGCCAATATTCAGAGAAGCCTTATTTCTTCCTGTCCAGCTCTGATTTATTACTATTCTCTTGTGGAATGCACATGGTATGGTTGCTTTTACCCTTAGAAATATTTGTACTTTGGCAGATGAAAGCAAACATTTTTTAGTTTGTTTGATTCTATCTTTGTTTCAAATGGTGGTTTTTTTTTTTTTTCAGGAGAAGTAGAACAAGTAAGTTTCTTTTCCCTCTATTCATTAACAAAACCTAAATGATGACTGCCTCCCACCCACCCCCCAATAAAAGAAAATCCTAGTCATGAAGAAAACTTATTTTTTAATTGGCTTCCATAAATATCTTATAGATTAATGGTATTTGGGGAACTTCATAGGAAAAAATAAGAGATTTTATA
Source organism: Acomys percivali (assembly GCA_907169655.1). Classification (NCBI taxonomy): domain Eukaryota; kingdom Metazoa; phylum Chordata; class Mammalia; order Rodentia; family Muridae; genus Acomys; species Acomys percivali. The sequence continues at coordinate 42,142,962 of OU015751.1, forward strand.
GTCTAGAAGATGTGCAGGAAGTTTTTCAATGTTTTAGGAAAAGTTTTACACTTCTACATTTCTTCAAATCATCAATCAAATATTGTGAGAAAATAAAGACATCGTTTATACAAAAGTGCACAGAAAGTTTACCTCCTGCATACCTTTTTCAAGGAAGTAATTTGAAGATACACTCCAACAAAGTGTGAAATCCAAGAAAGAGCCTGGAGCTATTAACAATCTCTGGGAACGACTCAAAGTCCAATAAAAATAAATCAGCAGTTGACAGCAGTGTAGGCATCCCATAAAGCAAAGCTTCTGAATTACAGCAGCAACTTTTTCCAGCAGAAGAAAGGAATTAATCCCACTCAATAGATGGGCATATCCTGCAAAACTCTAACATCGAGTAGAAGGTTGCATTTCTTAACCAGTAACTAAAAGTTTAAGGAAAAAGAAAAGCCTCTCAAAAACTTATATTGAAATGATGAAACAAACTAAAGTGTGACATGGCTAATATATTTGAAAGACTATAACTGATCCAAATAAGACCTAACTCCAGGCTGGAGAAATGGTTCAGAGGTTAAGAGCACTCCCTGCTCTTTCAGAGGATAAAGGTTGTGAGCACCCACATGGGGCACCTCATGACTACCTGTAACTCTAACAACTCTAGCAACACTTCAGCCTTCCTTGCGCACTCTTATGTGCACATACCCACACATAAATACAACCACACACACACACACTGAGGAATAATTTTAATATAATAATGATGATGATGATAATGATGATGATGATGATGATAATAATTATAATTATAATAAATTTTCAGGACCCTGATTCATCAAGAAACATAAGGGAACAAGAGATATCACAGTCTTTTCATGTCTAGTGAACAATATTTACAAAAGCAAATGATGTAAATTTAACTTGGAGGATGAATACAGCTTTTCATTCTGTAAAATTTATCTCTGACACAACTTTATTCATCATCAGGCTTTTCCCTAAATTAGATCCCATACTTAAACCTTAAATAAGAAACAAAATGCAGCAAAAGTATGATAGTGTCACTGTTAAAATACAGCTATAAATTGTGATTTGGATGTAAGTGCTAGCTTTAGGTTGTCATTATTGAACAAGTTGCAAAAGTTACTTGTGAGCCCGCACCTCCTGTAGTGCAAGTAGCAGGCCCTGTGGCTCCATAAAACACAATCAGTTCTATTCTCCTGTTAAAATGACCTGATGCTTCAGGCTAAGCTCTCAATGTGCGATTACAGACAGGCCTCCTTGATCATGCTGGCAGAACTGTACTTTCATTGTTCCTGACCCCAACAGCTACTGAAACAACACTTGGCCAAGTCTTCCCCATCCATAGAACATGCCATATGCTGCTAGGAGTAACAGTGGGTAAAAGTGCCTACTTCCCTCTCCTATTTCCAAGGATAATAATAATGCCACGCTGGGTGAGTCTGGTATATCTCTGCCATAGTAGTTCATTTATTTTTAAAAAGACCTTAATGTTGCTTCTGAAATCTAAAATTAGCTTCTTTTTTTTTTTCTAACAAAGTTTAAAAGACTCAGTTATACTCATTCAACAGAACTCTATCATTCTCGACAATGTATATTAAGAAATGGTAACCAGTTCAGAGAGGCTATCAGCGACTAGGACCAGTGGTGCCCTCGTGAGACCCTCGGAGAATGCAGCCATTCTTGACTGGCCTATGAGGAGCTGTCGTCAACACATACTCAGAGGACAGCACCTCCAAAGACGAGCATGTGATGTGGGACGTGAGGGTTGGAAGGAAGGAAGGAGAACAGTAGTGATTGATGTGTGTGTTCACTGCAGTTAACTCAGGTCAGTTCTGACTCCCAGCACTTACTTAATGGGTAGTTTAGGCAGTTACACAAGAATTCTGAGCCTCACCTTCTTTGTCTATATAATGGGAAATGATAATGTTCAAGGCTCAAATGATCATTCAGGGTTTCTGCCCTGTGAAGCCCCCTCCTCGGCTAGTGGCTTTCTTTCTTCATAAGTGCTTTTTCTGCATCATGCGTTTTTCTCAAAAAGCCAAAAGGCCCTCCCAGCAGTCAAACTACACCAAGTGCAGAAATGTCTCTAACCTACCTACTTCCTTTTTCATTTCATTAATAATCTGGCATTCCCCTCCTAATTTAAACAAACTAGCGCATTAAGTGAATTATCCAGGGCTCAGGAAGACAAACACTGCATGCTGTCTCTCATATGCGGATCATGGGTTCTTAAGTTTAAATATATATATTTACATGGGAGTAAATGTTGGCAGAAGCTGTGATACAGGAACAAAGGGGCTTCAAGAGAGAGGGTGACAGGACATGTAAGATATGACTGGAGAAAGGAAAAATGATAGACCTATTAGTCCTATTAGCAAAAGGACCTTAAGAGAGAGTTTACTATGATCTCCGCCATCTCATGGCAAGAAGCTGAGAATGGCTGATCAAATTCTGTTTGTTGTTAGTAAGCAGACAGTGATGAACACTTGGGCTAGCTCACTTCCTTCTTTTCGTTCAGTCTGGGGCCCCAGGCCATGGAGTGGAGTCACGTACTAGTAGGCTGTGTCTTCCTCGCCTCAGTTTACCTAATTTAGACATTCTTTCACAGACGTGTCCAGAGGCTCATCTTCTAGGCCACCCTGGATACTGTCAAGCTGATAATTTAAAAGAAAATCACATCTGGGATGCAGAGGGGAAGGAGGGAAAAGAAGAAGAATGGGATAGGAAACCATAGTGGGACAGAATGTGATCAATGATGTTTTCACTGTCTCCTCAGCACACTATATACGTTCTGTTTAATATTGTAAGAAAGTCATAAAAAGAAAATGACCCAGTGTAATTGACTCAGGGCCTTAGGCAGAGCTTGGGGTTCATGGGGCACCTGCTGAGAGCCATGCAAAGCTGTGCGGTGCCCTGGTCTACTAGTAAGTGAAATCAGGCTGGAGTTCTTTGCCTGAGTTGGCTCTGCCCCTCCACTACCAAGGCACTATTACAGCTCTCCATTCACGTCTGTGAATTATCTCAAAGGTCACACTTCATCAATGTCCATGAAGGTCTGGAGTCACGGGCCCTTTCAGACACTGACTTCTCTGTGGACTTAGAAATTCTTCTTTGAAAGTGCATCTTATAAAGGTTTTCTGATCCATCTATCTTGTTATGATAAGGGTTAAGGAATTATTCCCCCTGTGTAATTACATTTTTTATGAATATTTTCTCTTTATTGAAGGTCTCTTGAAAAATCATCTTTTTCCCTTCTTTTCCTTTAACTGTCATGGCCAAGAATCATTTCCTGGTGGCTTATCAGGAGAGCTCAGATCACCGGTCCATTTAATGCCGCTTCACTTCACTATTTGTGCCAAGGACAAGGTTCAGTAAGAGCATACCATGGCAGCACCTCCCCGGCCAGTTGGCTGATCACTCTTTCATGGCCAGACAGCAAGGGGGCGGAGGGGTGGGTAACAAAGCAACACGTTCTTCCTCTCACAAGGAAGGGGCTGTAATCTGCCTTCCAAAAACAACAAATAGGCCTCAGCTGTGAAACTCACAAAGCTGAGACTCTAAACTGGAAAGCCACATTTGTCTATGGGTAGTCCAAAAGATCTGAGGGTCCTTCCGTCTGAAATACTAACAAGGACCACAATAACACACTGTGTTGCACACATCCAGTTTTCAATCCCCTTGCAACACTCTTTCTTCACAAGGCATCTGGAATGTTTCCTACCTTTCTCAAGGTTCCCTCAGCCCTGGGTTCTAATGTGGGCCATTGGAAAGTTTCAGGCTATGGTCTTCACTGACCATAGCCTGGCTCAGCCCACTTCTGTTCTTTCTGCTCCTGCCTCACGGCCTTTACATTTCAAACCACTACTGTTCCCTTGAGGGTACAGCTCTCTTGCCTCCAGAAAAACCAATGATAGCTAAAGTTGATGCATATGTACTATAGTCTGTGTGAAGGACTCCTAAAAGTGTTCAGTGTAGGACCTGACCTGCATAGACAAGCTTAGCGCTTGGATAGCTGCTCTTCTGTGCCTTGTCCCTGAGCTCACTGACTGCCTCTTGTTTCTTGCAGAGATACAATTTTCGGCTCACCAACCTTGACTTCCAACTCCCCTTAAGTAGGCACACACACACACACACACACACACACACACACACACACACACACGTATGTGTGTATATATATATATATATATATATATATATGTAGGTAGATGACGATGATAATGATGATGATAGATGATAGATAGATAGATAGATAGATAGATAGATAGATAGATAGATAGAT
>OU015751.1:42156338-42179114 GCA_907169655.1 Acomys percivali
TCTCTCTCTCTCTCTCTCTCTCTCTCTCTCTCTCTCTCTCTCTCTCTTTCTCCAATGTCCACACAGACTCACACATACATACATTTTTTAAAGGAAAATTTCACTGGAGAGATTTAGAAAGCAAACATTCTCTTTTCCTTACAGATAAGCACTGAAGTAAAGGAGAAAAATAGTATGCTGATGGCTAGTTGCACATTTGTGAAGGAGGGACACATGTAGAAGACCATTGAGAAGAATATGGCCATGGTCTCTATAGGAGCAGAAGAGTCTCTGATTAGAAATCCAACTGGAATTGCTTCCAAAGATTGATTTATCCAATCTGAATCTCAGAATGCAACACATTGTTTTCTATCCGAAATTGGCATTAAAATATTAATTTATTTTTGAGATTGTTTCTGAGCAGAGAAAAGAGTTGAGTCAGATAAAAAACGAAACAAAACAAAATAAAACACACGAACAAAAGAAAGATGAGTTGGGTACTACTGGGCTCTATCCTCCCATCTTTTCTTTTGTATTTATAAAACAACTTGCCAAAAAAGAGGTTAGCTGAGGTGGTTTAAACACAGTCATGTGTGAACCGCATTAGTCAAAACCATCCACCATTTAGTTATCTTTTCTTTCCCTTTGACTTTTCCCTGGGGAACAGAAAGTTTTATGAGCTTGCAAAGACAGACCTGCCAATCACTGAATCACTTGATAAAATGCTATGAACATGTTTGAATGGCTTTTTATAGAGTTGGGAGGCACAGTGGGCCTTGAAATTATTTTAAAGTACAAAGTAGAATAGCAAGTATAATTATTGCAAATGGTTGGCTTACTTGCTAAAAATAAAAACAATCACCCATCCGTCAGCTTCCTACCCATTGCCAGCCATCTACCAAAGACCATTGTGCATTTGTTTTAAGTCAGCACAAACACTGCCACGCGCCACACTACTCTGCCACTTGTTTTTGTGACAGCTATTGTGTCAGGTGCACATATAATCATGTACAGAGATTTTTTTATTCATACTTTTGCTTCTCAGTTTTCCATGGATTATTACTCTATCTCCCATCATTCTCCTGAATGAGTTTGTTAGGCCATTTTTACCTTACAGGTGAGAATAATCAAGATGACCAATAGGAAGACACAGAACTTTGTTGCTTCCTAGCCAAGGCTCCCTCACCACACCAACTGTCTTGAAATTGATATTATCAATTACAAAGTTTAAAAATCACCAAAATAAATCATTAAAAGCAGTCCTCTCAGTGCATCTCACTCTGCATAGGAATTTATACTGGAGGCAGGGGAAGGGGTCCTGTGGGTATCCTTAGCCTCCCTGCCTATGGTGGCTTCTGAGAGAGCTTCATGGACTTTGTCCTCATGGATCCCTGTTCTGGGAACCAGTGTATGAGGGAAGCTTCACTGTGCAGTCAAACAAATATTTAAATATGAGGACCAAGTGCCCTAACATCTTAGTCGGTAAGGTTTCTCTTTATGATGTCACCTATGCAAATCTCTGTCATGGCAAGAGGCAGCTGGAAAAACCAGTCTAGAGTCTAGAGTCTAGAGAGGAAATTTACAAATGTCTTTGGACTCGGCAGAATGGATTTCAAGGACATGGAATTCCCATAGTGTCAAGAAAATAAAAATGCTGGAGCTGAAAACCAGGAACATAAACAAGTAGCCAGGAAACAGCGAGTCCCCACACGCAGGGGAAAACAGAGGACATGGACACTTGACGCCTCAGATCCCAACAGCAAGAAAAGGGATATTGTTTTGTTTTCTTCTGAGTAGCTAGGTATTGAACCCCTGGTTTTGCATATAATATCCAAGTACCCTTCTAGGAAATCCCCAGATTTTGGGGGGGGGTTCCTTCCTAATTTTTTTTCTTTTTAACATATACATTTATATTATTACTACATACAGCAAGAAGAACCATGAAACAATCAGGAATTATATAAATGTTACATTCATAGTGCTTTGCCTATTTATATTTGGCAGCCTTGAAGAAAACATCTTTCCTATTTTGAGGGCATATAAAATTCTGAATATAAATCAAAATCTATCTCATATCTCATCATTATCAACTTAAAATATCTATCTAGACTTAAAAACATCTTAACCCCTAAACAATTAAGCTTAATTGTAGAAAGTAAACCATTTGGTCTTCAACCCCATCAGAACTTGAGAAGGAATAACATTAATCACCTGAGTAACCAGCAAGTGCAGGCTAACAGCTTCCAAAGTGAAAAAAAAATGACAGAAACAGTTTTCTGCCTGAACATTCACCAAAAACTCTCTATAAACATTGGAGCATCATCTTCAGTCTTCTGGCCTTGTATAACTGACAGACATATTTATGAGACAGAAGCTATTGAAGACTTGCTTACTCTGTCTTGGCAGAGTTTGGCCATTGACTCTGCCTGCATCTAAGCTTGCCTATTTTTAGACAGAGTTCTGTCTGTGGTAGAAACGAGTACATTTTGGCCAGTTTCTTGTTTGCCACATTTGAAGCCATCTCCATAAAGACTTTCTTTGATGATCATCATTTTCTTTGAGGAAGACTGGGTATTACCAGGAGTTCCTGTCTTATTGTCAAAAAAATCTTTAAAATAATAAAAAAAAATCTTTAAATGCCATATTCTGTAGGTCTCTGAGGTTTTGAAGACCTTATCTAACTATTTTACCTTATGTATCTATAGAATCATATCTATCTGCTAAACCTAGGGTATATAATCTTATGATAAAGTAGACTAGCAATTGACAACTCATGCTCATGTCAATTCAAAGACTTTGTAAAGCACATCTCTACATATATCAAAACCCAAGATAATTTTTAAAAATGGGGAAGGTTTTCAGTTTGCTTCTCTGTTTGTTTGTTTTGCTTAAGTTCAATGCTATACATCTGAGAAAAAATAAGACTGAAAATTAAATAAATTCTCAAGAACATAGAAAAAGCATGAAAGAGGAATTAGATTGAATAAAATAAGCCTGAACCTCAAAGAGAATACCAAGCAGTCTATGGTATCACAAAATTTAAAAACAAATTGCTTTATTTAAATTATTTGCTCCAAAGTGACACATAACATTCAAACACAGATAAGGAAGATGTTGAAACTTAGCACCAAATGAGTATTGTGGTTGGAAGTTTCAATAATAGAAGAGTAAGAAAACAGGACAATTTTATGAACATATGAAACTATTGATCAAACATGTATCTTAAACAGAAGGCAAACTTGACCTGCCCATCAGAGAAATGACATCAAATTTATACACCTTCCAGTCTCTTATGATTCTAAAGCCACTGCTTTTTTAAGAATAGAAATATTCTTAAGAACAAACAGTATAAAAGAATTTCCTATTACACGCAGCAGTTATATATACTCTGTTCATGAGCTCTCATAGATGACACAGATCCCAAGAAAAGTTGTTCAAAGAAGTCTTTTCTAGAGAGATGGCTGAGAGATTAAGAGCACTAGCTCTTTCAGAGGACCTGAGTTTGGTTTCTAATACTTTCATTAGCCAGCTCCCAACCTCCTGGAACTCCAGCATCAGGGGATCGGCACTTTCTTCTGTCCTTTCCTGACACCTACACACATGCTCATACATGAACATATAGACATATACCTAAATGAGAACAAAAATAAATCTCTTCTGAAGTTATTTATGAGGATTCACAGGGCCTACTAAAGGATAACTTCAGTCTTCTTCCTTGCTGTTTCAGGCAAACTTAAGAACCTCAGAAAGGGATGTAATATCTAACAGTAATGCACTATGTAATTGTTGCTTAACTAGTTGGGTTGGGTTGGATTCCTATTGCTTTTGTTTATAAGGTTACTTATTTTTTTTTAATGATGATGCTATGAATAAAATAGAAAAGGCACAACATACTTCAAAGTTTCATTAACTTCTTTTCTACTATGCTCCTTTAGTTAGAGGCATAGTGCTGGTTTTTATCATATAAAGCCAAAAGCATCATAATCTTCAAAACTGAGCACAGAATATATAAACAATTTCCCTCTGTGGTTATTCCCTGTTTGTTGTTCTAAATGGCATCATTGTAAAGGACTTTACTGACACAGTCTGGGTGTAGTCTAGAAAAATAAATTAAGCATCTCTTATGGCTATTTAGTATGAATTACATAAGCAGTCTGAAAAAATAGTACATAAAAAGTGAGTTGGCTACAACTATAAGAGTTATATTTTGGAAACTTGGGATTTCAGTGACATAAAATGAAAATAGTCTCTTAAATAATAATCTTGTGTTAATTCCGAAAAGTTCAACAATAGAACAAATTCTTTTGTAAAATTAATATTTATTGTTATGTGTACAGTCCTCTTTCTTCATGTATATCTGCAGGCCAGCAGAAGGCATCAAATAACATTATAGATGGCTGTCAGCCACCATGTAGCTGCTGAGAATTGAACTCAGAACCTCTGGAAGAGCAGTCAGTGCTTTTCATTTCTGAGCGATCTCTCCAGCCCCTGTACCTAGCTTCATTTGTTTATGTATTTTTTTCATTTCTAATTTTGACATATACATTTATATTATTACACATATATACAATAAACTACCTATAACAAGAATAAAACGTGGATAAATCACATCTTTTATGCGACAAAAACATGTAATATCTTACAAAATGAATGAACAAAGGGAAACTTTACTCTCAAAAGTTAGAGAGATATTAGTATGTTAGAGTTTAATGCAAAGAAAGTATGCATTAAAATCAGATAAAGCATATGCCAAATAAAATTGGCTTTACAGACTATGGCATACCTAATGAAACAAAGTAAACAAGAGACTAAGAGGTAAGTAAAGGACGACTTAGAGAAAAAGAATTGAGAACAAAACATATGTGAACAAACTAGATGGTAAAACGGAAAGCAAATGTTATCCAGGGGAGTTCCCTGGCAATAGTGAAAACCCAGGCTCCATGACATGAGCGCGCTGTATCACAGAGCTGGGGTGGTGGGAACAGTCAGTGGACTGACTGAGGCTCACCTACCAACAAGCATTCCCTTTTTTGTGGCTTTTAGACCAGTGAGAGACCTTGTCTAATAAAGCAAGGTGGTTTGTAGAGTAAGATGGTTCATCAAAGAAAGGCATAGTGACAGGAACAAGATGCTGGCTCATCACATTGAATCAAAAGTCAGGAAACAGAGAGAAACCAGGAAACAGAATGAATTTTAAAATGTCAAGCTTCTCCCCCAAAGCCCTAGTGACCCATGTCCTCGATCAAGGAGATATATCTTAATATTTCCACAATCTTCCAAGTTAATATCATCAGCCTGGAGACAAAGGATGCAAACTCATGATCCTATGGTGATATATCACAAACAAACCGTAGCATTTCACCCTAGCTTCCACAGGCTCATGGTTGTCTCTTGACTCAAAGTGCATTCAGTTCAACTTCCAAAGACTACACAGTTGTAATGAATCTCAGTACTGTCAGAAGCCCAAAGTCTGTCTGAGATGCAAGGCAGTTTCTTCTTTGTGAATCCCTATAAAGTCATAAAATTACATACATACCACATCCAACTTGATTCAACTCACCAAACTGTGCAATGAGGTCAGACTACTTACAAAGAAGACGTGTATGGTGTGACCTTATTGAAAAGAAAGGTCTAGGAAAGAAAAAACAAACAAACAAAAAACATGCTTTCAGGGAATCTACAGATGCATAAATTGGACCTGAAGATTTATTGATAAAACAAGGAGAAATATACCAGGAAATATATCAAGAAAAAAATACCATACAAAACTGAGTAGTCAGAATTTTGTTTTGTTTTGTTTTCTGTTTCCTTTGCTTTTTTGTGTTTTGTTTATCTGTGTAGTCTTGGCTGTCCTGGACTGGCACTGTAGACCAGGCTGGCCTGGAACTCACAAAGATCCACCTTCCTCTGCCTCTCGAGTGCTGGGACTACAGGCAAGTTCTATCTAGTCCAGCTCTCAATTTGTAAGAAAGGTACTTGTATTAGTGGTGGAAGAACGCTAAAAAGTTTATTTATAGTATACAGAAATAAATATTATTTTAAAAATACATACAGGTCAAAGAGAAACACTTCAAAACCATAATCCTCTGTAAAGATTTGCTGAAATGACTTTCATTCGCCAGGTTATACCTCCAATTCCACTTGCGCGATGCATTTTCAAGCCCGTATGCCGCCAAGTTCAACATGGTGATGTTATTTAAGAAAATTGTGCTTCAACCTTCGACCTTTCCTTGAGTGTTTTAGCTGGCTACTTATGTGTCCTCCAAAGCTCTGCTTCTAGTGAACAGCTGAGAAGTAAGGCATCACTTAACCAAAGCAATGGTTTCCAAGAAGCTACAGTAAAAGAAATTTGAAGTGAGACCACCACATCTTGGAAGCTAAGTTGTTAGCCGAATCACTGCCCACCAATGAGGGCTAGCCAGGAAATGAATTAGTACAAAGGTTTTCTGAGCAGGAAAAAAAAATGAAGCTGGCAAAAGCTCATTTTTAAAATACCGTGAGGCAAGCTGAGAGGAAAATCGTTTAACTGTGGCTTCAGGAGCTAGGCTTTAAAAGCACCTCATACGGAGCTGAGTCGGCCTCACTGCTGATTCGAATTCTCTCTCCCTAACCCATGCAGTGAGAAAGAGCACATGGCAGCTCCATGTCACTGTCATCAGAACATGAGCATGAAGCTGCCTCTTGAACGCTAGCATCAGTCTTCTGAGACCCATCTCTTCCTGCACGCCAGTATCAAAGAGTAAACAAACCTAACACACACGACTTCCTCTCGGCTAAGTCATTCACGGTTAAAGAAGTAGTAGTCCCTGGAATATTTAGCTTTAAAGTGTTTGCAGAGTCATAGCCATGTCAATATATGTATCTATACATACATATATACATACAAACAAATTCTTGCCAGGGGCACTGATCCTAGAATGATTGTATGTGTCAATATACCCAATGAGATGGTGCAGTCATCTATAAAGACAGTCTCATAAATATATCTATTTTTTTTTCATTTTCCTAAGCCGGCAATGAAATTCTGTCCGTATTATTTTTCCAAGAAATTATTATTTTTTAAATGAAAGAAAGAAGGGTTGAAGCGATTGCTTAGTTGGGAAAGTACTTGCTTTGTAGGCATGAGAACCTAACGTAAAAAGACCTTCATGAACCCCATGGAAAAAGACAGGCTATGAGTGGTTTTCAGTTGTCCCTACTACCTATTTCTTGTGAAAATGTTTTGTAGACATATTCTTCATGAAATAAACAAAAGCATATCAGAAAATGAGTTTATTCAACTTCATTGATGAAACATTTTGCCCTTTGAAACAGTGACTTACACACATCCTGAGCTGGTAAACCACTCCTAAAACGACTGAACAGCAGGAGCGGAACAAGAGGTTACCGACTGCCACGCACATGTGTGTAGACTGCCATCACAAAGCCTCTAAAACAGAATGCACTAAGTCCACATGAGACTGGGACATTCTATGGCCAAAGACTTTCCTTAATGACATGGATTTGACATGCTAAAGGTCCCAGAGACATCAAAACCATGTGCAACATAATCCAGGTTTTACTAGCCAGAAAATTAGTGTGGGGTTTGTATGACCAAAACAAACAATGGGTGGATGGAAACTCAAGTTCCGTTCCTCTGATTAAAAAAAAAAAAAAAAAAAAAAAAAAAAAACATGGCAAGGTCTGTTGCCAGCTGCCTAGGAGTGGCTTGGTCATCACTTTGCAAAAGCTGTATTTTTCAAGTGACAGCATTTCTTTACGACTTACCCGAATCCTATGCAAAGGGCAATTATTGTTCTTGGCAAGTTTTGAAAATCTAGTCAGGTGGAAACTTCTTCGCTATCAAGTAACAGCTATTGAGGAAAATCATTATAATTTAAAGCAGGGTTAATCTTCAGAACCTGGTAGGAAGCTAGTTAGTAGAGATAGAAGAGACAAGGATGGGTAATAAAGGAGTGAATATGACCAAAGCATGTTGCATGATATATATGAAAATATTACATAATTACTTGTGCCGAAAGGTAGGCATTTAGGATACTTACTTGCTTGGAGTCTCTGAGGGATGGATGCACTGAACAGGGGTCCACATGTTGCCATCAAGTACCCTGTTGGATAGTTACATGGAAGTAAGTGTACTGAGGAATCACTTCCTTTCTTCAGCACATGTGGCTTTTCCTGGGCCTCTCATCTCTGGTCTGCAAAATGGTGATAGGACTGACCACCTCCTTTCTCCTTCATACCCCACTGGGGTATTGAACTGGCCAAAGAGATACAAACTTGTGTTTCTGATCTGTGGATCTACAAGCAAGGGAAGACTGAGACATACCCATCTCATTTCCATGGGGGCTCAGTTTTTCTTCTGTGTCTGCAAGCAATGCCAAGCATGTGTTCTATTGCTTTGCTTGCATATAACTAGAGTAGGATTCCAGAGGCTGTGAAAGAATAGGGTCAATGTGTCTGGAAAGCATGTAGATAAGCAGAGGTGCATCCTTGGATAATCATGAGCCACACCCACCTCCGTGTCTTTAACAAGCGGAGTCTATAATGGAAATAGTACATATGGGATGACCCGAAAGAGGAAAGGGGTTACAAGAGAGTGATGGGGGCTAGAAAAGAAACTTTAAGATATTTTTTGGCATCTGTCTGTTTGATATCTCTTGGTGTAGGAGAAGTAAAGGTTATATAAAAACGATCATAACTTCTGTTTCCAAGTGAGCTACTATGAATCTAGTCTATACCTCTTCAAGGTTTCCCAGTATAGTGGATCAAAGTACATATAATCCCCCACATCTCTCTCTCTCTCTCTCTCTCTCTCTCTCTCTCTCTCCCTCCCTCTCTCCCTCTCTCCCCCTCTCCCCCTCTCCCTCTCTCCCTCTCTCCCTCTCTCTCCCTCTCTCTCCCTTCTCCTCTCTATCATGTGGGCTCTCTCTATGTATGTGTGTGTGATGTGTGTTAGCATGGGCACAAGTGTGCCTGTGTGCCTCAGTGCACATGGGAGCATCAGAGAGCAACCTTTGGGAGTCTATTCTTTTCTTCTACCTTGTGTTGAGGCAGGGTCTCTTGTGCTTCTTGCCACTGGCTGCACACTCTCATCCAGCTGGCCTATGAGCCTCGAAGTGATTCTCTTGTCTCATTCTCTCACTGAACCATAAGAGTACTGGAATACAGAAGTTTGCAGCCACATCTGCTTTTTGAGTGGGTTCTGGAGAATCAGAACTCAGGACATTAGGCTTAGGAGAGCTTTTGCCCATGGCTCCTCCCAAGCCTCAAAGCACAGATTCTAAAGACATGCTTTCCCAGTGCCAATCAAAGCTTTACCATGCATTAGTTTTGTGAATCCAAAATGTTAATTCTCTACAGCTTAACTTTTTATCTGTAAATAAACAGGAATAACTATAGCACCACATGATGGATGCGATGCAGGAGGTAAATCAGCTAAGATGTTTAAGTTCTTAGAATGATGTCTGTCTAAAGACAAATGCTTCATAACTGAGAAATGCATGTGCATGTACATTCACAGTTTTACGTATTTACATGTATAAATATGTGTTTGTAGAGTTCCTAGATCATGCACCCACTGCATGCCCAGAACTGAATTCCAGAGGGGCCATCACAGTGCATCCTGGTTTGGGTATAAGTTATTAAAATCATACATAGGTAAAATCAGGAAAATAATTTCCTCTGATCTTGGTCATATTATTTTTATGTTTATTTTCCTTGTGAAAAAAATGGTAAAACCATGAAGTTGTTACTAACAGATACCTAAGAATTTTTGATGTGCTGCTCACTGTCATTTATAAACACTTTCCAAAGAAAAATCCAAACAGTTCCAATGTGATTAAAATTAGTATACCCAGCCCACATGTCAGGACCAGAAGACAAGAGTTGTTATGCAATTATCCCAAAATCATATATCCAGTAAGTAATGAATCTGAGATTTAAATCAATTCTGTTTGACTCTAAATTTGGAACCCCTCATCTTTGTTCACAATTCATTTTGAATTTATCTTTATTTTTTAATTTTGTGCATTGTCTCGCTTATGTACACCCACATGTGTACAGGTGTCTGTGGAGGCCCAGGGGAACGTGTCAGATCTCTTGGAGCTGGAATTACAAAAGTTGTGACAATGCCTATATGGGTGCTGGGAACTGAACTCAGGGCCTCTGCAAGGGCAGTACCTGTTTTTAACCACTGTGCCATCTCTCTAGTACCCAAATGAGTCTTAAGGTATGTGTATGAAAACTGACATAGCCTCTATCTCTACAAGTTTGAATAATAGTAGTATTGTGTGGTTTAGAACTTAACTTTTATTCAAATTTAGTTTATTTATTGCTAGTAATAAGTGCACGTTGTAGGCATACGAGAAGGAGTATGCAGTTGTGCTATGGTGTACAGGCAAACTCCAGAGCACAACATTTGGGAGTTAGTTCTCTTCTTCCATGGAGGGTTTCAGAAGTCTAACTCACAATTGAACTCAGGTCATCATGGCTAGGTGGCAAGCACTCCTACCTATTGAAACATCTCACCAGCCCCTTGAGCTTAACTCTTAAAATACCTGCATGTTTCCCAACACCTAGCTGTGTATCAAAAGCTTAAGAATAAAGCCCTCATCCTTGGCTGGAACACATTTCCCCCAACTAACCAACCATGCCATGGGGGAAATGCTGACATGGTAACAGTGAATACTTGGGAGTTTTAGGTGTTGTCTTTGCCAAGATACTTTAGGAGACCTTCTGCGCTGATCACTATGAAAAGCACTTTGCAAAGATTACTTCATTTCAGTTCAGCTTCAGAATGCCTAAGAGATTGGAACTAGCCTAGTAATCCCTTAAGAGATAACAATTTTAATAGGCAAGATGTCACACAGTGAGTCACAAAGAACTACTCAGAAATCAGTCAAAAAAAAAAATGGAGGATTCAGTAATTGAATCATCACTATGACCCCAGAACCTTTGCACAAAGCAATTCTGCTGATCCACGAGAAATGACCAAACACCAAGCGACACTACACAGAGAGTACTCCGGGAGTCAGAAGTTTAAACAAGCAGGGAGCTGGTCAACAGGAGGGCAAATAGCTCTAGAAGGAAGGATCTGTTGGTAATTCATGAATGGATCAGCGGCTCCTTGTATCCATGTTTGCACTCCGGCCTTGGATGGCAAGCAGGACAATCAAAAGCTTTCAAGGAACACAAGAGAAGCCTGAGTTTGTCTTGTCCAAGTTCACAAACTTTGCACTTGTCATTCAAAGTGACTCTGAGAAGCTGCCAGCAAAGAAGAAAAGCAGTATTGCTTGCTGTTATTATGATAGGGCTTTGAGACTCATTAAGCCCTTAGCATCACACATGATCTAAAGCGGCATTGGGGCTATGCTGAGGAAGCTTCCGAGTGAGTTTCTGGATAATCCTGTGACCTCTCAAACCTTTTTTTTTTTCCTTCTTCTCTCTGACACCCAATAGAGAGCCATCTTGCTTTTTAAGATGACTGACATTTCATCACATCTGCAAGCTTCCATTCCAACTCTAAGCACAGTTTGCAAACTTTCCCCCTCCGTTTAACTTCCCCCACAACATTGTCATCTTGATTGCTGAGGGAATGTTATTTTTTTTTCCTTTTGTGGGCCTGAACAAAGGCAGGGGCTGCTTAGGCAGTAACATAAGTGCATTTAGGAAAACAGCTCCACTTACTAGAGAACATCTTGTTTAGTACTTAACGCTACATGATGAAGACAAACTTCATCCTGAAGTTAGCTGGGTCTACTTTCTCCCACCATTTCCATCTGTTATTTTGGCTGTGATACTGACAGCAACTCATATGGATAAGTGCTCATCCAGGGCTCCTATAGCAGGGTCCGTCTGGTAACCCATGA
Organism: Acomys percivali; assembly: GCA_907169655.1. Taxonomy (NCBI): domain Eukaryota; kingdom Metazoa; phylum Chordata; class Mammalia; order Rodentia; family Muridae; genus Acomys; species Acomys percivali. The sequence continues at coordinate 42,168,185 of OU015751.1, forward strand.
GTTTGGATCAGTCACTCACAAGCTTCATTTCTTTGATGCCTACAAAAGAGTTTTGTAGTTTGGTCACTTAACAAAGCAAATCTCTCCCATGTTCTCATGGCATTCTTTTATATCTTCCAACAGAAAATTGGTATGACCCCTCCCAGTAAGTATTGTGCCTAAATTAGATATGACTTTTATATAATGTTGATGTATATCCATTTGTAGATAATCATCACATGTACAGACTATGTGAATATACAAAAATCTGGCATGCTATTCACCTAAATTCTCAATACGTATCTATTGTGGCAATGCTTTATGTAATAAAGTTATGAGTTATTAATAGGTAAATGTGTCTGCTTTGCAAGTGCAAGGAGAGAAGAATTCATGTTCCCAGAGCCCATGTAAAATAATGGATGCACAGGGCACCCTGTGGAAGCACATGGGACATAAAGCCTGGAGCATGCATTACAAAACAAGAAAGCTACCTGTCTTACACAAGATAGAAAACAAGGACCTGCACCTGTATTCACACAAACACACACACACACACACACACACACACACACATAACCAGACATACATGCATAAAATTAATTTTTAAAATACTACGTGGTATTTTCTTTATATTACTATTTTCTAGATTTTTCATAATTGTCATAGATTTCTTTCTTAATATATTTTATAAATTTATTCATATTATATATCAATTGTTATCCCATCCCTTGTATCCTGCCATTCCTCCCTCCTTGCCATTTTCCCCTTATTCCCCTCCCCATGACTGTGACTGAGGGGGACCTCCTCCCCCTGTATATGCTCATAGGGTATCAAGTCTCTTCTTGGTAGCCTGCTATCCTTCCTCTGAGTGCCACCAGGCCTCCCCATTCAGGGGACATGGTCAAATATGGGGCACCAGAGTTCATGTGAAAGTCAGTCTCTACTCTGCACTCAACTGTGGAGAATGTCCTGTCCATCAGCTAGATTTGAGTAGGGGTTCGAAGTCTACTGCACACATTGTCCTTGGCTGGTGCTATAGTTTGAGCAGGAACCCTGGGCCCAGATCTGCCCATAATAATGTTCTACTTGTAGGTTTCTAGGACCCTCTGGATCCTTGTATTCCCCCATTCTCAACTTTGGAAATCTATCTGACACTATCTCAGAAAACTGGGACTAAGGCTCCCTCAAGACCCAGCTATTCCACTCCTTGGAATATACCCAGAAGAAGCTCCAGCACACAACAAGAACATTGCTCAACCATGTTCATATCAGCTTTATTCATAATAGCCAGAACCTGGAAACAGCCTAAGTGTTCCTCAGTAGAAGAATGGATAAAGAAACTGTGGTACGTTTCCACTATGGAATACTACTCAGCTATTAAAAACAAGGAATTCCTGAAATTTGTGGACAAATAGATTGAACTAGAAATGACCATGAGTGAGTTAACCCAGAAGCAGAGTCAAATGGTATATACTCACTAATATCTGCACACTAGCCCAAGGGGCATGTCCCATGAAAGTCTTCACTTACTAGGAAAGTGGGACAGAGGGGGGATGTCTTTTTATTGGGACTCTAGGTGTGAGAAGTAATGTCAGATTTCTTATGAAAGATGCTTAAAGGAAGTTTGTTCCCTTTCTGTGTGTGTGTGTGTGTGTGTGTGTGTGTGTGTTTCTATACATGTATGAGAATTCTCTGTGCGCATCATATGTGTGCATATGGAGGCTTAAGATGGCCATCAGGAATAATCCTCCATCGCTCTTCCACCTTATCCATTGAAGGTGGGTTAGGCTATCTCAGTAGAGGCCAAAGCTTACTGATATGGTTAGTTTTACCAACCAGGTGTCTCTGGGAATCACCTGCTCCCCTTTTCAGGGCTGGATTATAGGATTGCTACCACACCTACCTGACATTTTTATGGGTTCTAGGGAACACACTCTAGTCCTTAGGCTATCATGGCAAGGGCTTTAACCACTGATCTATCTCATTAGCTCTAAAAGAAATATCAGACTGAAAAATAAATAGGCATTTGATTTCTAAATAGTAAAAACCTGAATGGAGTGAAGAAATCAGTCTCCTTGTTCAAGTCAGATCCTTGATAAATGCAAATGTAATATCAAATACAGCCTAGTATGGATTGACTACATGTATTTACTGGTCCATTTCTAAATTTCTGATAAAAGATGGACAATAACCTCATGTGATATTCAACTTTAAATTTTATTCAAATATAATCAAAGTTCAAAAGTTAATTTCTTCAAGCTATAGCAGGACTGTGAGTTTGAGGCCACCCTAGGCTACACAGTGAGATCAAGAAGGAAGGAAGGAAAGAAAGACAGAAAGAGGATGAAAGAAGAAGAGAGGAGGCAGTGAGAGATTAGGCCTTTGATCTTAGTGCTGTATTTCAAGTTCTCAACAGCCCCATGTGAGTAGTGGTGACCAAGTGGACAGCATAGTACTCACTACTGCAGAAAGATGCTACACTACCTTACTCTTAAACACTTAGCATCTAATTGAGCCGAATATTATAATTAGCCACCAGAAAATCTGAATAAAGACATTTTCATGAAATAGGATACCGGTTTCCTAACATTTGCTTTCTGGTGCTGCATACAGTTAATGATGGATATCTTTGGGGAATTATGTGGACAATGCAGGGTTGTACCAGAGAAACTCACAGAGATACCAGCAGAAATGTAGGCCATCAGCAGATGTTATATTTCAAGTAGCTTTTAAAACAGTTTTTGTGGGAGCTATTCTAGTTAGCTTTCCCATTTCTGTAATAAATATCTTGGCCAAAATCAACTTGTGGATGAAAGGATTTATTTCATCTTATGGTTAATAGTTTATAGTCCACCGTGAAGTGAACCAGGACAGAAATACAAGACAGAAAACTGAGAGCAGGAAGTGAAGCAGAGACCATGGGAGACCATTGCTTATTGGACTCCTTTCCATGGCTTTCTCAGTCTTCTTTCTTGTATAATCCAGGTCCACCAGCCCAGGGAGTTGATATGGGCCACCCCAGATCAATCATTTATAAGGAACATGCCCCCATGAATTTGCCTACAAGCCACTCTGATACAGGCATTTTCTTAGTTGAAGTTTCCTCTTCCCAGATGACCCCAGCTTATGTGAAGTTGTCAAAGAAAAAAAAACAAAAAACAAAAAACAAAGAAACTAACCAGCTCATGGCCACAAAATGGGTGCTGTTTGGTGTTTCTGAGTAGCAGTGCAAACTCATATGTATTTGGAAGGGGAGCGTACAGCACTGGGCATGTTTAAGCATAATGTAGATACACTTCTTCAATGACTACTCTACCACAGAGGAAAGATGATAGTAGGAGACCATAAGCTGAACTCAGTAGCTAGGGTTTAGCTTATTGGCACTTACTGTTTATTCATTACGAAGAGAAGTTTTATAATGTCATTTCCATAATATGGAAATAATATATAATCTATCCTCTCGTCTATTGTTTTTCCTACCCCTCATCTTCCTCCTCCTTTCCTATTATGTATCTCTAATGGTTCCCTTCTGCTTGCATGTCCTTTCCACCATCACACCCGGGTTCCACATGAAAGAAACGTGAGACATTTGTCTGTGAGAATGGCCCCTTTCACTTAACACATTGAGTTATGCTTATTTCATGTTATGTACCCTCTGCCTGTCATTTAGATTCCAGATACCCAGATTATGACCCTTGGACAAGCAACATCAGCAGTACCCAGTAACTAAGAAGTATAAGGTCTTACACCTGTTTCAGGAGCAACATGCGTGTACAAGATCCTAGGAATTAAAATGCACACTGAAAGTCAAAGTACCTTTTTCCTCAACTTACTTTAAAGTTCTAAAAATAATAGAGGAGACTCAAATCTTTCAACTAAATCTGTGCAATTTAGAGGGTCTTCCAAAACTTCATGAGGGTTAATAAATATGTATTGATTTACTGAAAATGAGCGTCATCTTTCAAAATAAATAGGCCAGTGTACTCTGAATGAGTAATAAAATATCCGTAGGAAATTGTGTGCATTTTTTAATGTTTCCATTTGGTTTAAGATGCAGGAAAGATGTAGAGAATCTCATGTGGTAATATGAATGCTCACATAATAAAGTATTTATGATTCTTTGGTTCTTCCCGTTGTTATCTAAAGGTGCAATCATTTTTAAGAGTTTTTATTGGGTAGCTTGAACAGAATCATGTCCTAATTACAGTGTTCCTTTTTAAGTGCCAGTGAGAGAAAACACAGCAGATGAAGCAGTTTGAGACTCTACGGTTTGCTCGGCTGTATTAAATGTTTCTAACTGCTGACTTTTTATCGTTCTTAACAAGTCAAGACCAGACTGAATGTCTTTGAGGATAATTGTTTTTATTCATTTCCCTTCTGTATTGCTAAAATGAAGGCAATATGTAAATTAAGGAAAAAGACTCCAATTCAGTACTGCCCCAGACTTCTTGAGATACTTCTCAGAAAGAGTTGAAACCAAATCTTTCATTTTTGTACTGCTTTGTACCTACCTGACCAGTGGATTCTTCTAGAACACAGTTTCCTCATTGTAAAACATGATAGCCATGTCAGTAAGTGGCTTAGTTAAAAACTTGGTCCCCGTGAGTATCACTGATCTTTACATTTTATTATTACCTCTATAGTCAACAATACGAATAAGTAGGGCTCTCTCTCAAAATTTACTAGAAAGCAGGGCTTACATCTTCAGGATAATTTTCTAAACTCTGCAAGCTTATGTCGTGTGACCTTGAGATAATGAAATAAAACCATGGTGTTTAACTGGAATTGATTTTGTCTTTCATGCCACATTGATCATCTATAGATATATAAGATGGTCAGGAGTGTAGGGGTAAAATACTCCTGACGTAGAGGCCAGAGGTACTGTATAACAATATACACAAACACTGTTACCAGAATCTAACCAGGACTGGATATCGTTGGTGCCAGTGTAGAGATGCCCCAGACATGAGAGCTGTACCATCACCACCATTCATCATCAATGTGCTCATACCAGAGAACTACTGTCATCCAAACACCAAGGCTGAGCTGTGGACCCCTTAGCCTCATAGTCTAACACTCCCACACTTCTCATTCAGGTTCAGCTGGATTAGGAGCTGTGAAAACCACAAAAGTCTAAGGTGTGGTCATTTGCTTATTCCTCAAGAAGCTAGAAAGTACAATAACGTGTCTGTCTAGTAAGGCAGTTCCTCATTGATCCATGCCAGTCATTTGTTGCTGCCTCTCGCCATGGTGCCCTGTCTAATTACAATGACTCCCATTCCCCTGGGATGCTACTTTTCATTCGCATTCCCTTCCTTGTTCTGAAGGAACGGCAAATTGCCAGTGAATGGTTATTAGCCTTTTTCCCTTTAAGAGACTAAGAAGGAAAAAAAGCCCACGGGATAATTTTAAAAGTTGTTGCTCCAGTTTTTCTCCAACTTTAGAAATCTCTGTTGGCTTTTAATTAAGAACTTGCATTTAGACTGTGAGATGAACCAGATTTGAAGGATTGTTTTTTTTCTTCTTCTTCTTCTTTTAATGAAATGGCACTTCTTTTCCCTAGGAGGGGTTTTCCCTAGATTCTCCTTGTTCTACTAAAGATGATTTACATGGACATATGTGGAGGCAGCTGAAACTGTTATCGGAGTAGGAGGCCAGCATAGGCACAGTGTGCCTTCCCTCCCACAAATTGGGAAATAAATAGCCTAAGGACACTGAGCCCAAATCCTCACATTGTAGGGTATAGAGTGTCCTAGAGGTGGGGCAAGAGGCTCTGAGAACTACACTGGAGTCTTGAGAATGTAGGTCCTGAATTTGACGGTAACTGTCAGCTGTTTCAGAAGTCCGCAGAACACACTTCAGCACATAGTCTCTACTCCATTTTGAAATGTTAATGCATGTTCAGAAGGACACAGACTGAAACATATGCATCCCCTCAACTCTTGAGCTTGGAGTTTTGAAACCCCCTAAATGTATGTATGTATTTATTTATTTATTTTCTGTTTATTTTTCTTGAGTCATTTTGCTAAGGCCCACGGCAAACTCAAAATAGCTCCAGCAGAGATGCTAATTGGTGGCTAAAGGAAATTCAGTAGCTTTTTAGTGGGTAACCCCAGTAGAGAATGGCGTGATAAAGGGATAAAAAGCCAGCCTCGTCACAATAGGACACACAAATGTTTCACACCATTCCTGTGGTGAACGGATGAGAAATACTACATTATTCCTATGGTGGTCAATCCAAAAATAGGTAAACATCAATAGAAGTATAGTTATGTCAATCAAGCAACCTAAACTGAGACACATTCTACTGAATAACCAGCTATGTCTAAGTCATAAGAGACAAGGGACGACTTGGAAGCCATCACAGATGAAAAGTCTAATGACCCAGGACAACCAAATGCACATGAGGACCTGGACAGAGCCCTGGATTGTGAGAGAGGCCATTAGTAGGAAAATATAGTAAAGTATAAAATAAGATGCATAGCTAACCTAAATGCATTGTATTGGATTACAACTAATTTCCTGATTACCCTCACTTCTATAGTTATAACAATATTAGGGAATCTTTGTGGCAGTTATATGAGAACACTGTAACACTACAGATTCTCTTTCACTGTAAAATTATCTTGAAAGAAGGTAAAAATGAATGGAAAACTACAAATAACCTAAGAGCAGCTTAGACAAGATAAGGTGATCATTGCCTGTGTGAATGCTGTAATATAAAGGAATTGGTTGGTCCCTTCTAGAAATGTTGGAAGAGCCTAAATGGCTTACCCAGAGAATATTGGTATGAGGAAAAAACTGAGATTTGTGTAAAATTTGTCTATGTTGCTATTTCTGGAGGTCTAGAACTTCCAGAGTGAGAAGCATGCCTGTCCCAGGTGAGTCACTTAGGATGGATTTTTTTTTTATTCCATCACAAACTCTCTGCTTCATGGTCTGAACCCTCACTGCAAGGCCCTGGCACTGGAAATAGAGCCCCATTTGCCAGCCATCATGATGGTCTACCTCCTGTGAAAGAACCAAAATATAATACTTCCTGTATGAAGTTGTTCTATCAGGCATCTTGTCAGAGACAATAAATTAGTATACAAACCTAATCAAGGTTTTTGCTCAGACAGCACTGTACCTCTAAGGTCACCTCTAGTTCAGAAAAAAAAAAAAAAATAAGACCAGACGATGCCTAGAAAATTAGGTGTCCAGCCAAACCCTTGTCACTTTGGTTACTCAACACCCAGAAAGGGTGATACAGGAAATACCACCATGGAATTCCTCACCTTGTAAGATGATTAAAACAAAAACTTTAGGCCCACCCACCACCACATGGCATGGGTGAGCAGGCACCGTAATGATTGGCAAGTACGTAATGAAGAGAAAGGAGAAAAGGAGAAGTGTAGTGGCTCATGAACAATTAAGACAGGAGGAACTGGCCACCTGAGGCAGTGGTGATTGCTATCCAGGCCTGTGCTGCCACCCCCTATAGCAGCAGAGGTCTGTGTCTGTGGCCCACGTTACCACCAAAGGCTATGTGGACATCCCTGGTCTGAGCTGCTGCCTGGGGCTATGCTGATGTCCCAGGGCTGTGCTCTCAAGTGAGCTGGTCCCAACCCTTCCCAGGACAGTTCTGCAGAGCTGGCTCTTCCCCTTGCCTGGACAAAATGAGAGAGATGGCACTGGTAGGATGGGGGCAAGAGAGTTGGTAGGCTGACCAGCTCAGCTACCACCCAAGGCCAGACTCAGGGATTTGAGTTGCCTCCCCGCCCCAGCATCTGTGCCTTCTATGAACTGCTAAAGCATGTGAAAGAGCTGGTCCTGCAGAACCAAAGCAGCAGAACCTCCGTGACATAAGGAAACAATCGTATATCCAGGGGGAGTTTCAGTAAATATACTGTATTGATGGTGTAGCAGAAGCCAGAGGCCTGGAATCCAACCAATGATTCGTTGCAATGAACATTTGCAAGTAAATCTGTTTGGACAAAAGGGTATATTGTGTGACACACCGCAACTTCCATAGTGAGATGTTTTGTTTGTTTGTTGTTTGTTCTGCTTTTGAGGGAGGGGAGGCTGCAAAGGACAGAGGTCAAATATGGAGGGGTGGAAGGTGGAAGTGAGTGGGGTTTGGGAGCAGGATGTGAAATTCACAACGGGCTTAAAAGAAGCTTTTTTAAAAACACAATTATTCTGGACCAATTTGGATTGGAAGCTTTCTTTGAAGCTGTCCCAGGAGCCATCCTGTTCTGATGAGGAACAGCAACTGAACCACTTGACGCTGGGACATGAAGGGTGCAGGATGTCAGTGTCCAGCATGCTGGGAGGAATGCATCCTGTCAGGTCTGACCCAACATCAATGTCTGCTTCTTTTGTTCTGAAAACATATAATTTCTTACAAGCATTATACAGTCCTAAAATTATAAATGTATGAGGTGTGAGGGATGCACATAACAATCCTATAAAAAATAGTATGTATCATTTTGAACTTTATGTATCTATTGTAAAGACCTTGGATATAAGTTTTCTTCAGCTTGGATACTATGAGCCACTTAAAAATCTCTGAATGCACCTAACAGTCGGGAAGTCTGAATTTCAATCATTCTGCGTTTAACATGGTACACTTTGCAAACAAAACAAAAAACCAACATTCCTTTCACCTATTTCTCTATGTAGCAATCTGGTGTCGTAAAACTCTGTTCTCAGAAAAGCAACGCAGTGGAGCTGGCATTGATGGTGAAGGCATGGTGAGCCAACACAGAGGGTGTGAGAGAAGGAAAGACGGCTCAACCCCTTGCTGGCTGCAGCACTTGAAAGAGTGGGGCCCTGCACCTCCACTGGGCAGCATACTGGAGCTGGCTCTGGAGACTTAGGCACAGGTGAGGTAGCCCTGAGGGCTTTAGAGCTGCAAAGCTGACCCTGCCTCCTCTCAACAGTAGCATTGGGTGGTCTATCTGGAGGACTGATGAAGAGCTCACCTTGGTGATGTGGATAAGGGAGACTTGGGAGGCTGACCGGCTCAACTATCACCCAGGCCCAGATCTAGGGCTTTGAATTGGCCCACTCAAAAATATATATTATCTGTGAGCTGTTGGGTCATGTGAAAGGGTCAGACCTGCAGAATCAAGCCTACAGGATCTCCATGACACAAGGCAATACCAGGATAACCAGGAGGAATCCTGTGAGGGTGTCATAGAAACCAGAGAACGCAAGTTAGACCAATAGCTCATTGCACTGGCATACACAAGCAAAGATGGGTACAGAGAGGGGAATGCTGTAGCACCCACTGTGACACACTACACCCCAACACCACATCCACTCCTCTTCTGTTTCTCTTCCAAAATGGGCAGGCCTCCCATGGATATCAACCAAACATAGCCTGTCAAGCTGCACTATGACTAGGAATATCCCCTCATATTAAAACTGTATGAGGCAACTCAGCTGGAGGACAAGGGTCCAAACAGCAGGGAAAAGCATCAGCCTCTGCTCTACTGTTAGGAGTCTGGCAAAAACACCAAGGTACACAACTGTAACATATACGCAGAGGGCCTAGGTCAGACCCTTCGTGACGTGCTCTAACACTATACTCCGATCTCTGCATAACCAGCCCCACAAACACCAGTTTCTTTGCTCTTGGTTTGTGTGCCGTTCTTACATTGTGTAGATCCTAAGCCTGTGGCATATTAGATACAGAAAGTTAAACACAGGGAACAGAAATTTGATTTCCATGACCAAAAATGTGGCCAGGCATACAACACATGCTCATGATCCCAATGATCATGGTATTGAGGAAGGAGAACCATCCTAGGCTATAAAATCTCAAAAGAAACAAGGTATCTGAACTAATTCCAATGAGAGAAAACTATGTGTAACATCACAAACAACTAAAGAAAATAAACCTAGAGAAAAAGTAAAACCCGTGTTCTACTGAAACTAGTAGTTTAACATCTGTCAGTTCTTTCCTAAAATGCACATGGTTGTAAGTAGAAGGGATTTTAGAATTTATCAAATGCAACTGGGTAATTGGTAGTGAAGTGAACAGAGAAAAGATCAAAATAAACAAGGCATATGATTAAGGTTTCTCTTAATTCACATGCCTCTTACACACACACACACACACACACACACACACACACCTACTAATTGGTTGAGTTGAAACAAAAATCTTAGTTCTACTGTATGGCTCTCGAAAATTATTCTTAATAATTAAGGAAAATTATATATTCTCAGGCATACTTTTCTTCATAACAGCAAGTTTGACAAAATATTTTAGAAAGATATGTATTCTCCAATTTATTCAAATTATTAAGTATCTTTGTGCATCAAAGAAAATAAGTTGAATGTATTATTTCCCCTACAGAGTCACATAAGACTTAAATGATAGTTTGTTTGAATATGCGCCTGTACTCACTTCTGTGTAGCTCCATGTTGGAAAACACTAACTAATGTGTAACCAATTCATGCAATCTCTCAAAAGCCATCTTGTATATCAACACTTGAGACATCTCTAAGGTAGCTCAAAATGAAGTATAAATTAAATGACAGCTAATTTTTTTCAGGTGACATGGTTGTTAAACATATTTTCGTGATATCAGTTGATGATTTCACACATGTATATTTATGAAAAGAAAGTATAGCCTTAATAACATTCAAGTTTCTGGATGTATATAAGCTAAGAAGTATATTTGTAATTTTATATTGGCATATAAGAGTTTGGTTTTTAATAAACATTGAAATAGGGAACAAATTTGTTTCCTTTAAGGTCTTTCCCCATTACCAACATGTTACCTAACAGTTAATAAGATGGACATGTAAAAGAAAAAGCTTACTTGTTTGTTCAAACCTGCCAATTATACCTTTAATATGATGGGAGCAAAAGACCAGGGTCTCAATTCTCTAGTTTTGTATGCAATGAATCTGAAAGCCTGGCCAACCACATCTCATGTTTTAAGTCCTGAAACCA
>OU015751.1:42179124-42201366 GCA_907169655.1 Acomys percivali
TATATATATATATATATATATATATATATATATATATACATATTCTGTATGAGTGTCTTGACTGAATGTAAATATGTGCACTACGGGAATTCTTGATGTCCACAGATGTCAAAAGAGGGAGTCAGATCCTTTGTAACTGGAGCTACAGATGACTGCGATCTGCCATTTGCTTGGAAACTGAACCCAGGTATTTAGTAAAGACATCAAGGATTCTTAACCACTGAGCTATGTCTCCAGCTCCGTGGCATTCTTACTAGACCTAAATATCCAGGAACAGAAAGAATTCCCAGCTGAACTCCCATAATTCAGCTAATGCATAATTTTTCTTTTTATTGTATCCATGTGCTTTAATTCTGAGATTTCTCATTACTTAGGTAAGCCAGCAATCATGAACATGACTCTTCTAGTATAATGTATTTCACTTTCAGGTCTTTTAAGTATCAGAATTTGATGAAATGAGAATCTGACGATGGAACCCAGGACCTCACTACTATGGTCACTGTACTGCACATCCTCAACATGTTTAAGCTGCCTTTAACCTAAATACACAGAAGGGGAATCTGGTGGGGGTTATTATCATAATACTTAATAGTATTAAGACCACCCACACACATATACACATACACCAGTTAAAGCCAGGACAAGGAGATTCATTTAATAGATTTAGCCTTCAAAGTTTGCATGTAGAGAACACAAAAATGTCATTCAAATTGTTTACAGGATCACAGTCAACTAAACTGCATAATCTTAGACTTCACATTCAGTGAATGGACTTGAAGAGCTGGTGCTAGAAGAGGTATATCAAGAACTCAAACTTGAATTACACAAAATTGTACTTTGAAGTGCTCACTTCTGTCTATCTGTTTCAGGGGAACAGAGATGCCCTGGTGACTGAATCACCTCACACAGTTCACCTAGTTGCACAGTTGCTCACCTCCCCTTGCTCATGGGCCATCACTAGCAATTGTTCATGGGAGTGATATATGGGCAAGTTACCAAAAGAATCCAAGAGAGTCTATGTGGGGGAGGGAGTGTCTCTTGTTTTGGAAAGATAAATACGCCATTTATATTTGTTTTATCTGAATATCTCAGAGCCATGGGGAAAACATAGTTTAGATCAATGTTAAATGTTTAATATCAAAATTCCATGAATCCCATATAGCTTCTTCTAGCCATTTTGTCTCTGTACATCTTCCCTACCTGCCTCAAGTCCTCTACCACACTGAAGTTCCTCAAGCAGAATACTTTGTCTTTGCTTTTTCTAGCATCTATGTAATGAATTATATATATATATATATATATATATATATTGAGAACTTCATAAAAATCCTCTAAATGAAGGAATTAGCAAGCTAAAGAGGACCACAACATACTTAAAATGCTGACTCTTTCTCATTGGCTCCAAGTGCAACACTGCTACCCAACTGGGAGTGTTTCAATGGACAAAAACATCAAAACACCAGTTCTACCCATCAAGGAACTTATGTCTTATCTAAATTGGACTTTTTAAGAGATTCACAAGCCAGATATAATAGCATATGCCTACAATCCCAGCACTCAGAAGTCAAAGGGAAGACTATCGAAAGTTTGCATGGCCATTGGGGCAACTTCTTGGCCAGTCAGAGTAACATAGTAAGGACCCTTTTCATCATATCAAGAGCTTGAGAAATGACCGGAATGTTTGCCCAGAATGCTTATAGGGTAGGTTTGGTCTACAACACTTAAAAATCTGAAAAGGAAACAAATAAACAAAGTCACAGATGGCCTTCTCATAATATATTAACTTAGTGTGAAGCATCACATTAAGGAATTCCCTCCAATTCCCAGAAATCTGTGACCTGTGAATGGTTGTCACCAAACCCAACCCTGCGATACTCTCAACTCACATCAGAACCCATCTTTGCACTTTGTCATGAATCTCATCCCACTTGATCAAGTCTATGGATGTGAAGTTCTGAATTTACATCACATACATATTTTCCAATACATATAACATTCTCTGATTATTTTTTTTGTAGTGATATTGGTGGATGGGTTGGGAAGACAAGCATCAAATCTTATTCATTTGTGACATTTCTATGCCAACTTTACCAACCAACCAGTAAGGATTCCTCAGCATCTCACCTGTTTAGGACACATATTTCAAACAGTTCCCTCCTTCCCTTCTTACTCTGCAAAAAGATTTGGAACAATCTATTGGAATAGGACCTTGGAGGATGCTGATCTGTCATATTCAAGTCCAGTCTCACATGGGAGTTCAACCTCAAGAAATGTCCTTGCCAAATTTTCCTCCTTCTCTTCTGCCCTGTCTGTTCCTCTCTCTGATCAAAGATGAGCAGGCATCTGAGTTCCCAGCCCTTCCTTTAAATATGCATCACTCTCTCAGCTATAGCTTCACCAATGCTTGACATTCCCTGACACTGTCATTCTCCAGGCAGACTCCTGTGGTCTTCTGTCCTGTTTTACTTTTTGAAGCTCTCAAAATGAGGACACTTGAGAGCAGAGATGTAGAGTTGCTTTCTTGAGCTGCTGCTCACAGACATTCAAGATTATGATATTAAACACTGTTTGCAACTTGGTAATTGGTGCTGGGGGTAGGAGGCATTCAGTCATCCAAGATTGTTAAGTTTTAACACACATAAGTGTCATGTTGAATTAGTCCTGTGAAGTGCAATGCATGTGCAATACACAGAGTATCAGAGAAAATCTAATACTAGAATCCAGAAAATGAACAAAGGGAGAACATGTACAAATCTATATTTTATGCTTCACATTATAATTATGCCTTTTAAAGAATGACTCATACTTTCTGTCACTGTGGAGATTAATAAATGTTATTGATAGTATTACCATTTCAAATTAATTTTGAATTTTTTCAGGGGGGAGGGAGAGAGTGGTTGAGACAAGGTTTCTCTGTGTAGCCTTGGCTGTCCTGAAATTCACTTGTAGGTCAGGCTGGCCTACAGAGAACCACCTGCCTTTGCCTCCAGGAATGCTGGGATTACAGGCATGTGCCACTGAGCTGGGCTTCAAATTAATGTTTTAAGTGTCGTTGAACTGGACAAAGTATGTTGGCTTATGAACCATATGCCTATACCACAACAACATGCTGTATAGTGTTCTGCTCAGAACTTTAAGAAACACAAACGGAAAAAAAGAAGCATGAAGGAATCATAGATAGAGCAAGATGTATGTTTCACAAGCCACAATAGCTGGGGTAAACTACTGCTTGATTATATGAGATAATCAGTTAAAGTCCCTACATATTTGTCTCCATAATTTCTCTACTCATTGACATTTTCTCCATATGTTCCTATATTAGGATGCAAAAATTAAACCAAACAGATATGTAAAGAATCACAATTTTGTTGCACTTTTATTTTTGCACTATTGCAGTATATTTAATAATATGTATGCCTGACACTGGAAAGTTTCTCTGTCATGCATTGTATAAGAAATTTTTCATCTTAATACAAAGCCAGACTGGTGACCTTGAAGAGCTACTACACAGAGTCTCGACCCTTGTGCTAATTATTTCATTCTATAAGCTCTTCTAGAACTTGTCCACCTCACACCTCCTAATACTCCTAAACTAAAAGCAAAGGAGCATTTAACCATACTACTTTGTCCTTGCTCTCTTTCCATTAGAGTGATTCTTTCTCTGCTCTCTCCTATCCCACCTTAATTCTCCACAGCTCGTATATATGACTGTGTAAGTCAGAGCCTTCATTTCCAATAATTTCCCAACCAGAAGACATGCCTCATTTTCAACTGGATCATAACTAATAATCCAGTTGAAGCCTGGGACTAGGAACACTTGATCTAGCTTCAGACAAGAGGAACATGGTGCCATCAGCCTCTTCTGATGTCATCTGCAGCAGACACAGCACTAGTGTACAAGTGACATGCATATCACATGTATCAAAGTGGAAGCAATCTGTAAAGCAATAAGACTCTCTCACATCCCAGCATGGGTGCTGGCCCTGAGCTGCAATTCCAGTAATTGACATAGTTGCCCAATGCTACAAAACAAACTCAGAAACTATTCTCATTAGACATCCCCCTGCTTTGTGACTCTGTTATTGTAAAACCCGAACACTGAACCCCATACCAGCGTGGCTCTGTTTTTAATTAGTTCTGATGGCATTGGGCTGTAAGCCAAGGAAAAAATGAACTTCCTGAGACTGAGGCTCGTAGCTCAGTATGTTGCTTCCTTCTCAGAGAGATTGTTTTCACAACATTTTATGAAAAAGACTACTGACAGAAATAATATAAGTTTTTACTGCTTTTGATTTTTTTTTCGGACCTATAAAGTACAGCCCAAGTCAGATTTATACAGTTACAATGCCATTACTTCGTCTTTTGTGTGACCTACTTGACTTGTCTTTTGATTAAAGACATCCTACCCGATTAATTTTTTTAATGGAGAAAACACAGGCTTCTGTTAAAATTTTAAGACCATGAATGTTTTAGTGTTTCCACTAAATTAATTTGGTGATATATTTGTACTAGCTGGGTCATTGGTGGCAAAGCGTGCAAATTGAGATAGTAGTAAGGTCACCTTATAAAAACAGGGAAGCAAAGGACAGATGGGATGTTACACAGATAAAGAACATTTTAGGAAAGCAGAGATTCTAGTCGAGGGGAGCCTTAATGACCATTAATATCTTACCTGTGTAAGAACACATTTAGATGTCCTTCAGACCTTTTTTTTTTTTTAACATACTTTTGACTCTCCCACCCAAGGTGGAAGCCAGATCTTTGCTCTTCAGGATTCCTTGTCATAATTTGTCATAGCAGGTGACTCAGTACCTTGCCTTCAGACATACCCATCTTATCTGAAGTTCAGAAGACAGAGAACTGAAAGACAGCATGTGGAATTAATTCTAGCCAGAAAGTCACCAAGATAGACATTGTTTGGATCAGAAGAAGCCAAGGCCCTCACAAGCATCCCATCAATTTCAGTATCACACTGACACTGTGTGTATACAGATGTGGCTAGCCTGGGGTCTATACTGTATCAGCACAGTGTCAGGGATGGACATGAATAGGAATAGCCCCATAGACTCATGTGTTTGAATGCTTGGCCCATAGGGTCAAGGAGGTGTGGCATTTGGGGGGAAGGTGTGGCCTTGTCGGAGGAAATGTGTCACTGCAGGGCCAGGCTTTGAGCTCTCATGTGCTCAAGCTACACCCAGTGTGGCACACAGTTCCCTTCTGCTGCCTTCAGGTCAGCACGTAGAACACTCACCTCCAACACCATGTCTGTGTGAGCACTACCATGTTTCCTGCCATAATCATAATGGGCTAAACCTCTGAAGCTGTAAACTAGCTGTAATTAAATGTTTTCCTTTATAAGAGTTGCCATGGTCATGGTGTCCGTTCACAACAGGAAAACCCTAACTCTTAGGATATTCACTGAGCTTGTTCATCATGTTTTTCCAATGTTTTGATTGCAAGTTTAAGTAGATATGGAAACACAAGGCATTCTTGCTTTAGTCACCAACTTCACAGACAGATTCCCGTTTCATGACAATTTAAAATTTTTTATATACTACCACCTTGGAAATATTTCCATACTTCCATTAGCCACTGTGAGTTTGGATATTGGCAAATAGGAGCTCTGATAATACCAATTATACTATACCCTGTGTCTTAAGAAACAGAGACAACAAAAGAGTTTTTAGAAGTGGTGAACAAAGTGTTGGCAATCGGTATATCCTTTCTGCTTTAGAGGTGTGTGAACCTGACACAATGTTTTAGTTCCTCTGAACATGATGCTGCTTTTTGTTTCTGGTTTTTTTTTTTCTTAATTTTCTTCTGAAAAATGAGTGTTATTGGGATGCAGATATTGCCCAGTAATGCAGCACTCCCATTCCATACATGAGGCACAGTTTTGATACCAGCACCACACACACTCGCATAAGAAGAGAACATACTTGTTAAGGTTGTGGGGGAAAGAGAATAAACTACAAATGCATGCATATGATTATCATTAAGATAAATGTTTATTTCTTTCATTTTCTATTTAATTAAAGCACATTTTGTGTGTCTATAATGCCTTGTCTTACTCCCTTTTGGAAGATAATACTTCCTTTTTTGAATGAGGACAGAATTGTCTCTTTGGCAATTGATACACCTTTGCATATGGGAAAGTTAGTTGTACATACATCTTGATTTTCTCAGTGGAATCACCCACATTCTTTAGACTAAAGCCTCATCTCTGTGTCTCCTATGATCATTAACAATGTTTGCTGTGCAGAGCATCCTTTTTAGCAAACTGTAATTATACAACTGGAATATTTTCTCTTAGTGCTATGGCTATACTGTAAAGACACAGATACAGATATTTCTTGACAGCAAATACATCTTTACTGTTAAATTAAAAATACTAAAGTAAGAGCTTTTTTTTTTTAAACATATGCTGTGTATGGTGGCCCAGCATTCCTGAGGCAGAAGCAGGAAGATTCCTGTGAGTGTGAGACCAACTTGGTCTACACAGCAATTTCTAGGCCAGCTAGAGGTACACAGTGGCTCAAAAATATTTTTCTATATACTTCCTCCTTTAATTGCTATTGCTTTCCCTTCAATTTTTTGATGTAAAAAAAAAAAAAAGAATCTATCATCTTCAGCATTCAATCTGCCCCAGCAAGTTTTCATGACAGGAGATCTTCTTTGTAGCTATCACTGACCACCATTATAATTTCTTTTACATAATCTTTGTGAACAGACTATAAAATATTTTCATTATAGCATATGGTTTAAGCCAGCTGTTACTGTTTCCTACACCATACTTGTATGTAAAGTGTGTGCCCTTGCTGCAAATGTTGCATCCATAAAAGAGTGTCAAATACATACAATTGATATGTCAGTTAGAACAAAAATGAACTATGTCTGTAAGAATTTCAGGTTCTCCCTACTCTGGCAATGGAGTTCTTTGGTTAGTGCCGTAGAGCAGCCATGCTCTGGGGAAAAATTGTTTATTGTTCCTGGACAGGTCTTCCCTGTCCATTCTGTTCCAGGCTCCTGTGGGCTCTCAGCTTTCAAAGTTCACTGTAGCTTGTGTGATCCCACATGACAGCTTCCCCATCATAGGTCCTGCTTATTATTTTGGTATCTCAATATAATTATTAAAAGCTTTCCCCCTCTTAAATGTATTTTTAATTGGATAATAAATTTAGTAGTCAAAAATGCACGTTAGCTTCTCTTCTTAATACTTGCATCCCAAATTTCTTCTTCCAAAGAAGAAAAAGTAAGAAAATGCTGTTTATTTATGTTGAGGCATCTTCCCTTGCCCTGTCACTTAATCTCTTTGGCTTTTAAATTATAATTGAACTTTAGCTCATCTTACTTTACTTCTCATGAAAATGAGTAAAATTTTTAAGACTTTTTTTATATTTTGAGATTCTAATATAATCACATCATTTCTTGTTCCCTTCTAAATCTCTCTAAATCCTTCCATATATACCTCCTTGGGAAATCGTTAAAGACATGGAAGTGAAACCTTTCCCTGTTTCCTTTGCACTACAGCTGTTAGAGGTGTGTTGTGTTTTGCAACAGAACACTCTCCATCTTCTACTGACTCAATGTGTCTATTTATACCCCAGTAAAGGTGGGTCTCCTAGAAAAAAAATTAATGCTTACACAGTGAGCCTTAAGACAATGCATACATCTAGGTTAGTAGAACAGTAAATGGAAACAGACAGCTCAATGGTATGCCTTATCTTCTAACCAGCTTTAGCTTTGAATTGGGTTCATAAGTAACTTCACTGGTCCAAGGGAACCTCATCGCATAGTTTTCCTTGAAATGTTCCTTTATATATTATGTCCTTATTAATGTGGTTAATATTTTAAAGGATCTCAGGAATGCTGGTGTGAACATAATGTCCCAATCACAACTTTGCCAGAGTGTAGATCTCGGTGGTCGCCGTATCATTAAAAAAACTCACTAATATTTTCTGCTAAGTACTACTGACTCCTTCAGAACATAGACGCCTGTGAGTATTTGATGAGAGTTAGACTCATTTCCGTAGAAATGAAAAATGTGTATGTACATACACAGAAATATACCATACAATATCTTTGATAGAGACTTTGTGGAGTCTCTTTATGAGACCCATAATAGAATTCCCACTTGAAAACAACTGTAACAACTGCAGAGGAATTTTAATGCCACAATGTGGCTGTGCTGGCAAGGGAATCACATAAAAAATATGATCCATCTAGAATACAAACATGCCATGGATTATAGTATGATCTGGCTCAAATACAGACATGCCCTTGGTGCTCACTTAATTTCTAACAATGAAGGTAAGTTTAGTTTGTAGAAATAAACAGTTGCGTTTAAAAGTGATGTCTCATTGAAGGGCAGACAAAGTGATGAATCAGAGAAAGATCTGGCCGAATGAGTCAGAGATAGGATACACCCAATTCACAGGAGAACAGCACATGAAAGAGAGGCTTACTAAGAGCAGTGCGAAAGAGGGAATAGATGTGGTATGTGATGTGTCTGCAGCAGTTTTACTGGAACAATTTTTACAGAAACAGGTTGCAGAGACAACAAAGCTGGACACAGGTGAAGACAGAATGAGATAGGGAATAAGAAGGAATGAGAAGATTAGAATATATTGCCAAATTTTGTATGAGGCCAGGAAGAGCAATTCAATCAGAAACCAATTGAGTCAGCTTGGAAGATTAGACTTTATGGAGGTTATCCCCTTCGAAGCCTAGGCCTAGGGATACTTAGAAAAGAGAAGGAAACACTCTGAGCTCAGCCCAGCCATGTATTCACATAGTCTGAGTAAGGTTCACATCTCATCACCTCATCTGAGGAAATAAAAACAACATTCACAAACAACAATAAAACTGGGCAACAAAAATTCATAAAGTCATGCCTTTAATCTCAGCACTCAGGGGGCAGAGGCAAAGGCAGAGGCATACTGGTCTCTGTAACTTAAAGGCCACGCTGCTCTACAGAGTGAGTTTAAGACTGCCAGAGCTACTTAGTGAGTTCATGAGGCCATCCACATTCCTTGAAGTAATCAAAGAGGACAACCATATGTCATATCAAAATGATAAAGAGAAAATTCGCCTTGAGTAATGAGCCTATTCAAAGTGAAAAAAATACATATTGCTTTAGACCATCAAAAATGTTATTTGTTCATTGTATATAATTCTGTTCCCGTGACAGCATTGTACAAGCCTTAGTGAGTGAATATAGAACATATTTTCATAGAAATTATGATTTCAT
Organism: Acomys percivali; assembly: GCA_907169655.1. NCBI lineage: Eukaryota > Metazoa > Chordata > Mammalia > Rodentia > Muridae > Acomys > Acomys percivali. The sequence continues at coordinate 42,188,375 of OU015751.1, forward strand.
TTGGACTGGTATTGACTAAGAATACAAGCAAAATCACAAACTTTTCGGCATCACAATGTGTGCAGGACAGTAAATGGAAGTTAAGTATCCAATTTTTTGCCTTTGCAAAAAACGAGTATTTTATAGTACAGCTCACAAAAGGAAATATGAATCACTGAAGTCACAGCACATGTACCTATAGTTTTCCTTCTGTCTTAAAGAAAAATTTTAATTTGCAAACTTAATCACGTGCTAGGCAAGTGCTCTACTACTGAACTATGTATGAGATCAGATGAAAGAAGTCCATCTATATAGAAACTATAATCTCAAGAAAATCCTTTTTTCCACAGATTGTTAGTGTCAGGGTCTCAATAAAATTACCTAAAACATAGAAAGTATCAGATGTCTCAGAATACTCACACAGAGGGAGTAGAGAGTGTGATTTTTCTTTCTTTTTCTTTTGAGGCAGGGTCTCAACTATACCAGGCTGGCCGCAAACTAGATCTTTAGTGAAGATTCCTAATCTGTTTGCTTCCACTTTCCACTGTTATTGTAATTGATGTGAACCACCACACTTGGCTTAATGAGAAAAAAAAAATAACTTTAACTGATACATATTTGCTCATTTTTGTACTGGCACGTTCTCAAGCATCTGTCCTTGCTTAGCTGCCAGAGCAACAAACTTCTGATGACAAGATGAAATACTATCATGTGGAGTAGCTCAGCCTACCATGGCTCCACTTTTCCCCATGTGACACTTGATATGCTCTTGCTGAGTGCTCTTTTGAAACATCCATGATCATGGTCTAATAAATAGCTTGCATGTAGTATTATTTTAAAGCTATCAATTTTCTAATTAAAATTTGTATGGACCACCAATCCCTCAGATTGGCTATATCATTCTAACTGGGCTTGAGTTCATCAGTTCAGTTTATGAAAATAGCTACACCCTCTCCAGCCCACATTGTCCCCATCACAGCCCAGAACTCAAAGTCCTTCTAACATCTAACCTTGTAAACTCAAGTCTGTATTTTCAACAACCTGGGCTCAGTTCAAGACTCAGTCCATTTGTCCCTCTGCCAAGGGTGCCCTTCACTCTACAAATCTCTTCAGATCTTTGTTTCAGTGCTACCTTCCTAATCTAGCCTTCTGTGTGGCTTTTCTCTGAGATTTATCGACTATCCGATATTTTGTATGCTTACCACAGAATTTTTTTTAGAGCATCTAAACAAACAAAACAAATTCTATATCCCAAAGTCAGATAACTGCATGTTATAGAGCAAAGGGCTGACGAGATGTCTCAGCAGTTGTGAGCACTGGCTGCTATTTTAGAGGACCAAGGATCAGTTCCTAGCATTCATTTCAGATCGCTCACAACCACTTGTAACTCCAACTCCATGGAAGCCAACACGGAGAGCCTCTACGGGCACCTCACTCACATGCACAAACACACAGACACACAAATAAAAATAAAAGTTACAATGTATAGAAGTAGATGGTGAAAGATCAATCAGCAGGGAAAGACACTTGCCATTGCCATCAGGCCTAGCAACCAGCGTTCAGTTCCTGAGATCTACATGGTGGAATGAGAGAACTGATGCCTGCAAGGGCTCCTTTGACCTACACACAACCTGCAGCATTTATTTATACAGACATAAATAAATAAATACATGCATAAATGCATTTATACACACATACAGAGTGTAGAATAGCAATAGCAGCATTCACAGCACAACTAAAAAGTCAACACACCTACTTATTTTAAATCAGAACAAAGTTCAGCTTTTTCTCTCTGAGCCAATATGCGCCACCACATGTCAATGTCCAGATGGCACGGAAACAGTACATGAGTGGGTGCCATGGATATTTACATGAAAAACTCCAACCATGTCTAGGTAGCACACAAGTAAAATATCAGATTTTAATTTATTTTTTCACAGAAGAAATGTGATTCCTAGTCTAGCCCCTTGAAGCCTGTTTGAAGTCTATCTTTGTTCTGCATTATGCTTTCTTGAGCTGTGCCAAGTACTTAGGCCTCATCGAAGTAAATTACCATTACTGATTATGATTAAATATATCTATGGCCTGATTAGCCTCTCCTACATTCTCCTCTACCTTTCATTGCTCCTCCCTGATTGGACATTGTTTAGATATTTTATATTAAGCTACAGATCCAACACTTTCCCAAGAAGCATGAATGGAAATATTCAACTAGCAAAAGGAGGAAGCGATAGAGAAAAAGCTAGGGAATGGAAAGAGAAAGAAAACAGAAAGATGTGTGTGTGTGTGTGTGTGTGTGTGTGTGTGTGTGTGTGTGTGAGAGAGAGAGAGAGAGAGAGAGAGAGAGAGAGAGAGAGAGAGAGAGAGAGAGAGAGAGAGAGAGAGAGAGAGAGAAGAGAGAGTTGAAACCCAGGGGGCACATCTGTATTCTACAAATCTCAGTCCAGTTGATCAGATAGCTTCATAAAAATCAAGTCGTGGCCTCCTTTAATGACATATTTTATCGTGAATAATAAAAATCAAGAGAGTTGCGCTGGGCACTATTATAGTTTTTTTTCCCTCCAAATGATCTGCATCAGCCATTCTGTAGACACAGCTCCACTTAACCATTATATCTGTCCCAGGGAGCTCAGCTAAATCATCACAACAAGCAGTTACTGTGCTGGAAGACATTAACATTACCATTTCTCATTTCCATCAGGGGGTAAAAACTGTTCTGTCTCTATTTCTAATAGATAAAAATTGAAATAAAATTGGAAAGTAATAGTACTAAGCAGCAATACTGATGCTAATATGCAAGCTAAATAATTACTCTAAAGTAAATAAAGGGAGGATCTAAAGGGGCCCCCCCCCTTCAGTTTTTCCCAAAACATAAAGAAGTCATAAGCATTATATTACATGTACCACAAATCCAGGTAAAGATGCAAATTTTGAACTGGTTGCCAGATTATGATAATAATTTTTAAACTTCGGTTGCTAGAACTTTTTCAATAACTACAACCTTTGTTTTGACACCACTTCAAGAACTGAGAGTAGAATGCAGCCATCTCCCAGACATAATAGAAGTTCTTAACAGCACAGAGAAGCAGCCTTTCTCAAGTGCAACTGTGCAACTGGGACAATAACTGTGGCTGTTTGAAAGGGTCTACCAGTAAGACATATATAGAGATCCATTTTATCTAAGGGTCCACCAGTAAGACATATATAGAGATCCATTTTATCTAAGGGTCTACCAGTAAGACATATATAGAGAGCCATTTTATCTAAGGGTCTACCAGTAAGACATATAGAGAGAGCCATTTTATCTGACTCCTGAGTTGACCGGATAAACAACAGCAATGTTTTGAGATTAACATGAAGTTTTGCACCTGCCTCAAGGATAGAGTGATCCTTAAAACATTAGAGGTTAGGAACTGGAATTATATAACTGCCAGAAAATAAGAAAAAAAGAGGACTTTTTAGGAGATTGCTTCCTTTGACTAACTCTAGATCTGGAGACTGTATTTTAAGTTTTCCATTAAAATTCTGCCTAAAGATTCAGGTAGACATCTATGTTTTCACATATGCCTATTATTTAGCATTGACATGACATTCCTTTTATTGATGTGTTAATACACTGTGAGGGCCATCTGAGCATGAGTCTGGCTATTAAGAGGATATAACATACATCAGAGGGTATAGACTTGAATCAACAACCCTGAACCACGTAGTAAAAATAAGTCAAGTGCTTTCGAGAGTATCAAAAAACAGACTTTGGCCCTGCCATCCATGTTCTCTGCACACTTGCCTTATTTTGTGGAAAAAACCTAAATGATTAGTGCAGGCTGAGTAGTCTGAGCTGCAGTTCTTAACCAGCAAAGCACAGCAGGGATTTCATGTAGTCAATCAAGCAATTCTGAAGATAAAATAATGTGAGGATGTTAATGTAAAATATGGGGTTCTATTTGTATGGTTATCTCAATGTTTCATTTTCTCGTACAGTTATAGTTTTAGACGGGGTAAAAATAATGTCTTCAAGGTATTGATTAATATTTAAGGGTTGAGCTAATAAGCAAATTTGTAGGTAGGGCACAAATCAATCAAAAGATGTCTTTACACCAGATCATTTCTTCCTTAATTCAGACCTCCAAACAGTCATTTGAGAAGAGGAATGATAACACAAAGTTAGCGATTAAGAAATATTAATATGCTCAATCCATTTGTCCACAAATTTCAGGAATTCCTTGTTTTTAACAGCTGAATAGTATTCCATAGTGCATATGTACTACAGTTTCTTTATCCATTCTTCTACTGAGGGACACTTAGGCTGTTTCCATGTTCTGGCTATTATGAATAGGGCTGGTATGAACATGGTTAGGCAAATTTTCTTGTTGTGTGCTGGAGCATCCTCTGGGTATATTCCAAGGAGTGGAATAGCTGGGTCTTGAGGAAGCCCTATTCCCAGTTTTCTGAGATAGCACCAGATAGATTTCCAAAATGAGCTAGAAATGATCATAATGAGAAGCAGAAAGACTCAAATGGTATATACTCACTTATATCTGCATACTAGCCCAAGGGGCATGTCCCACGAAAGCCTTCACTTACCAGGAAACTGAGACAGAGGAGAGGACATCCTGTTGGGACTCTAGAGGAGAGAAGCATGGGAGAATAGCAAAGTAGAAGGACCCAGAGGGTCCTAGAAACCTACAAGTAGAACATTATGATAGGCAGATTTGGGCCCAGGGGTCCCACTCAAACTAAGGCACCAGCCAAGGACAATACAGGCGGTAAACTTTAAACCCCTACCCAGATCTAGCCAATGGACAGAATATTCTGCACAGTTGAGTGGAGAGTGGGGTATGACTTTTACACGAACTCTGGTACCCTATATTTGACCATGTCCCCTGGAGGGGGAGACCTGGTGGCACTCAGAGGAAGGATAGCAGGTCACCAAGAAGAGACTTGATACCCTATGAGCATATACAGGGGGAGGAAATCCCCCTCAGGAACAGTCATAGGGGAGGGGAATAAGGGGAAAATGGGAGGGAGGGAAGAATGGGAGGATACAAGGGATGGGATAACCATTGAGATGTAACAAGAATAAATTAATAAAAAATTAAAATAAAATAAAAAAGAAATATTAATATGATAAAGTTATTCAGGATAAATTGGAGGAATGAAGATAACAGATTCAATTGCGGTATCTAAAATTGGCTTTCAATAATACTCAAAAAAAAAAAAAATCCAGCAGCTACCATAGCTAACCCAGAATAAGATTCAATAGTCTTTTACTATATATCCTATTTATTTTATACTACATTGCTAAATAAGAAATTCACAAAAAATCTAATACAACTAAAGATTAAATGCACAGAAGTATATTTGTGTAAATTTAGATCAAGAGAGTATTATGTTTCAATGCTAATTTTGCCTACATGTCTTTCCTCAAAGACAAATGCAGTGTAATTTAGGTGAAATGTTACGGATTAATTACAGCTGAGATTCTAGAGAACACCAGTTCTACCACATGCTATTCAAGTCATGTGAAGTGAAATAATTCAGCAACACTTGCAAACTGTCACTCAGCATGGAAGAAAGCAGGTACTAGTCAGTGAACAAACTCATGCTCTACTGTTTACATTAGCAGAAAAAAAAAAAAAAACAGAGAGTTCCTGCAGCCAGCCAGGTGAATTTTAACAATAGCATAGATGAAGTAATTTCCCTATGACAATTAGGAGATGTTAGGCAGTTTTTAACAACATTGTGGACATCTTCTAATCTTCCAATTTGGAAATCACAATGAATTTATAATTCATGATGAGAACAATTCAATAAATAATTTATATACATCTTGATGAACAAGGAAGACAATCAAAGAATATACATTATATACTTGTTCACCACACAACACCATTCTGGGTATACCATCAATGTTATCTCACTTTCGTGACATTCCCCTAGTTTTGCTGATAATACAATTATGTGCTCGCAGTTTTAAAGGTCTGTCTCAACAGAGTTGAGAAACTCAAACAATAGTGTTGATGTATGTTGGGGTGGTGGTGCATGCTTGTAATTTCATCATGCAGGGAGGTATAAGCAGGGAAATGCAGAGTTTGAGGCCAGCCTAGGCTGCATAGTATGACCCGATTCCAGAAAGAAAGGAAAGAAATGGTATGGCTGAACTTCTACTTACACTTCTCATAGTCTTTGTGAAGTAATAGGAGAAAGATCCACCCTCGTGCCTAAAACATGAAAAACTCAGGCTGAGAACAGAAGCAGCCTGAGTTTGCAGATCGGAGTTCTAAAAGGAAGAAAATTGTACATGGAGAGTCCAAGGTTACAGAGGGCTCCTCTGACATTCAACTTGCACAGCGGAGCACCTGGATGTGGAGAAAGAGCAGGAACAAAACTCAAAGTGTGCTAAGGGGAAGCAGCATTGAGACCCACTTAAGGCTAAAGAGATTGCCTCACAAGGCTTGGGATTCCAGGGGCATTCAAGTACACAGCAATGGAGAATGATTAACCTTGGAGTGAGCCCTTCTCCGTTCTCATTCAGTAAATTGTTAAAACAAGGCCTGAAATGACCAAAATACTTTCCAGGAACTTAGCTGGAACCAAGAAACCATCAAGAATATTTACAAAAATAGAATACTTCCCAGTAACCAACAAGGTAAGGTCTGCAATTTACTCAAATCATTGGCAGGAGGAAGATAATGTAACTAACACTAAGAGGGGCTGGCAAGGTTCTTTGCAAAATCCAGGGACTAAGAGTCCTTACATTTTATAGAGCACAAAATTTTGTTCAGAAATAAAGAAGTCAAATGAGACCATCACCAGGAGACACACCCTCCCTATAGACAGTAGCTGTATTCCTTCCCAACCCCACATGCACATGTTGTGTTATGTATTTTAGAATACGCATACACCACAGAGAGAGAGGGAAAAAGAGGGAGAGAGGGAAGGAGAGAGAGAGAGAGAGATTTTTTAAGGAAGTAGAAACAGAAGAAACGGCTTCTACATCATTAACCATATTGTTTTTTACTTCTTTAAATATTTCACAAAACTGTTAAGAAATAACATCAATGTAAGATCAGGTCTATGATCTGTGAATTTGGTGGAAATGGTAGGAGATAGGAGCTGAGGATAGGTTCTTAACATGTAAAATGCTCTCGCTGATAAGGGCAGTTTTCAGGTTTTTAATTCTTGCCTTGTTTCAAGACAGGCTCTTAATATGTATACAGGTCTGGCTTCAAACTCACAGAGGTCTGCCTACATCTGTCTCCCAAATGCTAGGATTAAAAGTGTAAGCCTTAATAAAGGCTATATACAGCAAGCCAATAGCCAAAATCAAAGTAAAATGTGAGATACTCAAGGAAATTCCTATAAACTCAGGAACAAGGCAAGGCTGCCCACTCTCTCCATATCTCTTCAATATAGTATTCGAAGTTCTAGCCAGATCAATAAGACAACAAAAGGAGATCAAGGGTATCCAAATGGGAAAGGAGGAAGTCAAATTATCCCTATTTGCAGATGATATGATAGTGTATATAAGTGACCCTTAAATTCCACCAGAGAACTCCTACAGCTGATAAACACCTTCAGCAAATTGGCTGGCTACAAAATTAACTCAAAAAAGTCTGTAGCCTTCCTATACACAAATGACAAGCTTGCAGAGGAAGAAATTAGGAAAGCCACACCCTTCACATTAGCCACAAGCAATATAAAATATTTAGGAGTTACTCTAACTAAGCAAGTGAAGGACTTGTTTGAAAAAAAAAAAAACTTCAAAACTCTGAAGAAAGAGACTGAAGATGACATGAGAAGATGGAATGATCTTCCTTGCTCATGGATCGGGAGAATTAACATAGTAAAAATGGCTATCCTACCAAAAGCAATCTACAGATTCAATGTAATCCCTATCAAAATACCTACACAATTTTTTAAAAACATTGAAAGTTTAATTCTGAACTTCATATGGAAAAACAAAAAACCCAGAATAGCTAAAACAATCTTGTACAATAAAAAGTGCTCCGGAGGAATCTCCATACCTGATCTCAAATTGTACTATAAAGCAATTGTAATTAAAACAGCATGGTACTGGCACAGCAACAGGCTGGTGGATCAGTGGAATCAAATCAAAGACCCAGATATGAATCCACACACATATGGTCACTTGATTTTTGACAAAGAAGCCAAATCCATTCAATAGAAAAAGGATAGCATCTTCAACAAATGGTGCTGGTCTAACTGGATGTCTATGTGTAAAAAAATGCAACTGGATCCAAATTTGTCACCTTACACAAAACTCAAATCCAAGTGGATTAAAGACCTCAACATAAAACCAGAGACACTAAATCACTTAGAAGAAAAAGTAGGGAAGAGCCTGGACCATATTGGCACAGGAGACAACTTCCTGAACAGAACACCAACAGCCCAGGCCTTAATGTCAACAGTTAATAAATGGGACCTCATTAGGCTGAAAAGCTTCTGTAAGGCAGGAGACACTGTCAAGAGAACAAAGCGACAGCCTACAGACTGGGAAAAGATCTTCACCAACCCTACATCTGACAAAGGTCTAATACCCAAAATATATAAAGAACTCAAGAAATTAAACACCACCAAACCAAATAACCCAATTGAGAAATGGGGCTTGGAACTAAACAGAGAATTGTCAACATAGGAATATCAAATGGCTCAGAAACACTTAAAGAAATGCTAAACGTCCTTAGTCATCAGAGAAATGCAAATCAAAACAACTCTGAGATTCCATCTTACACCCATCAAAATGGCTAAGATCAAAAATTCAAGCGACACCACATGCTGGTGAGGATGTGGAGAGAGAGGAACACTCCTTCACTGCTGGTGGGAATGCAAACTAGTACAACCACTTTGGAAATCTATCTGGTGCTATCTCAGAAATCTGGGAATAGGGCTTCCTCAAGACCCAGCTATTCCACTCCTTGGAATATACCCAGAAGATGCTCCAGCACACTACAAGAAAATTTGCTCAACCATGTTCATAGCAGCTTTATTTGTAATAGCCAGAACATGGAAACAGCCTAAGTGTCCCTCAGTAGAAGAATGGATAAAGAAATGGTGGTACATATACACTACTCAGCTATTAAAAACAAGGAATTCCCGAAATTTGTGGATAAATGGATTGAACTAGAAATGATCATAATGAGTGAGTTAACCCAGAAGCCGAAAGACTCAAATGGTATATGCTCACTTATATCTGCATACTAGCCCAAGGGGCATGTCCTACGAAAGCCTTCACTTACCAGGAAACTGGGACAGAGGAGAGGACATCCTGTTGGGACTCTAGAGGAGAGAAGCATGGGAGAATAGCAAAGTAGAAGGATCCAGAGGGTCCTAGAAACCTACAAGTAGAACATTATGATAGGCAGATTTGGGCCCAGGGGTCCCACTCAAACTAAAGCACCAGCCAAGGACAATACAGGCGGTAAACTTTAAACCCCTACCCAGATCTAGCCAATGGACAGAACATTCTCCACAGTTGAGTGGAGAGTGGGGTATGACTTTTACACGAACTCTGGTGCCTCATATTTGACCATGTCCCCTGGAGGGGGAGACCTGGTGGCACTCAGAGGAAGGATAGCAGGTTACCAAGAAGAGACTTGATACCCTATGAGCATATACTGGGGGAAGAAGTCCCCCTCATGCACAGTCATAGGGGAGGGGAATAAGGGGGAAATGGGAGGGACGGAAGAATGGGAGGATACAAGGGATGGGATAGCCATTGAGATGTAACAAGAATGAATTAATAAATAAATAAATAATGAAAAAAATGTAAGCCACAGAACCCAGATTTTTTTCTTTAATTTTTTAATATGCAGGTTACATATGCCATTTTGTGCAAGTATATAATGTACTTTTAGTACATTCCATTATATTTTTAATAAAATATAAATTCCATTTATCTTTTTAAGCATTTTTAATATTTTATATTATAATTACATCATTCCCACCTTTTCTTTCCTCCCTCCATTCCCTCTCATGTATCCTACCTTTCTTATCTTCATTTTTATGGTCTCTTTAGTTAATTACTGTTACATACATTCTTGTGTGTTTATTCCTAAATACATAAATACAGCCTGCTCACTCTATATAATGTTGGTTATATGCATTTGTTTTTTAGAACCTGGACAGGGATGCTATCAATAGACATGCTAATGTGAACAGAGCAAAGCTCATAAGCCCTCAATGAAAGCAGGACATGTGGTCTTCCCAAAAATGACCCCAATGATTGGTTATCTAATACCAAATAGTCAGCTCTCTCTCTCTGTTTTTCTATGCCTGTCCTATTAGTCCTTGTACTCACTTTTTTTTTCTGTTGCTGACTAACACTAGTGAAAATCAACTTGGAGGAGGAGAGAGCTTACTTTGCTTAGAGGTTGCAGTCAACCAACAAAGGAAGCAAACACAGGAACTCTAGGCAGGAACCAAAGAAGAATACACAGTGAAACATTGCTAACTGGCTTGGTTCCTGCTTTACTCACAGCTACCTTCATGTACATACTGCAGTTCCATCTGATTAGGGGTGGCACCACACAGTGGACAAAGCTCTCCAACATCAATTTGTAGTCAAGAGAATGCCGCTACAGACAGTCCCATAATAGCGTTAACAAATGTAATAGAAAAATTATAAATAGGCTACAGTGGCTGCACTGTCAAGCACAATATTTTAGAGAAGACGATACCAAACATTATTAATAAACGCTGGAAGTGAATCACAATAGCAACAGTGTTTCACTATGTGGGCTATAAGAGTGGTTGAAATGCCAGAAAGTGACCATACTATACAGAGTACGGGACTAAAGATGCTAAATGCCCCTCTCGTGTACTTATGCCAATACAATCTGCTAGCCACTCTGGAAACTAGTTTCGTGTTTTGATTTTATCATTGTTGTCATTGTGGTTGTTGTTGTTCTGTGATGTTGGGTTTTTTTTTTATTATTAATTTATTCTTGTTACATCTCTATGGTTATCCCATCCCTTGTATCCTTCCATTCTCCCCTCCCTCCCATTTTCCCCTTATTCCCCTCCCCTATGACTGTTCCTCAGAGGGATTACCTCCCTCTGTATATGCTCATAGGGTATCAAGTCTCTTCTCGGTGACCTGCTGTCCTTCCTCTGAGTGCCACTAGGTCTCCCCCGCCAGGGGACATAGTCAAATGTGAGGCACCAGAGTACATGAGAAAGTCAAATCCCTCTCTCCACTCAAGTGTGGAGACTGTCCTGTCCATGGGCTAGATCAGGGTAGGGGTTTAAATTTTACCGCCTCTATTGTCCTTGGCTAGGGCCTTAGTTTGAGCGGGACCCCTTGACCCAAATCTGCCTATCATAATGTTCTACTTGTAGGTTTCTAGGACCCACCGGATCCTTCTACATTGCTATTCTCCCATTGTTCTCTCATCTAGAGTCCCAATAGGATGTCCTCCCCTCTGTCCCAGTTTCCTGGTAAGTGAAGGCTTTCGTGGGACATGCCCATTGGGCTAGTATGCAGATATAAGTGAGTATATACCATTTGAATCTTTCTGCTTCTGGGTTAACTCACTCATTATGATCATCTCTAGCTCAATCCATTTGTCTACAAATTTTGGGAATTCCTTGTTTTTAATAGCTGAGTAGTATTCCATAGTGTATATGTACCACCCTACATCTGACAAAGGTCTAATATCCAAAATATATAAAGAACTCAAGAAATTAAACACCACCAAACCAAATAATCCAATTGAGAAATGGGGCTTGGAACTAAACAGAGAATTCTCAACAGAAGAATATCAAATGGCTGAGAAACACTTAAAGAAATGCTCAACCTCCTTAGTGATGCTGGGTTTGAACTGAGGGTTTCCTACCTGTTGGGCAAGTGCTCAGCCATTAAGCTCTACCAACAGTCCTCCTTAGCACATGCCTGGAATCAGCGTGGCCTAGGGAATCACTGTGATTTCTAGGCCATCTTGGGCTGCATAGCATAATCAAGGCTACCCAGTGCTACATAATAAGACTCTGTCTGCAAAAAATAGATAGATAGATAGATAGATAGATAGATAGATAGATAGATAGATATGTAAATACATAAAATAAGGAAGACAGAAAACAAAACATAAAAGTTAAACATACAACTAACATAGTTCAATCATTCCATGCATAATCTACTCAAGTAAAATGGATGCATACATCCACACCAATACCTGTACATAAAAGATGCTTGCCTTTATGTAACAGTAAGGAACTCATATAGCCACACTCTTACCAACAGGTGGATAATCAATTTGATCTAATAGATATTCACCTAATGGAAGACTGCTCAGCAGTGAAAAGTAGTGAGCAATACTGTTAAACACCATGGGTACATGACCCAAAATAACTGCACTAGATGCAAAAAAATAGACAAAATTGAGTAATATCCTATAAATCCATCCATACAACTTTCTAAGGAACACAAACAAGTATCTGGTGAGAGAAGTTATGCTAGTAGTTTGTCAATAGAAAGACAGTTGGATAAAGGGTTGCAAAATATCATAAGGTACCTTTTAGGAATAATGAGTATTTTTACTATTTTATTTGTGGCAAAGGTTCCTCAACTATCCTTTCTGTTAAAATTTATCAAACTACATACCTTTAAAGGATGCAGCATTCTGTGAGTGATTTAGAAACTACTTTCAGATCTGCCTTTAAATCTCCTTCTTTTCACCATCTTCTCACATCTGCCATGCAGGTATTTGTTTAAATAAGCATTTATTGACCTTCCTGGAGCCTAGACCCTACAGTCAGCATTAAAAAGGATATTTTAGATACGGAAATAAAATGAACTGGTAGAAAGCTAATGTGTAGATCATCTGGTAAATATTGCTAACCCTTTTTTTCTATTTTTGTTTTCATTGTAGCCTTGTCTTGACTTGACTTTATTTGTTATGCTATTTAATTATATTTTACCTTCTTAAATCCCCTTAACAACAGGATTATATATATATATATATATATATATATATATATATATATATATATAT
>OU015751.1:42201376-42241934 GCA_907169655.1 Acomys percivali
TATATATATATATATATATATATATATATATATATATATATATATATTAAAATTGCCCTCAAGAAATTTTCAGCAAAGCAATGTCAACTCTTCTCTCCAGGCAAGAGGTGCCCTAGAACTGAAAGCAAGGAGGCACACTAATGAACATGCTATTTTGAATTACCATACTATAGAAATACTGATGCAACTAATACCATCTAACTAAAACTATCCTGTGAGTTGTACAGGAGGGAGCAACAGAAAGGGAGCACTAAGTTCTGACAAGGAGAGGTTTATAGACATGAGAAGACATGTTGCCAGGGGCTAAAGAATGAGATAACTTCTGTGAATAGAGGCAGAGAACATTTAGCCTAGGAAGAAAAAGCCTCATAAGCACAGGAGTAGCAGACAGGTAGCACACGTTTATGGCTCAGCAGAAGTCTGGAACAGATGAGAAGAGCATCCAACACTAGCACTAGCTACGGTATTTAGGGAAGGATTAGATACTTCCAAGCTCCAGCACTCTAATTGTTGTTACAATAATTAAATCATTGGGTCTATCTAAACCAATTCTTAAAAGAACTAAAAATGGCAGGCTGTAAAATATCCCAGCATTGGTACCTGGCACATACCAAATTCTTACAAACCTGTAATAGTTAGTAAAAGGCAGGAATTCAAGGAAAACAGAGAAAAGTGAAAACTATATTTTGTCTGAATCCCCATGGAGACAAGTGGTTGCTTCTAGTAGCTTCTTGAATAACATATGTTCAGGTATACAATGATATCATTCTTTCCAAAATAAATTTCTGACTTCAACTGGTCTGATAAAAGAAAATATATTAAAAATGTGGGGGAGCAGGAAGCACAGATGGCCATGTCATGCTTGAGTATTAAGCCTTTCTCATCTGAGATGAAGAACAGAAAGGAACTAATAAGTATCTTCTTCTGTCGATGTGTCTGTGACTGTAAATAATGCATAATAGTCTCATCATGGCTTAAAGATGTACACCTATGAAGAAGTGTTTTTTAAGCTTCATGTCCCTGGAAAGCAACTATCTTACTCAAGGCTCATGTGGGAGGGCTGGTAATACAGTAGTTAATAAAAGGCTGCAAAATGGCTCAGGAGTTAAGAGTACAGGCTGCTCTTCCAGTGGACCCAAGTTTGATTCTGATCATCTACATGGTGACTCACAACTGTCTCTTTGTCCAGTTTCACTATACCCAATAGCCTTTTCTGGCCACAGAGGGCAACAGAAATGCATGATATGGACAGAAATATAAGCAGGCAAAACATCTATACATATGCAGTAAAATAATTTTTAAAATAACTAAACCAAAAACGCATTGGACAAACCTACCAGCTATCTGACCCATTCACAACTTGCCTCCTAACTGAATTGAGACTCTATTTTCAACAGTATCAAAACAGCAGGTCATCATAGCCCTCCAATTCCTTAATGGTGATCCCAACGGGTTAGAAATAGTCACAACAGGAACACAAACATTCCTAGAATAGGAATAATGAAGAACAACCCAACCATCTAACCTCAAGGCAAGAAGACTTCATACATCAGAGAAAGTATTGGGATCAATTTGCTCCCTACAAAGACTAACCAGGAACCTGTGAGTTGTCTCAGTGGGTTTAAAAAAAGGCTCTAGCTGCTGAGTCTTACCTCCTGAGTTTGGTCCCTGGAACTCACCCAGAGAAGGCAGAGAATGGCTGACTTCAAAAACCTCTCTGTAATCATTTCACAGAACAGATCTGTGGAGTAGCTGCTGAGCCTTTTTTTCTCTAATCTGTCATGTTCAGAAAGAAGGAAACCTGCAACAGCAGATGATCCTTCATGAAGGACACCATAGTTCCAGTGCATCTGACAACATCTTCCAGCCACAGAGGGTCCCAGAAGTGTATGTGATGGACAGATATTTATGTACATCTGTAATAAGATACACATGGGCAGTGACAAGGTCCGTGAACAACATAAAAGAAGAAAATTGGGGCTAGAAAGATTGTATAGCAGTTAAGAGGGCTTGCTTGGTAATCATGAAGACAGGATTACATATCCCAGAAACTGTGCTACAAGTCAGGAATCCCATACATACCTATGATCCCATTTCCAGGGTGGATAGGACAAGAAGATGATGGGAACTTTTTGAGCTTGCCAAATTCTAACGTACCTTGCTGGGAAATGTTAAGGCCTGGGTTCAGTGAGAGACCCTGCATGAAAGGAATAGATAGTGATAGAATAGATCATCCAATGCCCTCTTTTAGCCTTCACACATGCACAGACATGCGAGCAACCACACACACACACACACACACACACACACACACACACAGACACATACAGACATATAAGTACATACATAAAAAAAATCTTAAAATAAAAGAAGAAAAATAAGCTTTTTCAGAGAAAACAAGCTCAGTCATTACAGTAACTAAGGATAAAGCAAACAGCTTTCAATGTAATTAGTCAGTCTTCAAAGGTCAAGACACTCCCGACAATGCTTGCTTTGCCCAGGCATCTCACAACCAACTAGAAAACATGATGGAAACAGGTAGAAGGCCTGCCCCTAATCTCTCAGATTTTTTAAAGCTTAATTTTACTATCTTACTTACGTGTATGTACATGTGTCTCTCTCAATGAATATGTATGTGCATTCCGGTGCCCATAGGGCATGCTAGGAACCCAGAGGTGGAGAGAACAGGCAGTTGTGAGCCACCTGACATGGGTGCTGATAGTTGAACTTAGGTATGTTGCAAGAGTAGTGAGTGCTCTTAGCCACTGAGCCATCTCTGGGGTCATTAGTGGACAGTAACTAAGCTTTCTAGAAGAAAGCATACTAGTGTCATGTTTCCTAAAGTATGGTTTCCCTTCTTTCAACCCCAGAGGAGAATAAGCTTAAGAAACTGCATCTTGGATATACACATGCATAGCCTGATGGAGCCACACCCTCTTTCAGATGTCAAAACGAAATTAACCGCTGAAAACAAAAGCCAAGCAAAATCGTGCACAGAGGGTTCTACTAAGAACTCATTCCACCGTGCTCTGGGGTGAAGGTGAAGATTAGCAGTCCTTCCAGATTGCTCATCTCTGTGCTAATATTCCTAGCTGAGTGAACATCTAGAGGGTGGTGCTTACTCAGTATTCCACTTCCGATTCCAGCACTGGAGGTCCCTACGTAAAGCATGAGTAGCTGTTGTTGCCCTAGGCTTACTATTCCTAATTGTATTGTTTCGTTGCTCTGCTTGGTTCAGTAAGCTGATGCATTAATTGTGTAACAGCACAGAAAATAAAATATAAAAAGATGTTTGCTTAAGCACTGGCTCCTTGACTGTTTTCCTTGAATATCTCCAAGGCTTTTAGAAGTGTGAGGAAATAACTACCAAGCAGTGCCTATATCTAGCAAGGAGAGAGGAATCTTTCCCCCAGTTCTGTTTATCCTGCTTTCATTAGTGCATAGCAAACAGTGGTGTGTTATCGTCGAGGGGCTTGTGGGTCTCAGTGGTTTATAACGCAAGATTTACTTGACACCAATATTCAATGGTTTCAAAATGATTTAAATTGTCTCTTCACAGAGAAATCTTAGGACAAAAGGGACCCCATTCCTTTCAGGGTAAGATAAAGCTTAAAAGCAAGCAGCCACATAAAGGCTCTTGATAATATGGCCACTGCCTAGCTGTCCTGTTATTAGCCATACTCTCTTATCCCTACACTCAACCTAACTGCAAATAAACATGTTCTCATTATGCAACATGAATAAACTATGTGAGTATGCTGGTTGCCTGGGCCCTCTGTAGCCATGCTATACCAGCACACGCTGTTGGCGTTGGTTAGAGTAGGCTAACTGGTCAACAAGTAACTCTAGCACTTCACAGTTTAAGATTCCTTTCTCACTCCAGTCACAGTCTTGTTGACCATCAATAGTCCTTGTTCCTCTCAGATAACAGCAATCTCAACCCTCTTCTAGTCCCTAGCTACAATAGCCTCTTGGGTAGTTCCTCTCCATCAGGGCTCCATAGGAGACTGAAGCTGTAATGGCTGCAGGCATTCAGTAGACATGAGTGATCAACCTTCGTTTCCTTTGTATCTAGAACAACGCAATGCTAGCTAACTAGTGAGTGGCCTTACAAAAACAATTTTTAAGACAATGGCTAAAATCGGTTTTGTAGGGCTTCTTCATTCTGTGAAGGCTTAGAGAGATACTGCCCCAAGCCTATGGTCATCAGTGTTGACTGCATGCTGGAGACACCTAAGGCTAAGAACAAAAGCCACTGATCCAAGTGATGTTTTTTAATTAGATAATCTGCATGTATCCTGCACACAGAAGGAAAAAAAATGAGGTAAAAATTAAATTTGTAGAAAATTATATGGGTGTTATTTCTGCAGGTTACAGCTGGAAATGGCCTGACTTAATCTATCCACAGTCCACTGGCCAGAACTCAGTCACGTGGCCCCATGCAACTGTAGTCAAATAGTGACACATTCTTTCACTTGAAGAGATGGCTTGTTGGCTCATTGGGTTAAACCTGTTGTGCTCTAAAATAATAGCTCTAGAAATTTCATTGCCTATATCCTACACAGTTGCACAGATATTAGAACCTTACTCTGCATGAAGAGCTATACTTTTCCCAACTTCTGTGAATGCTGGCATCTATTATCTCAAGGTGCATAGTAGGCTGTGTGTCAAGGACAAATGGATAGAAGTGTCAAAATGTATTTTATATGTGTGTGCATCATAACTAAAAGCTTCTTCTCATCTCTAGATCTCAGATGTAGGAAACTTACAATAGAAAAGCTTGACAAATGAAAAACTTGTTCAAAGTATTAAAAAAAAAGTCTTAATGACTTTATACCTGACTATATCATCTATGCCTTAATTTTACCTATGACTTTCATCCTTTTCAACTTTCAAATAAAACTAGAATGGGATATTTTTAAAGAAATATTGTATTGTTTTATATTTCAGAGAGTTCTCTTTGATAAAACAACATGAAGACATTTCCTCGCTTTTTTACTCCCAGCTATGGAGAAGGTACTCACTGCCTTCTGTAAAGCTTCTGCTACAGTGCTTAGAATTGTAGCTATGCTGCATTTACAAAATCATTTAATATTTCTAGAACACTAGTTTGTGACTTAGAAATATGTCAGCAAAGCAACAAAGTTCCATTACAATTTTTAATGATGATTCTTCCATTCTGTTCCTCTCTTCTCTCCCATTCCATTCTCACAATGCCAAGTACCACTGACTACTGTTGTGAGGTGGATTTTTTAAAAAACACATGATAAATAATAACCCATATCACCCTCTATATGTAGCTACTGTTGCTCCTACTTCTGAGTCTCCATGAATTTCTATAAGTTTCAGTTTTGGTGGGAGGTTTGCTATTAACACAAAGTACAAATAATATGAGACTGAAACACATGATGAGATCCTTGGAAGAGCAGGAGTAGAAAATAAAACATTCATTAAAATTCATTATTGTGTTTCCTGGTTATTGGTTTTCCCATGACCATTGTTAGTCTGGAGGGTTTAAGTACAAAGAGCTGAAAGTAATATTTTCCTTGCAAATTAGAGAACGATGGTATAAATAAATACTCTCCACTATCAAACAAAACTCTTTCCATAGTCAAAGTGCCAAGTTTGAAAGTAAACTTTGAACATGGAAAGATAAATTAATTTACTTAGAACATCCTGCTTCTTAAAAATGATTATAGAGGTTTACACACCTGTGGTGCTTTCTTCTAAGCACTCTGATGATTCAAATATGAATAAGTCAAAATGTTGCCAATTAAATATTTATGAAATATGGACTGGTTAGAATGGCCTGGAAAGAAAAAAAAAACCAGTTTATTGCTATCCACGAACTACAAATAACATATTTGATACCTTAAAATGGGCTCCAAAATTTCCAATACATTGTATCTATGAAATAGAAATCAGCTTCAATAATGCAACACAGAGGAAGACAAGTATTTCTATAATATATGGAGGTGCAAGTGGGTCACGCACAGCTATTGTAAAACCCAGACCAAGGTGAGTGAGGAATCAATATGAAGAAAAGCAGTGCGGAAAGTCAGATTTTCCCTAGAAACAAGAGGAAAGAAACCAGATGAAGTCAAGGTCTGGAACTAAGCTCAGTATTTGGTGTTGAGGATTGGGGTGGAGGGGAGGGATAAAGCAACTTGTGTAAAGAGGACATGAGAATTCAAAATAAAGAAAAGGAAATAATAAGAACCAAACTTCAGGAAGCCCAGAGGTAAACAAATTAGCGAAAGTTGCTGCACGGAGTTCATAAGTAGCTATTCTAAAACGTTAACCACAGTAGGCCATGAACGAGGCAGTACAGCCCACACCATGGATTTCTGGACCACTTCATAGCCAGTCCTGTGACATCTGACACCAGCAAATTTAGATTTCTGAGTGACAGTGGGGGTAATTTCGGCATCACATTCATTCAAGTCACAAGAGAGAATAAATATAACACTCTCAAAAGTTGACTGTTTTAAAGACAACTTGTATCATTCACTTTTTTTAAAAAGACTCGTAAATACAGACATATTATTGAATGTCTGCATGAAGCCAGGGTGCATGCAGAAGTCAGGGGACAACTTGAGGGAGTCAGTTATTTCCTTCTACCATGTGGGTCCTGGAGATTGAACTCAAATCATCACACTTAGTAGCATGTATCTTTGTTCGATGAGCAATCTCACTGGGCCTCGTGTGATTCTTGAACTGGACATCTGAGCTAAGCAGTTTTCTCATCTTCTTGTGCTATAGTTTGCTCTACCACAAATGCCACAACATTGAAAATACGTTTCCAAAATTTTTTTTACAAACTCCTTAAGTAGGTTCTGCAAGTTAGATGCAAACCAGTGAAACTGGAAAGAAAGAAGTTATTAGGGGGTATGTCCCTGGGGCTGTCAGTAGGTTTTCCTTCTAAAAAGTAAGGGTGTGGGGAAGAAAAACACTTGGAAAAAAGAGGTAAAAAGAGATTTATATATCACAGAGCTAATAGAATTATCAGAGAAGACTTTATACCAACAAAGATGTGTGTGATATTTTAAATATATATTTATAACTAAATGGATACTTTATATATTCTAAAAGGTAATAGAAATGATTAATTTGTACAAGAGAGTAGCACAAAGTCTTTTTTTAAAACCCAGCTGGATTTTCTAGAACTAAAAAAAAAAAATGCAGTGTCTAAAAGGAGAAATGCTCTGGAATAAATTACCATCTGCAGAATTCTGAGTCAGTGAAGCCACAGGGCCAGAGACTGTCCAAGACAAGAAGAACCATGATGGTAAATATATAACTTTCCCCCATACCTATATAAGCATAGGTATATTATTAGGAAGCCTAGGAAAGCATAAGCAAAGTATCAGCAAGTCATGAGATGACAACAGATGGTTAAACACCCAACTGCTATTAGAGGTCCAGAAGAAGAGAGAATAGGTTAACATAAAATAGTAAAAATGTCTAATAATTTTAACAACACCCAACAAATAAGCACAAAGAAAACTTTAACACATCCAGTCACTATAGAAATCAGCGTAGCAATTCTCCCTAAAAGTAAGTTGAGTGGAGAGTGGGGTATGACTTTCACACGAACTCTGGTGCCCCATATTTGACCACATCCCCTGGATAGGGAGACCTGGTGGCACTCAGAAGAAGGATAGCAGGCTACCAAGAAGAGACTTGATATCCTGTGAGCATATACAGGGGGAGGAAATCCCCCTCAGTCACAGTCGTAAGGGAGGGGAGTAAGGGGAAAATGGGAGGGAGGGAAGAATGGGAGGATACAATGGATGGGATAACAATTTAGATGTAATATGAATAAATTAGTAAAATATTTTTAAAAAGGGTAGAAAATGGAACTACCATATTATCCTGCTATAGCACTCCCGGCAATACACCTCAAAGACTCCATATCCTACCAGAGAGATACTTACCCATTTGTTTCCCTTTTTTTTTTTTTTTCCCCTGCTATGGTGACCATCTTAAGGGGATAGGGTCAGCCTAGGTGTCCATCAACAGATGAATGGATAATGAAAATGTAGTACATATGCACAATCGCATGTTACTCAGCCACAAAGAATGTTACAATTATGGAACTTACAGGAAAATGGATAGGCCTGGCAATTACTATGTTAAATAAGGTAACACAGGACCCTAGCTTCAAATTGTGTATGTGTGTGTGTAAAATGCAAAGCTTTTCCAAGGAGGTTCATAATAAAAATGATGAACCTCAGTGAAAGTCAAAGTGTTCTAACGTTGGGCCTTGGAAAAATGGCTGAGTTGGAAAAGTGTATGCCGTGCAAGCTTGAGGACTTGGGCTCACCTCATGTCCCCAGGATCCCTGTGAAGGTCATAGCAGGGTTGGCAGGCACCAGTGCTCCTAGTGCTGGAGTAGGTGAGTCAGGAGGATCAGAATTCGTGAGACACGGTCTTGGTCTTAAAAACTAAGTGGGAGACTGTGCTGCCTATCTACTGCATCTGAGCAGAAGGTCTAGGTCCACATCCTACATGGACCTTGGTTGGCACATCAGTCTCTGTATTGTAATGTGGTTAATCTCAATTAAGTGGCTAACATCTGCTTATGAGTGAGAATACGCCATGCGTGTATTTCTGGGTCTGAGTTATCTCACTCAGAATAATTGTCTCTAGTTCCATCTATTTGTCTTCGAATTTCAAGGTTTCTTTGTTTTTGATACCTGAGTAGTATGCTATTGTGTAAATGAACAACAGTTTTTTGTTTTGTTTTGTTTTTTTTATCTATTCTTCAGTGGAGGGACATTTAGGCTGTTTCCAGATTCTGACTATTAAAAACAAGGCTGCTATGAATATAGTTGAGCAATATAAATGTATATGTTTAAAAAAGAAAATAATTTAAAAAAAGAAAAAACAAAAAAATCTAAATGGGAAAGTGATAGAGAAGAAACCCAACATTTACCTCTGGCCTTCACCAGTGTACACACAAGGGGGGGGTCATATATGTGTACATATATTCTAATGCAAGATTTTTTAAATCTTTATCTGAAATCTTTTAGTGTGCAGTTATTACAGAGCCTGGGTATGAAAAAATAGCCTTAAAATAATATTGGGGGAAATTTTGTCAAATTAATGATTCAAATTGTTTATCAAAATTAGTTTTCTCACTTTTTAAAAGAAGATAAGAACAGCAAGGAGTCCGCTGGGAGAGTTGGGGGATATAAGGACCTGGAGGGGATAGGAGTTTCACACCAACAGAGCCAGCAAATGTAGGCCCCCGGGGACCTGTAGAGACTGTTGCACCAAGGACCATGCATGGAGAGGACCTAGACCCCCTGCTCAGATGTAGTTGATAGGCAGCACAGACTCCGTGAAGGTCTCCTAATATGGGTCTGTCTCTGACATAGACTCTGGTGCCCACATGATGATTTCCCCCTATTTTTTTTTAAATTAAATGTATTATATGTATTATCTGTAGGCCTGGCTAGCAATCAATCAAGACACAGACATTTGTTATATCAGCTATTAAAAACAAGGAATTCCCAAAATTTGTGGATAAATGGATTGAGCTAGAAATGATCATAATGAGTGAGTTAATCCAGAAGCAGAAAGACTCAAATGGTATATACTCACTTATATCTGCATACTAGCCCAAGGGGCATGTCCCACGAAAGCCTTCCCTTACCAGGAAACTGGGACAGAGGGGAGGACATCCTATTGGGACATGAAAGAACCATGTGAGAATAGCAATGTAGAAGGATCCAGTGGGTCCTAGAAACCTACAAGTAGAACATTACGATAGGCAGATTTGGGCCAAGGGGTCCCGCTCAAACTAAGGCACCAGCCAAGGACAATACAGGTGGTAAACTTTAAACCCCTACCCAGATCTAGCCAATGGTCAGAACAGTCTCCATACTTGAGTGGAGAGTGGAATATGCCTTTCTCATGTACTCTGGTGCCTCACATTTGACCATGTCCCCTGGAGGGGGAGACCTGGTGGCACTCAGAGGAAGGACAGCAGGTCACCAAGAAGAGACTTGATACCCTATGAGCATATACAGGGGGAGGTAATCCCTCTGAGAAACAGTCATAGGGGAGGGGAATAAGGGGAAAATGGGAGGGAGGGAAGAATGGGAGGATACAAGGGATGGGATAACCATTGAGATGTAACAAGAATAAATTAATAAAATAATAAAAAATAAAATAAAATAAAATAGCCTTAGTTAACCTGGGGCAGGGCAGATATCAATCCTCTAAACTACCTCCCATAGTGGGGCAGGCATGGGATCCCTGTCCCAATTCCATGCCATCTGTTTCTAATAACTTCTATCAAGTACCTCCCGTCTATAATCCCATACACTTGTTCATGTTTTTCGTCTGAGCTGGATTTTTTTATCCACGGCGGCCATGAGCTTCTCCTCCATCTAACCCATGTTAGCCTTCCTCTCTTCCCTTCATGTCTCCCTCCTTTTCACCTGTGGCGGTCTTTCTTCTTCCTTCTCGTGGTCTCTCTGCTTCTGGTGGCAGTCTTTCTTTTCCCAGAATTCCTCTCTCTCTAAGCCCCACCTATTTCTTTTGTCCTGCCCAGGTGGAATGGCTTTTTATTAAGCAAAAGGTGGGTCACAGACAGTAAGCAATAATTAGCATCAAAACACATCAGACCATTCCCCCAACATCCCGCTGGTGGGGCAGCCTTGCCAGGCCACAGAGGAAGAGGATGCAGGCAGTCCTTATGAGACTTGATAGGCTGGGATCAGATGGTAAGGGAGGAAGGATCCCCCTTTCTGAGGACTAAGGGGCAAAGGGAGTGAGGGAGAATGGGAGGAGACAAGGGAGGGAGTTACAATCCGGATGTAAAGTGAATATATTTAAAATAAATAAATAACTTCAAAAAAAGTTAAATGAAAAACTAACTGAGGAAGACAGTAGTAATAAGATGAAGGGAGAAACAAGAGAAAAACTTAACATAATAGGAAAAAGTGATTATTTACCCCTGTTTCACTCAAAACAATTAACAAGCAAACCAGGGGCGGTGGCACGGCACTCCTTTAATTCCAGCACTTGGGAGGCAGGGACAGGTGACTCTCTGTAAATTTCGAAGCCAGCCTGGTCTACAGAATCAGTTCCAGGACAGCCAAGGCTACACAGAGAAAGCCTGTCTCAAACAACAACAAAATGTTAACAAGCTTTATCAATTGCCAACCAGATGTTGAATATTTTCAGAAAGGACTAAAAATCCCAAAGCAACAATACTACTGTGTGTCTGTAGAAACCAGAAGAATTTAAACTTTATTGTTATGAGCAACACTTTGCCAAGTGAGGAATTCAAATGAAAAGAAAAGTTCTATGAAAAATTCAAATCCCAAAATCTCACTAGAGAATAACTCAATAATGAGAACAGCTGTAATTTTTATGGAGAAAAGACTTAGGAAGTAGACCCTTGAGTCTGGTCCTATATCACTTTTTAGACTTCAACTTGACACTAACTCTGTTGATTAAAATTAATAGGAATTGAGTTGGAAGCAAGCATTATTTAAAGCCAGACTAAGATACTCACTCAACCATTTTTATAGCAAATGTTTCAAATGAAAAAAACAAATAAACAAAACCCCCAAAACAAACTAACAAACAAAAAAATCATTCTCCAAAAATCTCAAACCCTCCAGCTCCCTTATCCTAGCAAATTTAGATCCTAAGCCAAGATTATCGAAGTTAATGTGAGATTTCTGGTGTCTGTACACTTGGGTCCTCTGCTGTGATATGAAACACGTCATAAGAACTGTCAGCAGGGCTTAGAGGCAAAAGGCTTGGAAGGACAGTGCCTGGTGACTACTGTCCAGTAAGACTCTGATGACCATCACCAATGGATGTTTCCTGAAAGAGTGAGGAGACTACAAAGCCAGGAAAAACAAAACAAAACATGAAAGGTATCCAGGAAAGAAAAACAACCGCAGAAATTAGAAGCTGATATTGATGCAAGAGCCAAGTACTGTAGTTTGACACGAGTTACTGTGATCACTATGCAAGCACCTGGCTAAGGACTGTAACACCGTGGCTCTGCCTGAGGCCTCAGCATTTCTAAGAACTATTAGGTGGGGCTTCCAGAAAGCACTCTACACATAAGGCTTCCTTATTGAATGCACATTGTACAGCCTTACTTCCAGTGCTGCCTGTGCTATATACACTTACATACTTATATGTTTAAATGAGCCTTTTTCATTCCTGGGTCAAAAACTTGCTATTTTTATTCTTTTTTTTTTTATTTTTTATTTTTTATTTTTTTTTATTTTTTTTATTTTTTTTTATTCTTTTTAAATATAAATTAAACATACACATCCACCACAAGATGATCGTTTCAGTTGTTTTATTTTTCTTGCTTAAGCGTACATAGTATATTTTGAAGTAAACAAAAATAAAAGTTTTATATTTTTATTCCTCAGAGCAATGAGAGAATAAGACGTCTATTTTAGAACCAGTACCCACCTGCCTACAGGTGTATAGGTATCTAATTCATCACAGTGGCCCACAGAATTAATTTTGGCAGTTCATAGGGAGTCAAAGGCATATCTGGCAGTTTTCAAGTTTACAACAATGTACACAAAATGCTACCAAATCATTAAAACTATTTAAACATATTAATATAAATCACTCTTACCTAGGTCTTCTGCACAGAGAGGTTGTGCTTTCTCCTTTGTATAAGAGAGCAATAGGATCTAGGTCCTCACGTGGGCGGGGAGAGGTGGGCGGGGAAGGGTGGGTGGAGAGGGGTAGAGAGAGGGTAGAGGCAGTGAGGGAGGCAGCCACAATCGGGATGTAAAGTGAACAAGTTAAAAATAAAATTAAGAAAAAAGGGAGGGAGCAATTGGAGCCTTTATCCGCTGGACTGGAGAGATTTGCAAGTACACCTTCCATTAACAGTAATAGTAATAATGCATGTAAATCACCAGGTACCAGTCACCAAGGAGACTTCCCCCATCTTTTGGGTAATTGCCTATTTCAGCTGAAAATAATTTGGGGAGAAGAAAAATGTAACATGCTTAATGTAATTACCATAGGTAAAGGCGACATTAAAGTGACATGGTGAGGACTAATGGGTGGCCTGACACTTCATTTGGCTTTTATTTCCCCCCTTAATCATAAGCATAATGATAAGAAAGCAAGCATAAAGGTGGATTGGAGCGAGGGCTTTGGGAAAGGCAGGAAAGTGCATTGCTTGATGTGTAGGCACATTGGCATAGATCATTAAATTAACGGAATGGAGTCACAATAAAAGCATATTGTTTCCTTCATATGGCAAATGTTTGCTCCTCTTGTACCTTAGACTAACACAGGATTTGCTTAACATTTTAATTGCATTATTTTAAGAAGCACAATGTCTTCCAAATGTTCCATTACTCTGCATATTTTTTTTTTAAATTTCTGTATGGCTGTTCATACATATGGGCTTCTCAAAGTCCCTGGCACTGTTTTTATGGACCTCGAAATATCATGTGCAGATGGTTACATTTTAGCTTTTCATTCCACACATAGAAAAACTTTCATGTGCTTAATGTAAAGCCAGGCTTAGCATGTCAAGTTGTCTTGTGTGACAAATAGTTGTATATAAATAAATTCACCGGATACACTTTAAAACAAAACATAAGTGTTTAACTTCGCAGAAATGGAATACCAGAAATCCGGGAGTCTTTCCATATTTGGCAGTTCGTTTCGTAAAACTTGGGTTTATACAGGCAAATACCGCATAATCTGGGCGCAGACAGAGTACATGCCTGTAGAGTACACATTTGTAAATCTTCCCTAGGAGTGTGCTGCTACGGATCAGATGTCTTGTTATTGAGAAATCAAACAGTTCTTTAAATAGAGGCTGGAGATGCAGCAGAAGCTAATTTTTGCAGCACAAAGCTAATTGTGTGTTTTATTTTCATTTAACAGATTAAATATAGCTCTCTTCTTTACTTTGGTTCCTCTTCTGTCTCTTATAAATTGACAGTGTCAGAGTATAGGCAGGGATTCCACCTAATTTCTTTTTTAAAAAGCCTACTCACAAAAAGAAAAGGAACAATAAAATAAAAAGCAATTTATAGGCTTCTTTTAATAAAAAATAAAGTCATTTCTGGTATACTTTTAGGAAGCCACTTTATGGTTCTCCCAGTAGCTGCCACATATTCTCTGATTTATTTCTACACTGAATTTATCATAAAACGCATATTGAAAAGAATCCGTAAGGAAAGGATAGGAAAAGAAGAGAAATGGATGGCTGCCTCTTTGTGACATATTTTCCTCCCTCAGCCTTGCATATTTGCATTAAAGTGATTGTGAATAATGTACATTTGACCAGTGCCGTCTGCAGAACTAATGCCTATTAAAGGGATGGGAAGGAGCATATGTTGTGCCTAGGGCAGAGAAAGTCCAATCACCCCACTGTGAGAGTCTCCAACTAAAACGCAGGACAGCCTGGGATTTATCCTAAATGAACCCAGCAGGGAAAGAAAGGACACAGTCCCTCAGTCCACATTTAAGCTTCTAAACTCAGATCTTTTTTTTCCCTCCAGAGTTTGTTTTAAAAAAAGCCCAGAATCTCTACCTATTTCATTTGCAAAGAGAATTGAATTTGTTTTTCCCTCTGTTGTCTTACAAAATTTCATCTATGACCATTTAAGCAGAGGTCTCCTCTGGGTGAGCTATGCCCCAGCATCATCTGAGAAAGCTCAGTTTTGTCGGTAGATACAAAATGTTTGGGGCTTGAGATCTCACTTTGATGTCCTTGTACTATGGTAGAAATGCCCGGCTCTTTAGACTTTGCAACCTCCCCCATCTTGTTACATAATCTGCCTGTGACGTCTAGATTCAAGATCAGGTTCAAACTGGAATGCCCTCTGCTTGTGCATGCTGGGGAGGTGAAAAACAGCAATTAGAGGAATGGAAAGATTGGCTGAACTAGGAAAGCAAGCATTGCCATGCTGCCCTGTGAGTGCTTAAGATTGCCTTGTACCTCCTTACCTGTGGTATAAAAGGAGGAAAGACAGCAATATACATATTTAGGTTATTATTTTAGCATTTATGTAACCCAAAGGGAGGGGTAAATAAAAATAAAATACAACTGGAAAGCTTTTAAGCTTTTTCACAGAATGATTCAAAATTGTTAGTGTGATACTGAAAATAACAGGGTTGCTAATGATGTAGTGCAGCTCTGTGCTGCTGTCTTAGCGTTTAGTTCCTATTCAAACTGCTCCTGTGACATGTTTCAGAATGCAAGAAACTCAAAACCATGGATTATACCCTATTGACCTACTCCTTGGGGCAGCAGGGTTGGACAAAGACTGTTAGGTTTTGATAAATTCTAAATGCTTCGTTCCATGAATGGTCAGTTGTTATGGAAAGACAAACACACTTGAGAAAATTGTCGTTTGTTTCTTTGTGTTTGGTAGAGCCAAGCCCCTATCCCCAATCCACTCCCCATCATCTTAGCCACTTCACACTCTTGGTCTGCACGAGGCCTATGGCAATCCAGTTTTCCCTTTTACAGCCGTTTCAGCTCCTCTATCATTATCCAAAAACACGTTTTCAAAAGTTGCAATTGTTGGAGTTCCTG
The DNA here is from genome assembly GCA_907169655.1 of Acomys percivali. Lineage (NCBI taxonomy): Eukaryota > Metazoa > Chordata > Mammalia > Rodentia > Muridae > Acomys > Acomys percivali. The sequence goes on from OU015751.1 coordinate 42,216,945, forward strand.
AGATTAATAAAATCTGCCTTACAAGGACAGAGATCTGGCTCAGCAGATAAGAGACCTAGCTGCTCTTGCAGAGGGCCAGAGTTTGGTTCCCAGCACGCATGTCAACCAGATCATAAAGGCCTATGACTCCAGTTCCAGAAGATTTGACGCCCTCTTCTGGCTTATACGGGTACTACATTCATTTGCACATACATACAGATTCACAGTGCTTTGGAAACAAACTTATTTTGAGGCCGTGATTCATTGCCTTATACCCATAAAATATCAACTCCCTATTAAAACTGTAGATAAGAAGTCAAATAACTGATAAGATTATAACACAACTTCTTCTCTAGCACTGTAGACAACTAATACATTTCAGATAAGTTAATGGAGGGAAAAAGTCCCACTTTTACAGCTGGAAAAACTGCCATAAAATTAATGAACGTTAGTCTATCAGACAGGCTTTCAAAAACTTTGTCTGTCTGATTAATTGAAATAAATAACTGTTGCATACATTATCACATCGGTATTTTCTGTGTAAATGTTACTATTGATGTTACTAGTACACCAGGGCCTGGAGCAGAGGAAAGGTTCACTTATTCATCATTTCAGCAAATATTTATCCAGCACCTGTTATGTGCTGACACTAGATGTGTTCTGAGGCCTCTCTTCTGCAGAATTTAAAATCAAGTGCTGTGGACAAAGGAGCTACTCCTAGTTCCTTTCCAGTGGGATAGAGTCAGGAATATAAATAATACAAAAGGTAGCATGAATTTTAGTTATTGTCTTTAAAGAGATTTTTCAGATGTTACACACACATTGCTTTCTTGCCTCACACATATGAAGGTTCTTCTTAGAATTTCTGTCAATACTGACATACTATGGCTTTTCTTGCCAACCCTGGATTAACACTTCAATTAAATAAGTGAATAGATGATAGATAGATAGATAGATAGATAGATAGATAGATAGATAGATAGACAGACAGACACACAGACAGACAGACAACAGAACTACTGAGAGCTAGATCACTCTCCTGGCAGGTGAATATTCTTTCCTTTGTTTAGCTTGTGGGGTTCATCTCTTGCCAAATTTTGCTGTGGGTCTATTGAAGTTAATGTTGTGATGTATAATGTTTGTCACCATGCACCCCAAAGTCCCTTCTGCTTCCTGCATTGATTTATTGCTGCATGACAACTAAAACCCACCCATTGATTGTTCAGTCTGCCAATAGCACCTTCCATAACACTGTGACCTATGCAGAATCAGAGTGAATGATTCAAACCTAAGAGGATAAAGATCATACAGCAGTTGGCTCGCTTCCAGGTTTCACATGACATTTGTAAAGCTTAGACCAAAGATTTTTAAGCAGTGCCCTTTGTGGGGTAGAAATAGAGCTGCCTATGGCTCAGTCAGGGCCCTGTCTAGGCACTAGTTTGGCTTCGAAAACCAGAGATCCAAGGCAAATAACGGGTCCCTTGTGATATGCAATTCCGCTGTCTCTAAGTGGGGAAAGCATGGATTACAAGAACCGTAACATTCATGTCAACTCCAGTGTCCCATAAAAAATATTTGAACAAGATTGTTTTTTTTTTTTATTCCAGTGTCTACATCTTCCATGTATTTCAAACCCTTAAAAAGCATCTTTGGAAAAAGGCTCCCTACATCACTGAAACATGAAAACCACCAAGAAATGGCATACTCTCCATTTTTCTTTAATAAAAATTCTGAGTTCCGGAGAAATGTAGTGACTTTTACAAGGATTTCCCATGGCTCATCATATCTCTATCTTCTCAAATTTTAAAAAGGAAACTAAAATATTCCATAGCCAAAAAAAAAAAAAAAGACATTTAGGTTTATATCACTGCCTCCACTTCAGTTAATAATATGATCATCAGTTTATTTGGCAAAACATGAGTTGTATTTGGCTGTAAGACAGATAAAGTTCTCTTATCTGTCAAATTTCATACTTAAAGAAGTTAACACTACTGGATCTCCTAGGAAGCATGGGCTGATGCTCCGTGTCTCTATATTTGATAGTGGCAGTTACCACGGGCGAACAGCAAAGCTGGCACAGAGGGATCTCAGTCTTAGCCTTTCCCTGCTGAAAGCTCAATATCCAAACAACATTTTCTCTAAATACTAGGAAGGCACCCTGAGCAGGCTAACAAATTACAACTACATGCCTTCCAGAGGGTAAAGGGATGTGTCTGTAAGTTGTGGTGTGATCAGCCTCTGGCAGTCAGTTCAGACTCTTTCACATGAAGGGCCTGATAATCACAGACTCTAGGATCATAGGTTCCACAGAGGTAATTTGGGCTCTTTGGCATAATTTTCATGTCTTTTGCACATTTTCTAAAGTAAAGACAATGGACTAAGGAATAGACAAAAGCAGATTCTCAGGTTTTCTTTCCTGTATTGGTAGGTGCCAATCACCATAATGCTTATCCTCAGGAAGATGTTCAAATAATAAGTAAATTCAAAATCAAGGTTTCCGTTACAATGTTCCCCAGCCATATGAAAGATGGGACATAAAGATTCTTTTATATTGAAAGCATAAGAGTCATTTAAAGTCTGCACCTATTTCCATACCAATAACTGAAGACAATGAAAATTGGAGGTCATTTTGAATTTTAAAAGATTTACTTTAGGGAAGAGTCTATTTTCAGGGCCTGGTTACATGGCTTTCGTTGGTCCAAAGAACTTACTATTCTTGTGGAAAGCTGGAGTTCTGTTCCTAGCATCCACAAGGCAGCTCACCACCATCTGTAACTCTACTTCCAGGAATCCAGCGACACCGTCTTTTGGTCTTTGTAGACTCTGCAGGCACAAACATGGTGCACGTTCACATTTACATCCATAACAAACATAAATCCAATTTTTATTTTCAGAAACAAAACTTCACGTATAAATTTGATACTTTACAGTACGTGCAATGTGCAGATATTTAAAGTGCTTCGTAGACGTAATGTGTCTTATCCTCCTAACACTCTCATGTGGCTTCATTGATGATAAGGAGATGAGATCAAGCCACTTGCCAATAAGGGGACAAGTTAGAACTCTTAGATTTCATTTAGAATACCAATAAAATCATGTGGCATGTGGGAGTGTCTCATTTCCGAGGCAAGCTGGAAGCCACTCATAGTTTACTGACCCTCCTTCCTTCGGCTCCAAAATTTTGCTCCCCCTTGACTCTTTAAATATCTGAGAGAACATTCTTGAAAATGTATTATTGTTCCTTGTAAGTAGTAATGTCGTTCTTCTTTAAGTATATGGATAGTGCCTATACAACCACAACTAGGTGGATGTCTGCAAAGTAGAAAAGAATGAGCAAAGATAACTTCATAAATGAATGAAGAGCTATTATTTTTGTAGCATTATCAACAAAACCCAGGACCGTGAACACACTAGGTGAGTGTTCGCCTACTGAGCTACATATCTCATCAAATAGCATCATAATTCACATGGTTACAATAAGAAAAAGAGACATCTACAAATGAATTTAACTAACTTTCCTTAATATAGAAGCAAAAGGCAAAAAAAAAAAAAAATAGATTTCGCATTCCCAGCACTCTGTACTATCCAATCATGCTGTACTTTAATTTTTCTTTTGCAAAAATGTGTCGAAAATGCTTTCCTCACTATGCTAGTATGATGTCACTTAATATAAAGCACCTACCATGACTACTCTAACACTTTAGAGTTTGTAAATAAAGGCTTTCCAGTTTGTAAATATTAGTAGAGAATTGTTGAGCCTTAAAAAAAATCAATCAGACAGGATTCATTCAGTCATTTAAAAATATTTTCCAAAGCCGGGGGTGGTGGCGCACGCCTTTAATCCCAGCACTCGGGAGGCAGAGGCAGGCATATCGCTGTGAGTTCGAGGCCAGCCTGGACTACAAAGTGAGTCCAGGACAGTCAAGGCTACACAGAGAAACCCTGTCTCGAAAAAAAAAAACAAGAAACAAACAAACAAACAAACAAACAAACAAAATATATATATATTTTCCAGTACTTAACAATGCTCTAATCGCTATGAGTATTTCAAGCCCAGTAGACTGAGCTTCATAAGAGTGAAACATCCCCCAAGTATTCATTTCAATACTTCCAACCTCAACGTTCAAACAACTTTCTAATATGTAACAGCTAATTTGATCATGGGTGTTAAGATACATCTTTCAGGTTTGTTCTATTTTACTAGAAATCAAAGAACATTTAACTTCTCTTTTAAAGTTATCAAGTCTTGTTGCTTGAGTGTCTAAGAAAAATATCAATAGCTTTTCAGCACAATGAAGCAGAATGAAGCAAATCAAGTGACTTTCGCCCCCATCCCCTGCTAGCTCGCAGGTTTCCTTTGAGGGTCAAAGGCAGCTGTGACGGGACACAGTGTTCAGTTCACAGCCATTGTGTGTATCCTGAGACATCACGTCTAATAGCTCAGACTTAGCCTTCTCTATATGTCCTCCCTCTTATTTATAACTCCCAAAGGTCAGAAGTTAGGATTTCCTTGACTGAGTTCCAATAGCCTTTCATGTCATCACGCCACCAATTGCTCCTGGGAAGCTCCAGTGTGCTCAGTACCTCAAATGGAAATCTGTATTCTGGCTGCTAGAGAAAGCTTCATCCCTTTAAGTGTCTCCTAGCAATGCAACAGTGTACATGGTGAAGGGCCAATGTACATCTGAGTTACCTGGTTCCTGGTCCTACCCTCATGCCTCCATCTTCCCTCCCAGTGATGATGGAATATATTCCTAGGTCACACTGCTAAACACTCCTCACAAAACCTCAGGGACAGGTCTCTGCAAAGAAAGATGTTGCAGTATAATCCTTCTTAGTCTATCTAAATTCCTTTAATAATATAATGTCTTTATGTTGCCCCAGGGCTTCCAGTGTCTTTATATGAACTCCAAGATGAACCCCTCAAACATATTCTTGCTGCTAAATTTTCACAGACTCCTTGGAGGGTTATACAATCTCACTTCAGAGTAAGATTTTAACAGGAAGACAACACACAGACTCATCAAATAGGTACTAATGTGCATAATCTTTGACAGTATGCCCTATGCAGAAAACATTTTTTAAAAATCATAGAATCCTAAATCATAGAGCCAAAATAAGTCCAAAAATTGTCTAGAAAAAAAAATCATGTACAACTCTTAGTCTTGTTATTTAAAACTTGATGGAAGCTCTTATATACTTCACATTTTTGGATTGCTGACAATATAAAAAAAAGAGCATACGTGCTACATAAACAGTCAAGTACAGAGAAATAACAAAAAGGCCAAATATATTCAGTACAGGTGCAATTCTCTCCAAATATTTTCCATCCAAGGTCTTGTCTCCAAGTATAAAGTCCTGTGTATACAGAGGACCAGTTGCTACAGATCCTCTAGTTGTGTCTTGATTATTACACATAGAACATGGGAAGAACAATCTCTTGTTTTCAAAATTCTCACCAGGCATAGCACCAAACTCCTAGACACACACACACACACACACACACACACACACACACACACACACACACGAGCACCTAGTTAACATTACTCAATAAACTTAAGACATTAAATTTCTGGAAACAATATGTGCATAGAAAATAGTCTAAGTAAAAATCAGAGGGGAGGAGCGAAAATACTGGGTGGCTGAAAAAAATAACTATGAGAGTAAGTTAATATAAATTATAGAAGCCATCTGAAAACACTTGAATTGAATGTGGATTGGTAGTGGAAAGAGTGATAAAAGAAAGAACATGATCTACAAAGTGACTCAAATTTACAGCAGGATATTATTTAGAAGTGTTTTTTCAACATGTAGGTTTCTAAACAATTAAAATGCACCAAAATATGATTCTTAACCATCCACATTCCCATTTTTAGCTTATTCTACCAAGCTGTCACTGTGATCACCATAATTGATGTTTGCCATTTTAATATTAAAGTTTTCTGACTAATGACATTAGATATAAATGACTTTGATTTGTGATTTTCCCCCAACACTGCTTTTAGAATTCATGGCATGATTATGTATGAAATGGGAATTGAAAATTCCCCTAATATCTATGAGCGTGTATTTATGCAGTCTTTAAAATTTAGAATTGTGTAGGTTGCCTAAGCACTGGATTCAAACATTCAAATATAAATGATTACATATATATGATAATCTCCCATGTCTGAAGAAATTGCAAAGATCAAGAACTGGAGATAAGTGTGCAAAAGTTCAAGGTTATAGCTTTTGGGGCATCACATGGTTCACATAGCATGTGTATTTTTAAAGTCTCTGAAGCATCTAGTTAGCTATGCAGTGGTTCAGACTTGGCATACAATGTCACTAAAACCAGAAGATGTGCTTTGGGTTTGAAAATTGGTTTCTTGTGTCAGTTAAAACCCAGAAACACATTTTCTATTCCATGGCAACCTCACTCTAACCCCTCCCCCTGCAACAACTTTGTAAAAAAGAATAATTTTAACAAAACGGAACTATGTAGCTCAAGCTCAACTTTTCACAAAGTTATAAGCCTTAAATGCAAGAGGTTATGGAATGGGACTATTGATATTCCACTCGGGCAAGTAGACATGACAGCCTTTTCATACATTATATAAGAAGCTTCAGAAAGAACTCTTGTCCCTGAAAACACTAAATTTAGTTCAGATTCAATTTAGCAGACATCTACCAAGTGCCTGCTATTGTTAGGTGGTGAGTTGACAAATGGGACTAAAAGGCAATTGTTGCCTTCAAGATGATCGCTGTGTAATGGAAGCAACAGCTATGGAGCAGTGTGGGGAGGATAATAGATCTGCACAGAGCACTGTAGGACCAGAAAGGACCGTCTCCTGTATGGCAGATGAGGCAGGGATGTGCATATTCCCTCTAGAAGTGGTGACCCTTGTACACTGCCTCAGAAAATTAGAAGAAAAAACAAGTAGAAGGGGTGCAAGCCTTTCGGACAAAGGAAGACACCCGAGAAGACCAAAGCTTAGAGCCATGCCAAGTGCAGGCTACTGAACACCTAAGGGGTTGGCAGCTTAAAGGGTGAATGTGACAAAGAGCGTTAAGCACAAAAGCACTGATCTGAATCCACTCCTGTCATAAAATGGGTGATTACAAAGACTTTCGGAATAGAAAATATCTATATGGCATCTGACTGTGTGAGAAAGAAAAACCCAAACCAAAAAGAAACTAAAGAAAAACAGTGCTCCTTTATAATTTTGGTCAGACAAAATGTAACCAGTTGGAGAGACAGATAAACAACTTTCCCACTAACATCAAAACACACCATCCACAGATGCTTCAGCCTGCCTACACCCTAAACAATGAAACCACAGACACACTCCTGAACAATTTTTAAAAATAATCAATATCATCATTAATCAAAATAATATGACAACTTGGAGATAAGGTGTTGTGGTTAAACACACTTGCTGCTTTTGCAGAGGACCCAGATTTAGTTCCCAGCTTCTACATGATGGATCCCAATCATCTGTAACTGCAGGTCTAGAGGAAAAAAACACCCTCCTCTAGAATCTTCAGGTACACACATGGTGCACTTACATACAGGCAAGCAAAATAATCACTACATAAAGCACAAATAAATCCATAGTATTATTATAATAGTTAATAATAATTAATAATAATAATGATGATGATGATGATGATTTAATAGCCCTATTCATTCTCAGTGTAAGAAAATTGCACACAGTACACAGTATCTCATAATCTTAGCCCCTTGTAGTAGCACCTCTGTCCCAGTGTATTTGAATCACTAAATGTTTCTAGGTGAACTGTTTAAATACAACAACAATGCTTACAATATGCAAAGTTTTCCTTCAGTACATATGAACCCATGTATTTGATCTATGCTAGAACAAAAAATACTTACAGTGGACAAATCTGTTACTGCTTCAAATTCTGGTAAAAAAAATACATAATGATGAGCAGACACTGGAATAACAGAACAATATGATGTTTTTATGAAAGAGTGCAGTGGACAAGAAATTATGCTTGACAACTAAGAAAGTGTGATGAGGGGCTAGGAGATGGTCCAATGGGAAAAAGTACTTGCTGCCAAGACTAAATAAATAAATGTAAATATAAAAATAATGAAAGAAGAAGTGTGATAATCTTGTTCTTACGTGCCTTCTTGCCTCTTGAAAACTGAGTTTTTCATATACATGTAAGTAATGTAAAGCAGTGGTTCTCAACCAGGCAAATGCTGCAACCATTTAATACAGTTCTTCATGCTATGGAGATGCCCCAGTCATAAAATTATTTTGTTCCTTCTTCATAACTGTAACTTTGAGACTGTTATGAATCATAATGTAAATATCTGATATGTGAGCCTGTGAAATGGGTATTCAAGGCCCAAGGGGTCACAATCCACAGGTGGAGAACCACTGCTGTAAAGGCAACACCTGTCACACAGTTGAGTCCTAACATCTGAGAAACAGAAAGCCTTGGGACTTACAGAGATCATGAATGAAAATCTGCCCTCTGATACTGACCTACCCTGCAATCTAACGAAATGTATCTAACTTCTTAAGATATGAAAAAGAAAGGAAAGGAGGGAGGAAGGAAGAAAAAAGAAGAGGAGAGGAAAGGAAAAAGAAGAAAGAGAAAAGAAAAGGTGTATGTGTGTGTCCCAACATGATTAATCCCCAGCCACCCTGGGTGATACCATGATGTACCCTACTGTGTCCTTAAATTTGCTTTCTCTTCATTCTCGCTTCAAGTCCCTCTCCTGACCTGAAACTCCCTAGGACAGAAGAACCATGCAAACAGCTTCTATACAAACTTCTCCACAAGCTCTGACATCAAGAAAGTCTACCTCTGCACCATGAGCTGAAGGAGTGAGCTGAGCCTGTGGACCTCAACTACACAATAGAATCTAAAGTCTACCTCTGCACCATGAGCTGAAGGAGTGAGCTGAGGCCTGGGGACCTCAACTACACAAAGAATCTAAAGGGCTTAGCTTTTCCCTTCATCACAGGGGTCTCAAAAACAGAACAAGACAAAGCAGGAAAGAGGCCCTTCAACTGGCTGCTTCAGTATTGATACTTCCTGAGCTTTCGGGGGACATTTTGTTTCCTCCAGATGTTTCCCAGCTGTAAGAACCATGATTCCTCCCACTTCCTTTCCACACCTTGTCCTCAAGAAGGGTGCCAAAAAGGCACATAGCCAGCTTCAAGCAGGATATAACAAGCTATAAGAAAATTCTTCAGGAGCAATTCTTCGCCAATGCACTTGGGAGCTCAAGGGTACAGCCATCATTTCTTGTTCTAGACTGCTCTGAGCATCAGCTCTATGATATGTACATTGATTTTATTTTCCTTCTGGGTTTTAAACTTCCCAGTCTTTCACTCCTTCTCCTTGGCCTCATTTCCCAAGTCTAATATGCTCCATGACTCCCCTGAGTCAGTCTTTTCTTTCAGGAGAGGACACATCAAGAAAACATCTGCTAGCAGATCACAGAATTCACCAAATTCACATGAGGAGCATGTCATAGACAGCTATTCCCAAGTTATGGCCTGTTAGTTGGATGAAGTCATAGTTCTCTTCACAGGGGTCCAAACCTCCTGGGCAGGACCTGGCAAAGCTCAAAGAGGTCATTTAAAATTCATTATCCAAAGCCAAAATGCTTACACTTCCAACAATTGACGCCAATTTTATAATGCTGCATTACAGGACATGGAAGCTCCTTGGTCTGCATGTATTTAAGAGGCAGTCTATTGGCTACCATTTAAAAATGTCTTATTATATATATATATATTGGTTAGGAGGTACATGAACCACACTGAAGTGGTTCCTTCCCACCTATTATCAAATTAAATCCTTACCCCAGAGCTTATGTGCAAACAAAGGAAGCAAGGTGCATAACTATGAAGAAAATTGACATCATTATAATCCTTCAGATTGGGTGTGTTTTCATGTATTATCATTGCTATTGTTTCCAGTGTGTGAAAGACTAATAAGACTTCTAATGGTGCAGCATTAAAATGCAAAGTATGGGGTGGGAAGATGATGAAATAGGGGAAAGAAACAGTGTAGCAGGATTAATGGGCTCCAAGTTGCCCGCCTGAATGTGTAGTTGATGGACACCTGGAAAGAATAGTGCATGGTTATTTACAAGCCAAAACCAAATGGAATGGAACTGGTTTCCCACAACTCAGGAAGAGATTTTTGGTCCTGAGGCAAGAAAACTAGCAGAAGCAGGTGCTGATAAGAAACAAAATGGGTGGGAGATGTTAGAGGCCTTGCCCCCCCAAAATAAGAGTAAAAGTTTAGGGATCAATCCATCTGCTTTACTAGCGCACTGTTTGATCCAACAATTGCTCAGGGACATAATTCATAAAATATATAGCCTTTATTATGAGGGTTGATTGTGAGGGTTATTATTATTACTGGGGGTAGAGGGCAGTTAGAGTATTCCTGGCTTGCTAAGATAATGTTGGCTTGAGTTCTGTCATTTTTGAGGCTTTGTACTAACTGATTTAGACAAGTTCACTTAACCATATTTAACATTTCTGTAAAATAACACTATATAGCCATCTTTCAGATGGAAAAATGAAAACTTCACTTTTAAAACTGTATTTATCTATTTGGGGGTAATTTCATCCATACATTGCAATGTATCTTGATCATATCCACACATACCCACACTTCCCCCTCTAACTTCTCCCAGACCCACTAATATCTCCATCTCAACTTTATATTCCCAGTTATTTTTCTTTATAACACACAGCATCCAGTTAATACTACTCATGTGTGAGCACGCAAGCGCACACATAGTGCATGCATACACACACACACACACACACACACATACGAAATCTGAAGCTTGGATTTAAAACAAAATCCAAAGTTCCAATAATGACCAAATGATAGAAACAGGTGGGTCCATCTCGAAAGCTTCTGCTCATCTTTTCTGTAGCAAGCTGTCATCTTCACGCTTCGTGCTTGTGTCAGGACAGATTATAGTGCCACCAAATAATTAGTTGACAGCACATATTCGACCTACAGAAAACCATTTTCTGTATTAGGAAGCCAATATTACAAGCATCTAGCTAGCATAATAAGATTCATTCATGCATGCTCCAATGTTGACACCTGAATGCAGAGATGTAGATGTTGCTTATAGATACAGTTTATTACATAGAAACTCACTGAAGTAGTCTTGCCAACTTTAAAAATAAGGAATTGGTACAAACATAAGGAGACACTAAGCAGGATTAAATAGCAAGTGTTGATATTGGAGGCGGGAAGAGAAAACAGAAGTGTGACATTTCTACACGGAGACTGAGCAGAGAAGCCAATTTGAGTGTGAGGTCTTCAATGATTCAGTCTGACTTTAAGACCACTCCACAGAGAGTGATCTGGAGGGCTTCCTGCCATGAGCAAGTGTCTTTGGAGACAGCTGCATCTTCTTCCCTGCTCAGTTACTTCTCTTTCTAAAAAGCACATCAGCTTGCCTTTGAAATATCTGTAACATTAAAATGCAATTCTCTCTTTCCCTTTTCTTTCTTTCTGAACAACAGTCCATAATTGCTCCCTCCACCATCACCCATAAACTCCAACCATGTCTGCATGTATAATATATCATGCATGTGTTCAACAGACTTTTTTTTTTTTTTTTGCATACTGAAAGCCTTGAAAATCTGACAACGTCTTCAGGTTTCTATAACAGAATTTTAAGCACAGTGTCTTTCTTTTCCCCCACTCTGCCTTTAATATTGACCCCAGGCAACTTCTCTGGCTTTAAAGTCTACAAAATTATTATTCAATTTACATTTTTAGGGTAAGATAAATGCTAGTTTCTCAGAGGCATTGTGGCTGAGTTTCTTGAGCTTCCTTATCCCAATTTCTCTTGCATGCTCACTTGAGACTTTTAAAGTTTATTTTTAATGGTCTCCTTTGGAAGCTGTGTCTCATAGAGTGCCTCATCTATGGTGAGGAGTGAAGAGCTGAGTGTGCACGGCCACCCAGAGCACCGAGAGAGGTAACTTTGCTCAGGTGTCACACCATTCAGAAAAGCTACGGATAGAGGAGAATTTATCACACCGATAACATAGAATGAAGTTATTTGCAAAGAAATATATTACGAGCTAGATACCAGGCATGGATATGAGGGTGGATTAGCCCTGCATGTCATTTAGAAAAAGAAAAGTCCTGTGTAATAGGAAAATTATTTTTATATCTCTGATCTCACCGGCTGCATTACCCTTCCATTCTACTGATAATTTCATACGCTTTCATGAAGAGCAATTGCAGACTCTATTATTGCTCCAAGCTTTGACATTCTCATAGAAAACGAAAAGCTGACATAACCTCCCCTCCTGCCCATAAAGACCCAGAGGTAGATCAGACCAGAGACTCTTCCACCTTAGGTTCATTTTTTTTTTAAATTCTTTTACATAAATCCCCCAGGCAAGAATAAGGGAGAAGCATTTCAAACTCAACTCCAAATATTTCTTGTGGAATTGCTTCCTCAAAAGAATGGAGCAAACCTATTCACTGGCAAACTAAGCAACAAAAGCCACTGGCTGTCACCTCAGTACATCTCCAAGAAAGACAATTAAAAAATAACAACAATAAAAAAATAACAACAATAAAGAGCCTGGATTGAGCCCAGTGTTGTGGTGCATGCCTTTAATCAGCACTTGGGAGGCAGAGACACGTGGATCTTTGTGAGACAGGCAGATATTTGTGAGTTCGAGGCCAGCATGGTCTACACAGTAAGTCCAGGACAGCCAAGGCCAGATAGAGTCAGCCTGATCTAGCCAAGTCTGTCATCTCACAGGTGAGGAATCTAACTAATTCTAAAGTCAGGTGACCTGCTTAGCTGAAGAGCTACTGAGACCAAACCCAAGTCTCTGAACCACTGATAGAGGATTTTTCTCACACTGAAAAAAAAAATTGAATATGCTATTTCATTATGTTCATGGCTTAGAAGTTTTAACATGGTGGTTTGCTTTTCTTGACACTTTAGTTGTACTTTATAGTCACCAACCCAGGAAACAACACCAATGTCATTAAATATAAGTATTATGGCCCAATTTTCTTGATAAACAAATCATTATCATAAGGTCTAGCTTATTTTCTCTATTAAAATTCTCACATTGGTTCTGCAGTAAGACTGCTTGCTTAGGATATACAAAGCTCAGGGTTAAACTCCCCAGCACACACACAAGAAATTAAAATCTCACTTTAAAGGAAATGAAATGATAAACGAAAACATAACAATATTCAATGTTCCTTACCTGGTCTAGCTTTCTATGCCATTCTCTCACTTCTCACATCCTCACTGTCTTTTGTTATCATTATATGTTTTTAATATGTCTTATGTATTTCTGTGTGAGTGCACGTGCCTGTGTGCATGTGCATGTGTATGCAGATGCTTTCAAAGGCCAGAGTTACCAGATATCCTGAAGATGGAGTTTCAGATGGTTGTAAGCCACCAGACATGGATTCTGCACATCTAACTCAGGTCCTCTGCATGAGCCATGCATGCTCCTAACCACTGGGCTGTTACACGCTCACTTTCATGTGCAGTCTTGACCTATAACCTCTTCTATAGAGACAAACTAAATTCTCATGAGGACTTCAGTGGTGGAAGATTAAAAACAAAACCTTAGGTTCAAGAAAATTTGACTATTCTTGTATGTTTGAGTGTCAAAACAGATCAGAAGAGGCAAATCTGGGCTAGAGAGGCGGCTCAGTGGTTAAGAGCACTGACTGCATGTCTTGAGGTCATGAGTTCACTTCTCAGAACCCACATCGTGGCTCACAATGAATTGTAACTCTAGTCCCAGAGGTTCTGAAACCCTCATCTGGCCCCCCATAGGCACCAGGCACACATGCAGTGCACAGGCCTACATACAAGCAGAATATCCACACATGTGAAATAGAAAACTAAGAAGAAAGGACCAGGAGGTAAGCCCAAGCCCATAAGAGTGTTTGTAGTATCAATGAGGTCAGCCATTCTTCTATCAAGCTCTGTCAACACTGTCACATGGACCATGGACAAACCAAAATGAAGAAAAGTAAGAGAAAAATGTGTAAATAAAATAAACCATAGCATTCAATATTGCCATGGAATGTTTAGAAAATAAAAATTAAAACATTGCCAGCTAAATTTGTGTAAACTGCAAACAAACTTCAGCACCAAACCTGCCCTTTAATCTAGAGAGCTATACAATATCTCCTCATCCAGCACAGTCCTGAGAATTGTGTGTGTCCATTGCTATCCACTCCAGGAATTTCTACCAGGGGAAAGCAGCTCACTGGCTCTCCCAGCTGCTCTCAAACATGGTTCTATTTCTTTGTTCCAGTGCTCTCAATCCATGCAGAAGTAGCATTGAGCCAAAAATCTGTGGATCAAAGCTGTTCAGAGGCCCTAAAGGAATGGTAGGAGTTAGGGGCACCTGAGTTACCACCTCTAAGAACACATTTGTACACTCTAGAAAAGATGCTCTATGTGGCCTCTACATTCAAATTGCTACCTTGGGGATTTTTCAGTTGATTGTTTTACAAGGAGGAAGGGGACAAACACTTCACAAGAATCTAGCCATACAAATTCGGTCTGGGATTTTTTGTGGAAATGGGGAGGGCATTGAACTTAAATTATCACCTTTCAGAAAAAGAATGAACTAGTCAATATGTCTTTGTGTTGCATTAACTTCCTATACATGCTGGGTACTGTAGCACTAAAATACGATCAATATTCTTACAACCCAGTCCAAACTTCTGGTGCTTCAGACAGTCGATCATCCTATTTGACATACTGTTATTCGTACATATCAGTATAGACAGAACTCATTATTGGTAGGAAGTTTTTTTTATTTTTTAGAAATCATTTATATCTCTAGGATGAGAATTTGCAAGTGTTTTGTGGCCACCACAGAAAAAAATAATAATAAAATTAGATTGGTACATGCTAGAAATTGTATTGCAAAAAAAAAAAAAAAAATCTAGAGAAAATAAATAGCATTGTCCCAAATTTCAGCCATTTCATTCAGTTATATACTTTTAGACAAAAAAAATATGAGTGCACATTTAAATAGTTCCTGAATTAATCTTTGATGACAGACTTCAGAGGCAGAACCAATTGGCTTTTAGTAGCAGTAGGTACTAAGATGCCGTGTTAATAAGAACAATAAAGCAGTCTCTTTTTTAACAACATCCTCTCCTTTTAACTTAGTGCCAAATAAACACAACTCCTGGCATGAAGATTTAATGGGAGAAGGGGAAAAAAGAAACCTTTTTCAACAAATAGCAGAAGCATATAAAGAGTTGTCGGGAGTTGAGATAGATCTCTCCCAATGGATCAGTAATGAATAAATAGGACCCTAGATTTTTTTTTTAATGTGTTCCAGTAAAATGGGCCACACAGGCCTTCTCTCCTGGAGTCTATAAGTGATGCTTTTAAAATCCATACGTGTCTTTAGCACCTATAATGGCTTTAGGACGCTCAGGGGTGTCTAAAAGGAAACGGCTCTCAGGATTTTCTTACACACCGTTGAAAATAATTTCCTGGCTGCTAGCCACCATGACCCAGAGGACCGCTCCAGGGCCAAGCACCAGGAGTATTATACTCTCCTCATCTATTATCTACATTGGCTTTTCTTTTTAATGTGTCTCATCAATTACCTCTATATAAATTCATCCTCTAGCCCTAATGATTGATATAAATGCTCCCCGTCCGTGATAACATAACATACAGCAATAACTTCATTTCATCTACAATTCTGCATAGATTTTTTTTTGATTTGCATTAAGACCCCTACGTCACCCTAATTTTTCATATTGAATTCATTTCAAGAGCTGCACCCCAGGATCCCTGTCACATGACCTCTCATTTTCAGAACACTCTGTAAACACTGTGGCAATTTGTAAACTGACCTGATTTAAAACAAAAACAAAAACAAAAAAAAACTATGGTATTGCATGCCCTTAATCCCAGCACTCTGGAGGCAGCCACTGTGCTGATAGAGACCACAAGGAACTGCTTGTGGTACAGGTAGGAGAAACTCCTTTACTGTGCTCTTGTCCCCATGTTTGTGACAGTTCCTCTGAATGGCTCTGTTCCTGTTGTCACTGGTTCAGAGCAAACTGATACGCACCAGAACTCACTGTTTGGTGAAGGCATGGACAGTTGTACAGCCTTTGGCAGTCAGAGAAGAAGGCAGGACCAGGATTTGTGTCTAGAGGCAGAAACACTCCATGCTCCTTTCAAAACCCAAATCTCCACCACCACTGTGCTATCCAGCTGTGTGGATATCATGATGAAATTTCAAAAGGGCGTTGTGGGTTCTGCACCTTTACCACTATTATCCCACAGCTCAATTCTGAACTTTCCAAATTTCACAACCAAGGATAATGATTGCAAGTTGAGTCCTTGATGTTTGTCATGGTCATTCCCAATAAAATCACTGGGAGGTATGTATGTCTGACTCGTTTAAGTAGTCATGGAGAGTCTCAGTATGGACAGGCACTCAGCACACGCAGTGAACAGCTTTAGGCCACGGGCTCCTTACGTCATGAGGGTGGTTGATAGTACAACAAAGGGGTTAACAATAAAGTGAATTACTTTGGGGTGTTGGAGGAGACTTTTTTTATGCTAGGACTCAGTCTAAAATATTTGCTGTTTTTTATGGCCCCTTTTCATTCTCCCCTCAAATGTTTAAAATCTTTCCCTTGCTACAGTAAAATAAATGCATTTGTTTCCAGACAACTATTCAATAATCAAGGACAAAATGGTGTCCAAACTACTCTCTCAGCATTGGTGTGAATTTATATAGTAGAAAGTGGAAGCCAAATGGTTAAATCCCTGAAGACCAGCAGAGAAGGACTTTGTACTTCATATATAGACTCTAACAAAGACTCTATGGAATTCATATGCAGATATGAAGGAAGGAAGTGATGAGATCTACATGGGCCCAGGTCAGGTAGATGATATCAATGTGGGCAATGCCTGTGAAGACACCAGATAATGACAGAAAAGCAAGTGCCCAAATCTGAGTCCTGATGGGAGCACCCTCTTAGCTCACCTACTTCCTCTAGATGTAGTGAGACAAAATTGGCAAATAGCACAGACCATTATAACACTGTGCGAAAATGTCACTTAGAGTTTATTTTATCTATAGCTGTGATTTTTCATACACATATGGGTTTCATTGTTCTTATTGTTTTGCACCTTTTTGTTTTATTATTTTATTTTTATGTTTTTGAGTTTTTTGTGGGTTTTCGTTGTTGTTGTTGTTGTTGTTGTTGTTGTTGTATTTGCTGCTGATGTTGTTTGTTTTGTTTTGTTTTTGAGACAGGGTTTCTTTGTCTATTCTTGGCTGTCCTGGAACTCACTCTGTGGACTGTAGGCTGGCCTGGAACTCACAGAGATCCTTTGCCTCCTGAGTGCTAGGATTAAAGGTGTGCAAGACCAGCATCCAACTTGCGCCTTTATTTTACATAATGTTCATACATTTACTGCTTTGTGTGTGGTGATACAGAGCACTGAACCCCTAGCACTGAGCTCATCGCCAGCCCATATGTTCATCTCATGCAGTTGTTTGTTTAACATGTAATAGACAGGATGCCACAGAGCAAATGTTACATATTTGGTTTCCTCTAAGTTTACTTTTATAGATTCAGTTTTCCATCAGGGAAACCAGATATATTTCACTTATATGTATTAGGTTGAAAGTGTTTAGACAATAAATAAGGTACAATTTAATTATAATACCATATAAAGACCTGTAAATAGGAAATGAATGTTGAACGGTATTGTTCACTCTTATAAAATGGTGAATTTTAAGCAATCCTAATTATATTTTCTATACTCTTGAGTCATATAGTTTAGTACATAATATAGGGCTTGATGGCATTTTTAATTAAATTCTAATGAATTTTCATTTGTTAATCAATGTATATACTCATTTGAAATTATCATATCCTCTACCTCAGAATTAGTCTTCCTAGAAAAATTAGCCATCCCACCATTGAAAAGCACGGGGGTTACAGAACTTCATTCTTTTGTAAAGATTTAAAATACTAGAAAAACAAAATTCCATGATAAAAGCAATATAAAACTTTTACATTTTTTATCTTGCCTTGTAAATTATGGAACAGTAGTAAGTAGCATCAAGAAAAGCTACAAATGCCTCCTGTGTTTATCAAAAGGTTATACTACTAGCACAGCACAGTTGTGCTCATGAGCAATTTTTCTGCTCCTTCAAGTATGAGGCACAAGTATGGTTCCAAATGGGGAAGAAATGAACAGTTAACACCAATGGAACTTAAAGGGTAGATGGAAGGCACAAAAGGGTGAACTGATTGTGACTTCTAAGAACCTCATGTTGACACTGAAAAGCCAGATGAACATCCAAAGATTGCAGCAGTAGGCCACAACCTCACCACTCATGTAAGTTCCCAAACAGGCAATAGTTCAATTCCCACTCTCTATATACTATCTTTTTGTTGGCTGTTTGTTTTTCTCTGTGTGTCTGTGATAGTTGCAGGCTGGTCTTCTGCATGGGTGCCTGCCTCATGGCTGGTCTCAATATTTGTTACAGTCACAAATACATAACTTCACCTTGAATCCTTCACACCTCATAATTTTACATTTTGATGAAATGCCTTGTCTCCTTCCAATACAACCTGCACATTTCACAGTGTGCTCTTTGCTACTAGACAGCTTAATTCTGAAAGTGAACTTCTAGCATATGCTGCAATGGTGCCTTTATCTCCAGTCAAGCCTATATATATGTGGACTTCTTTTCATCCAAATAGCATGCTCAGCCCACATATGTTTACCTTATATTAAATAGCCCACCTGGACTAAAATTGCATTAAAGTTAGTAGGGTTTATCCGATTTCTGCTCTCCTTAGAAAATGTTTACTTTCAAATCCTTTGAAAAAACATCTCTACTCTTTACAAATGGTCAATTTAACACTATCTTCTATCTTATCTTTTTTTGTATTCTGATGCGAATTTATCAAGTTCTTTTATAGAGGTAAATATTTAAATTCCAAATTTATTAACAGTTCGTTTGTGTCCAGTCTCTTTTATTGAGTCTACTGGCTTGGAGGTTTGAGTGATGTGTTCCTGAAGTCTCCTTCATCTCAGATAGCTTTCTTTTAAGTAACCTTGCTTCAAGGTTGACTGGCTTGAGTGGCTTCTCATTATTATGCTTATCTTTTGTAGAGCCCAAAACACTTGATAATCAGAAAAAATCTGTTTTTCTCCCATAGCAAGTTCAACCATTCAATACATCAATGTGATGTTACCAACCTTGGATATGGACTTGGGAGCAAAACATACTTCACAGCCATGTTTTTATTACCTTTATAGGAAAGACCTAAACATGACCACAAGAAAGCATAATTACAATTCTTATTTAATAATGTCACACCAAAGATTCCCAAAAATTTTTGTGTGTTTTTGTTGTTGTTGTTTTGGAGGGTTGGTTTTTCAAGATAGGATTTCTCTGTGTAGCCTTATCTGTGATGAAACTCACTCTACAGACCAAGCTGCCCTCAATCTTACAGAAATCTGCTTGCCTCTGCCTCCAGAGCGCTGAAATTAAAGGCACTCAGATACTATTTTCTAATACCTGGCTAGTGTATATTTTTAACTTGGCACAGGCTCACTCGTGCATATCACAACTTGACATGGGCTATTGTCATTAGAGAGGAAGGAACCTCAATTGAGAAGCTGCATTCAAGCTGTAAGCAAGCGTAGAGAGCATTTCCTTAGCTAGTGCCTGATGTGGGAGGGCCCAGCCCTTTCTGGATAGAGCCACCCTTGGCGGGTAGTTCTGACTTTTATAAGAAGGCAGAATGAGAAAGCCTTAACCTTTCCATACCATTTGCATCAGCTCCTGCCTCCATGGAGTGTCTGCTCTGCTAGAGTTCCTGCTCTGAATTCTGAGGATAATCAACTGGTCAGCAGTGGTGTGGAAGAAAAAGCCAAATAAATCTTTTCTTCCCCTTGTTTCTTTTGATCATGGTGTTTTACTACAGCGATAATAAGTTCAAGACACCCATATTTTAAATTCACTAATTTCCTCAATGAATCCACTTAGCAATTTGTACTTAGTCCCATGCCTGTTTAGTCATTAATCTGATATGACTCCTTGACTACTTTTTAATCTTTCGTGCCATTGATATTTTTGAAAAATATAAACAAGTTCTCCATAATGTTTCTAAAATTGGGTCCATACCATGTTTCCTTGTGATTAGATTTAGGAGGCATTTAAGTTTATGTATTGATACAATTTTTTCTTTACAATTCAGTAATCAGTGGAGTCATGCCTTGAGCTGATACAAGTAACCTGTCTGTCATCATGTTGTACTCATTAGTTTTAGACTCCTTTCATGACACTTGTTCAAATCAATTATTACAACAATGTATATATTCCTCCTATGTATGATTGGGCATCCTGACACTAAAAGAGCTCAATGCTCTTATATTTATTGATTAATTGGAGAATTTTTTAGCTACGAATTCTTTATTTTTATCTGTGCCACTAGTTATAACCTATTATTAAATTCCTGATTCATTTTGATTAGAAACTATATAAGATTTGCCCTGGGTGTATGCCTCAAGTTGTCTCCTTTAACAAAGTCTCTTATAACTGGATGTGATGGTGCTCACATTTAATCCCTGATGCCAGCACTCAGAACACTGAAACAGGTGAGTGAATGAGAGTTAAAAGGCAGCCTGGTTAGTTCCAGGCCAGTCAGACAGAGACCTTTGATTAAAGGAAAAACTGCTTCCAAGATAGGAAAGATGTTTTCTTCAAGGCTGCCATATACAAATAGCCGAAATACTAAGAATGTAACAATTATGCAATCGCTGACTGTGGATATTCTTGCTATAGGTAGTTTATAGTGTGTAGGTATAATAATATAAATGTATGTGTAAAAATAAAAAATATTTAATAAAAAAAGAAAAGAAAAAACTGCTCATCTTTCTTGTTGTAGTATTTTTTCAGAGCATTTAAATGTTAATATGCCTCTTGATTTTGCAAAAGAACATCAGACTAATGACTTCAAGTCACAATTTTCCTTCTAGTGGAGCTTTAGATGTGGCCAGTTTTATCAATTATTTTTTTATTGATGATAAATTCATTGACTCTGAAAGAATATCTGACTTCTAACTTCAGCCAAGTTATGACTTAGAGAGTGAAGGAAAAATAAAAAATCTTGACCTAAAGAAACACACTTCACTGGGTAGTTACTTTTACCATAACTACAAGCAACAACAACAACAACAACCCTCCTCTTTACACTTAAATAAAGTTATCTGATTTGCAGGGATAATATCTCTGAAAAGACATTGTCAGGAACAGAGCTGATATCAATTATGTCTACAGATTAATCAAATAACTAAGCAGATGTTAAGTAGGTACGATGAGTTCTTGCTGGTGAATTCCTTTTCCTGGATACTTGAACAGCGAGTCTGGGTCTTGACTACATGGTCAACTCCCTTGGGCTAACTCTGATTCACATATTCTACCTCAAGAGGTTTTAACTATGTCTGCATAGAATGGGGGCTCAGACAACTATATACTTAGTGGGAAGCTCAGTTGATTCTGACACAGGTGAGCCTTGGCCAACTCCTGCTATTGGGTATGTGTGTTTTGCCTGCATATGTGTAGTGTGCCATGGAGGGAAGAATAAGGCATTGGATCCCTGGCAGCTGGAGATACAGATGATGCTGGGAACCAAGCCCTGGTCCTCTGTAAGAGCTAGTCAACTCTTAAACAGAGTTATCTTCCCAGCCTCTTCCTGCCTGTGACTTATGCCTATGCCTTCCTCATATCTCTCAGAACCATAAACAGTTATGTGACGTGGGGAGCAGGAGTTGCTCCCAGGGTCTTACATAGGCGAGATGAATGCTTGATTCACCATAGAACCATGACTCCACTCTTATCAAGGATGATCCCATCTCATGTTAGATGTATCTCCAACAACCTTTATACCAAATTAGAACTCATTTAGAGGCACCAATTAAGACACATCTTTCAACCCACTCCCACAATAACAATAGACATATAAAGATCATTTGTTTTCTTATATTTCCCTTCATGTATATAAAGTTAACCAAATTAATCATCCTTTTCTTTCACATACAAAATACAAAACTGGGTCCTTGTTTGCTTTATTTTTTTTCAGATGGGGTCTCACTATGTAGTCCTGGATATCTGGAACTCTGTATATGGACCAGGCTGGCCTTTAACTCAGAGAGATACACCTGCCTCTACTTCCTGAGTGCAAGGATTAAAGATGTACACTACCTTATCTGGTGACTTGTTTGTTTTAATTTCGCAAGAAGTGCTATTCTAATAAGTGAAAAATCCAGGTTCCTTGTAAATTAACATTCATAACAGTCCAATCAAATATTTTACATATATTAATTATATTTATCATCAATGCAACCATAAAAGTCAAGTATAAGATATTAGCATTTCATAAACGAAAAAATGGAGATACAGTTCCCAGATATCAAAACTAGCTCATAATTAGATTTAAACTCAATTAAGTTGTTTCAGATTGCCTAGTGAATGATTCCTTCCTGAAGATTTATGCCTTTGCTTTCTTCTACTTTGACACACTTGAGAAATGCATGATCCTAGCATATGCCTTTATTTTTATGATTTGTGTACAGCAACAGGACTACCTGTCCTGAAATAGCCACCACCAATGATCTGATGCTACCAAACTAAACTTGCTGACCTGTTTTAGAGAAGATTAATTAATTAATTAACGCTTGTATCTGTAGAAATACATATACACAAAAAATTACAAAGGTGGAAGAAGAATACAGTGCAGAAGAGGATGGAGAAGAGAGAAAAGAGAGGAATGGTAAGAGGAAATAAAAGGGGAAAGAAAGAAAAAGTCAACCAACCCAGCTTTAAATGGTAGTTTATTTTTAAATGTTTCATTAACCTCTCCACCTAAGGAATAGCATAACTTTCCTCAGATTGATTCTTTGTGGACACACATGTATGTTCAGGTACACTTGTGTCTGTGTAGAGGTCCAATGTTGATGTGAGGCATCTTCCGTGATCACTTTCGAAATTAAATATTGAGGCAGAGTCTGTCATTTGAACCCAGAACTCACCTACTCAGCTGGTCTGGCTAGCCAGCTTTGTCAAAGGATCTTTCCTGTGTCTGGGATCACAGGTGAGCCACCATGTACGCCAGACTTTTACATGGAGGCTGAACTCCCATCCTCCAATCCTCCTGGTTTCAGCAAGTGCTTTACAGGCTTGACTGTCTCCTCAGCCTCTAACTTCACCTACTGTATATAGCACTTCCAAGGGAGAGTTATTGCCAAGGAGAGTTTATTAAGTATGTTAAAATTAATTGAATAATGTTCTTAGAGTTCCAAAAATATTCATTCTGCAAAATGCAAAATCTTTTGATTCTTATTTTTAGCTTTGGAATTTTCCTTTGGTTTAGGAAAATTATTACCTTAAAAACATATCATCTTCCTGCATGTCCAAAATTTACACCTTTGACAATTGCCAAAATAGCTACTTTGGAGTAGACTGTGTGCTATTCTATGCACAGCATCCAGTTAAATATCTCTGTGAACATCTTCTGCATCTGGCTGTGATTGCAGAGACACCACCAGATGCAAATTGTGAAATCAGCAAACAGTAGTTTTAAATTCTGAGGTCTTTCTCAGTTCAGTTCAGTTCAGTAGTGTGCTCACACCATTGACATAAACACAAAAATAGAGGTTTCTAACTTTTTAAAAAGATTCTGTGTGTGTGTGTGTGTGTGTGTGTGTGTGTGTGTGTGTGTGTGTGCACATGCATGCGTGTGTGTTCTACATGTGTCAGGATGACTACCGAGGCCAGAAGTGAACGTCACATTCCCTAGAATTGAAATTATCAGATGGTTGTGAGATTTCCAGTTAGGAATTACAGGTTGTAATCTGCCCAACCTGGCTGCTCAGAACCAAATGAAGGTCCGCTGCAGAAACATCAAGTCTCTTAACCACTGAGCCATCTGTCCAACCCCAACAAAGATTATTATAAGTACTTCTCCTGTATTCAAATGATCAAATGAATACTGAGCTTACATTATCTTTTTCTCTGTTGTTCGGTTGGGTTTTTATTGTTGTTTTGTTTTGTTTTCAGACAGGTCTCATGTCTCCTTGGCTGGCATCAAAACTCACTGTGCATCTAGGGACATCCTTGAATTGGAGATTCTTCTACTTCAACTTCCGGAGTCCTGAGATTACATGCATAGGACATGAGTATGGTTTTGTTTTTGCAGTGCTAGGCATTGAAACTGAAGAAGGTTTCCTGTACAGTATGTGAACCAACTGACTTACAGCTCAGATTCTGGTCACTTCTGAAAACCATTCACACTGTACTCTTTTACCTGTGATGTTGTGGTTTTAAGCATTTCATCTGTAATAGAACTGAAAATTAGGTCTCATTCAGAGAAGTCTGGGAACAAGGAGTAAAATAAATACTTAGGAAGAAGGAGACAAACTTCTCCTGTCTCAAGATCTAAACACAATGGTTTTAAAGTCTCAAATAGTAATTAGGCATCCAATCAAAAAGAGATATTTCTAATGCTTTTGCTTAAATGTTCACTCTTTTAAACCACAGATTCGGATTCTTTCATTTCTTCTCTCTGATCTCTCTCTCTCTCTCTCTCTCTCTCTCTCTCTCTCGCTCTCTCTCTCTCTCTCTCTCTTTCTCTCTCTCTCTCTCTCTCTCTTCCTTGCAGTCTCTTCATTCATATTTGCTTTGAAAAATTATCTGGCATATTTTCTCTCTCCCCGTGCTAGATAATTACATGAAAGAAAGCAGAGTTACACATTGTAGCATCACATTCCTTTAACCTCTGCACGTGGCAGGCAGATTTCTGTGAATTCCAGTTTTGTCTGGCCTACATAGAGAATTTGAGGCAAACCAGGAATAATGGGCATGCACTGTCTCAAAAGTAAAAGAAGAAGAAGAAGAAGAAGAAGAAGAAGAAGAAGAAGAAGAAGAA
>OU015751.1:42248200-42267734 GCA_907169655.1 Acomys percivali
GTGTTTCCATTTTATGACTTTACATCTTCTAATTCCAGCCAGGTTGGAGAAACAATTTTCATCCTATTCTTCATAACATCAAAACCTATGGCACAGATACTATTGTTTTTCATCTGATCTCTGAGACCAGAATTCTTAAAGTTTCATCCTCTAAAACTACTGAAATATATTATTTTTTTAAATGACATCCCTACCTAAAATTTAATCCAAGCCTAGGATCTACTGCAGAGGAAGGAGCTCTTAAGAACCAGTGATTTGGGCTGGGGAGATGGCTCACAACCAAACTATGTAAGACTAGGCTCACAACCAAACTATGTAAGACTAGGCTCACAACCAAACTATGTAAGAACTGGTGATGCTTAACATGAAGTAGGGTCAACTACTAGAGAAGCTTCTAGGCGTGTCTCTAAGGGATTCTCTTGGTTACCTGATGTGGGAAGATGACCTTAGATCTGCGCTGGGGTCTTGACTTGCTAGAAGAAGAAAGCAAAGTAAGTGTTGGCACTCATCATATCTGTGAATGCACTGTGACCAGCAGTCTCAGGTTCCTGCCACCATGAGGTCCCTGTCATGACGGAACTAAGAGTCAAACCAGTCCTGCCTTGTGTTCTTTCTGTCAGTATTTTGATGCATCAAGAATACAAGGAACTAATGCAGAACCAAATCCTAATTGCAGTTCTGCCAGGAGTAATGTGCATGGGATTAGACATGCTTTTCCCCACTCATATGTAAAATTGAGAGCTCAGGCTGAGTAATATTAAATAAATGCTTTCTGTGGGAACCGTTAAAGTCAATGTATTAGCAATAGCTCCAGATGCGTTCTATACAAGTAAAAGAATACCCTAGGCTAAGAAGTTGAGTATCTCTTTAGCATTTTCAGGTTTTCTTTATAGATGCCAACATTTATCTTCAGTTCAAATGGGGTTGGGTATGGGGCTAGGCACTGAAGTTCATGTGTGGGTTCAGGTTTGACCTTCAACAGACAAAAATAAATAAATAAATAAATAAATGTCACTTGAAATTTTATCTGTCCACCTTTAGATAGGATCTTTTATGTGTCAATCTAATGTATCTTAAAAGTGGCGCCATTCAACCTGGATACATTATACAGAATCCTGTCAGGTTATAGATATTTGACTTTGAACTTTATCAGTGCCCAGAAACTTACCTCTACTCTGCCACTGCTCATCTGAAAAATAATAAAATAGTTGCAGTTCATGTATATTATTTGCCTTCCTCAATATATATATATATGAACATGTTGCTAGGTAAAGCAAGTCAAAATAAAAGAAATTGCATACATCGCTGTTTTAGACTCAGTTCTATATTCAAGTTTAATAAATAGAGTTTAAAAAAGATATAGATGAATGTGAAGGAAATTTCAGTCTAAAAGATCACATAACTTCAGGCTCAGTGGTCATGGTGCACACTTCTAATCCCAGGACTCAGGATGCAGTGGCCAGCTCTGGTCTACACAGCTAGTTCCAGGCCAGAACTACACAAAGAAACCCTGTCTCAAACAAACAAACAAAAACAAAAAACAAAACAAACAAACAAAAAGACCACATGATTTCAAGTTCAAGCTCCCCACGAATGTGCCTAGTAAGCATATTCACCCACACTTTACAGGTTAACCAAAGTCCAAAGGGATTCCTGACCAGGCTTGCCTATGTAAACTCAGAAAGGAAGCAGTTGCAAGACTATACACTGCTTTCTCCTTCCACGTATCTCACCATTGGAACTTCTCTAAGATTAATGAGATTTTAAGCATCATCTGTGTCTTCATAAATCCTTGTTACGTTCTTGGTATGATCAGGTACCTTTGGACCCAAAGAGTTTTTAGGAAATTTAAAAGCAATATACAGCATTTGATTGGCTTCATGAATTATTTTATTAAACCAACCCAGGATATGGATGATGGCAGGTCCAAAAGAGAGTTAAAACATCCTCATCTTCCCCATAGCTCAAAAGGGCCACAAAGGACCTAACTGATTATAAGGTTAGAAATTATGTTTTCAAGTTCCCATCTGGAGGCATGTTTGTTTCTTGCTGTGTAAGTTCGCTCCTGAGTTCTTCAATGGCCTGTTTTGAAAGGGTGCCATTGAAACAAATGCCTCTGTCTTAAGGACTTAAAAAAAAATAATTGAAAACAATGTAGGGCTATAAATGTCTGTGCCCACAGCCAAGATAAAAAATGCAAAGTCTGGGCCACCTTGCCTTTAATTTTCTAACTGCTGTTTTGTAAGGCTGTGTCATGCTTCTCAGTTCAAACACGCTTTGGCTCTTTATTATTCATGGACCTTTTTCTCAGTCAGTGGTGTTGAATAATAAAACAGCCCAGGATCAAATGGGCCAATTCTCCACGCCTGACACCAACTGCTACTGTTCACTGGGCTCTGCCAAGCGTTGCCTCTGATAATGAGTGGGATTTGGTTAAACAGTAAATTAATGAATAATGAAATATCCAGGTTGATCAGTTAGAGAGCACGCTTGCTTTGCCCTGGGCTAAATGCTTGGGGCAAAAATTACTCTCAAACGGCACTTGCCTGGCTGCTGGTCTGGATAACTATTTTACAGCCTATTGCTTGACAGAATGCTGGGGGGGGGGAATGAGGGGGCAGTCAATGGGGGAAGAGTAAGGGAAGGACAGAGTTAGGGGGGGGGGGGGGGGAAGAGAGAAGAATAACCTAGTTATCACCTTGTAGCCTTCAAAACTGCATGTGTAAGAGCAAAGTCACAAATATGATCTGGAGAAGTCAGAAGTCCAAAATTCCCAACACATGTTTAACATCAAGAGGAAATGATGAGTGAGAACAGCCTTCTTTGTGTGCTTATGCACACATGTAATTAGAAATAGAAGCATTCAACTAGTCAACTGCAAGGTTTTTTGTTTGTTTGTTTTTGTGTACACATTAGGATGGTGACACACAGGGCAACCATGCAGTAAGTACCCAGGTGACAGGAAAACTCGGTGCTTGTTTTCAGGTTCCACATTCTGGTCCTTGGACACGTCCACTTCTACAAATTAAGGTGACTTTTTCAAACGCCCTTGATCAGGAACGATGTCTCACTGCAGTTGAGATGCTGGAGATTTACAAACACAGAGGCAGATACTTTGTTGTTTTTTTCAGCAGTGCCCATAAGTTTTAAACCATTAGGTAATGCCATCCATGCCTTCCTAACAGAGCAGCTAGACTCCATGTCGATCAGACATGTGCCCTTTACAAGAAACAAGCTTTGAATCATCAAAAGACCACAGCGGAGTGCCGTAAGGACAGCATGTCCTGAGAAAATATGGGGCTTTTTCAGGCACAACATTTGTTTAGGACATAAATTTCTCTAATTGGTTATCTCCAGAATATCTTCTTCTTTCAGATCTTTGACCCTTTTAAACTGGCTCAAGTCTAGTGGACTTTTTCATTTTCTTCTTTTTTATTATTTATTTAAATAATTTGTTCAGATTACATCTCATTTGTTATCCCCTAACTTGAAGAGTTAAATACATCTCAATAAATCAATGACCGTGTAGTCGGTGTTTATATATTGTCCAGGTAGTTAACATTGGTTTGATCTGGGATTGTGTTTAGAGAGAACAAAGAGATCTGTGTGTACATCAAGAAGTTGTTGAGAAAGTGAGGTTAAACATCTTTAGGAGTTTAGAAAGTAAACTTAGAACTGGGCAGGAAATGAGTAGATGTTGCCCTTCTTTCCCTGGTATAGAAGTGAATTTTTGTTTTGTTTTGTTTCGTTTTGTTCATTTCTGGGTAGCCTTGGCTGTTGTGGACTCCCTTTGTAGACGAAGCTGGCCTCGAACTCAGTGATCTGCCTACCAAGTGCTGGGATTTCAGGCATATGCCCATTTCGCCTAGATCAGTAAATTTTTTAAATAAATAAATAAAGCCACTAACTAATAAGAACAGAGAAAGGATCTGCTTATAGTATTAGCACATAACCCTCTTCAGTGCATTCCTGGGGTCTGGGAAAGAAAAGTCTCATTGGATGATACTCCTAGATTCAGCCTGCAAAGCGCTGTCATCCACTGAGACTTAACCTCTGTTGTAGCACCCAGTCCTTTTCCAGGAAAAAACTAAAATGCTCGAATTGTCTTTATTACTTTGAGACATTGGCCACCGGACACAGATGTTCAGTATTGAGAACTAAAAGAAGGGTAAAAGGTCACAAGAACCTAGATCAGCGTGGACTTTCTTTGGATTATGAAGCCCCGTGGTCTTGACTGGCCCCAATCATTGAAAAAGAAAAGAGTGTTTAGATAGAACATAAAAGCAAATGACTCACCAGTGGGCCCATATTCTTAGCTAGGCTCTTGTCTCTGGTTCTTTATCCTGCACCCCTAAACACAGTGAAAAAGTATGAGACAGTAAAGTCAGCCTTGCATCTGCCTCAGATCTTGAAAGAACCCTATATTTAGAAACTTATAGACAGGAGAATTCTATTCAGAAAGGAAAAGAGTTAAAGTATAATAAATTAAGAGAGGAAATAAACAGACATAGGCGGATTCTGGAGTTCAAGGCCAGCCTGGTATACAGAGAGAACTCCAGGACAGCTAGGGATACACAGAGAAGCCCTGTCTCTAAATAAATAAATAAATAAATAAATAAATAAATAAGAGGAGGAGGAGGAAGAAGAGGAGGAAGAAAGAAAGGAAAAGAAAAGAGAAAAGAAAGAAAAGTTTTAAAAGGACAAAACAAAAACATGAGCTTTAACACCTGGCACTGTCAGGACAAAGAAAATTCACTGGGGTAAACACTGCTTTGCTGTGCCTG
This sequence comes from Acomys percivali, assembly GCA_907169655.1. Lineage (NCBI taxonomy): Eukaryota > Metazoa > Chordata > Mammalia > Rodentia > Muridae > Acomys > Acomys percivali. Next base: position 42,252,985 of record OU015751.1, read on the forward strand.
CTCTGTGTTTACTCTGCACCTGCAGTTGAAAGCCTGAGCTCCAGTGTGAGCCTGAACTTCTATATCCAAGGCATGTCTCTTCTATGGTCACCTGGTAAAGACACTTATCAGGGATAACGCTTACACTGAATTCATTCTGGCCAAGTTTGATATTCTGGTCTTCAAGTCAGCACAGTCACAAAAATGTTTTTTTTTATTTTTGTTTTTTTAGAACAGCCCAAGTTTGGTTTGGTGTTATACTTGCTTGTTTCCTCTGTAATGGCTTGGGTCCCCTGGCTCCTACCCCAGCTCGCCAGACATGTTATACTGCCTGCAAGGAAAGGACAATTTACAAGTTGTCTTGTTGTTGTTGTTTTGTCTTTTTAATCCATTGCTGTATATCTCAGTTCCTCAGAAATCCGATTACAGACTGCATTCTGCCCACCTGAATAGCCACCAGCCCTTTTGTACACTGAGGTGATAATTAAGGGTTGAGATATCAGCTTCCAGGGTTCTGACCCCTCAGGTAGGCAGAGCTTGATCATACAGGCCAGTCTCTATAGCAGACCAGTTTGGGGGAGTTTCCACCTCAGATGTCTGATTCTCTCTTCAGTCACAGAAAAGGTCCTCCTGTCCCCACATCTCTGCACTCCACTGCTTACAGCTTGTTTTCAGCCAGATCACTTGGGACATTTGTCTGCTCAGGTGGAAAAATTCTGACATCCCATCACCACCACCACTACCACCACATATTCTACACTTGTACGCCATGACTTATTTCCTCCCCTTTCTTAATCAAATGGCTGGTGAGCACGACTTGGCTAATGACATTTGACAACCACATCCTTGAAGTGTTTGCTAATGTCTGCGAGCAGGCACGCCTGGGACATTAACTGGTAGGCCTGGGCAGGTCACGCTTTGGTAATGCCATCAGCCATTATGTGACTTTTCTAAAATTTAAAGAGCGTTTTTTTATGCAGAGGCCTCTCTGGGCAGCAGGTGTGACTGTTCCCTCCCACGACCTCCCTACTCTTCTTGCTAGCGTCAGCTCCAGACTGCCCTGCCCTTCGGAGAAAAAGCAGGAACCAATAGGCTCAGAACAAGGTGATTGCTTTGGACCAGCATCCAACGCCTTAAAGTTCTGTGACAAAACTACTCCCTCAATCTATGCGTAAGAAGCTTTCGGGGAGGAAAGGTAGAGAAAGAAAGGAAAGCAGTTCTATAAGAGTGCTGCGCAGGCTGCAGCAGTTCACAGCCCCAGAGCCTATTGATTTCCCAAGGCGTGTAGGAGATGCCCTGGCCGAGGACGCACAGCCCTGGGGCCTGAGGATCCGCCCTAGAGCTCTGCAGCCGCCCGCACGCGCGTGTACGCGTGCGCGCCCATGACACCCTGTCAGATGTCCCAGAGAACGTTCGCAGATGCTAGCTGCAGGCTCCCGGTGCGCTGGCTGCTCGCAGGCTGAGGCGCACGAGCGCCTTCAGACGCTTCCCAGAACGCAGCATTTCTAAGGTACCCAGCCTCTAAACAGTAGTTCTCGTCTGAGTGAGGCCACCACCAGGGAAAAACCAATGGGACTGCACCAACCTGTGACCTTGGGGGAAGCCATGGAGAGACCCAAACTAGAGAAATAGACATTTGACGGATCTCATCTTGAGAGAACCCTTGAGGTTATTTATGAGGCCTGATTTTAAAGTAGTGGCTGCCAGGGACATGAAAAAAAGAGCTCACCCCAAGCTATGAGAGGAAATACAGTCGCAAGAATGTTGTTTATGACTATATAAATCAGCATGAGGCCTGTGATGGGGAATACGGAGAGGGCGAGTTTGGGATAGAAACAAGGAAACAAAGTCAGGGAGGAAGAATGAATTTCACACTCCCGGTTCTAGCCCCCTCCCGGTCGGTCTACGTCAAAGGGAAGAGAGCAGAGAGCCATCCTGGGTGGGTCCGCTAGAGTCTTCCCTGAGTTTACAGGAGGACCATTAAAGGGCCATGGAATACATGTAAATAAACAACTTGGAAGATTTATGGGAAAGACTTCAATTTTATAGGACCGTCTTTATAGAGCTCCGCTGGCTCAGTTATAAATAGATTAATGGGAAGCTAAAATTAATGGACTTGTGCGCTGCACGTTTAATTTTTGAGTCTTCAACAAGGCAGACAACAACTAGGGTGTGTCTGGGAGCCGTGAAGTGCCTTCTGGAAAGGTGTGGACCCCCCAGGCCCAGCAACAATCTGGTGGTCCCAAGTGATGGACATGGGGCCAATTGTTATCAAATAAAGAAAAGAAAAGCGGTTTAGTTTTCTAAACCTTTAAACTTTCACCTTACTCACGACCTTAAACCAGTGGTGAGTTGGGGGAGAGAGTGTAAGTTTTGTGGCTGCTCTGGTGAGTTCCAGGCAGAGAGATGGGGCAATGACTCCATCTCTGGAGACACTTGTGATCCCCTTGCAAGTCAAAGCGGAAGAGCTCCAGCCTGCACTTCTTTTCTTACTGCCTTTATAGTCTTGTACGGTGGTGATGGTTTCAGCTTCCAACCATTCCTTCCCAGCCTCCTCCCTCTTTTCTTTCTCCACAGTTATGGCATCTCTAGATCTGGAATTTTGCTTGCACAGGTCACTGACTTCTTACCAGAAGTTGGTGGGACAGTCATGGTAGTGGTCCAGAGTTTACCTGTGGAAAATCTTTTAGTTTTCTGTTGCCCCAGGGCTGCTAGTCTCCTGCTGTAGGAAACTTGTCATAGGGTATGAAAATTACAACTCTAGGTAAGCCCAGTGCTAACCAGACCCACATTCTGTAAAGCAAATGAAAAGGAAATCCAATGGTAATACAACTCGCCAAGAGACTAAGGCACTTTCACACAATTTCTTTTAAGCTATATAGATCACACACACTCTCATAATGATATTCCCTGTGGGATTTCTATTTTGGGTTTGTGGAGTTGTTTGTTTGTTTGTTTGCATTTTTTCTTTTAAAAAAAAAAAAAACATGCTTACAGTTCTAGCCATGAAAACCCTCCTCCCTTTAAGTTAATAAATAATACTAGAACTAAAAAGCCTCACATGAAACTGAGTGCACCATCTCTTCTGTTTTTCTATATAGGCAAATCCAAGTGGAAAAGACGGATCTGAAAAATGGAAAATTTATGAAAGGAATACTATTAATTACTTGAGCACCAACTATATGTTAAGCATTCTTATGTAATCTGAGCCCAAGATGTACCATTCCTGAATTATGCACTCATTGCTGTTTCTGCGTTTTATGATTACTTTAGGCACTGATGGCATAGGAAAGGACAGATAAAGCCTGAGATGCGCCCCCCCCCCTCCAAAGAGGCAGTACAAATTGTAGAATATTTTGAATGATGTTGCTTTCCTAGCCTCCAGGAAGATATCCCCACCTTAGGACAAAAAATACAAATTGAGATGTCCGGTCCCTGAAGTGTATGGGGCTAAGCCAAAGTCCAATAACTCAAGTGAGAAGAGCTGGTTGCTTCTAGGCAGCCTCAGAACCCAAGATAAGAAACAGCTTCCTAAGCCTTGTACAACTCTCTTGGCCAAGGGAGCTTTTTCATCATTTATTTGCAGAGGCCCTTACTGATGAAGTGAGCAAGAGATATCATTCTGAAATGGACCACTTAGCCCCTCCAAGAATCCATGTCTCCAAGTGCAGGAGCCAACACCCAGTTTTGCAGTGTGTACCAACACCACCTGGGAATACCTAGTTCATCCACCACCCATTGTAGCATCTTTGACTTGGACTCAGAATCTTTTAGTCACCCAGGAAGTAAATATAACACTCCTTTTTCTTTTAAGGGTAAAATAAACAATAAGATGAGTTAATATGAACTTTTATTACAAATATGATTGGACTAGCATCCATTTGAAAATTTAAAAGTAAAAAAAAAAAAAGCACCTCCTACTGGAAAAAAGTGTTCATTTATTTTCTGATAAGCAAAATTTATTATATTTCTTTTGTAACAAAAACACTGTATGTACTTCAGGGGGAACAAAAAGAGAAATTTTTTGCTATATCTCTTTTCTGTTTGTAGAATGAAACAACATCCATGTTTAAGAAACTGAAGATGAGAACACAACAAAAACACAACAAATCTTTTTATTTATGTAAATAAGATTAACACTGGACAATAAACCAATTTCTACCCAATACCATAACAGCTTGTCTATAAAGAACAGAAAAATTCAGATAGGATTCTACCTAGGGTCAAGCGGTTTTTTTTTTTCAAACCACCCATTCACAGAGGTATAGATTCACAGATAAATAATCCCAAACTACTTGCTCATCATATTTACACATTCCCATTAAATTAAGCATAAATAAATATATACAAACTTAACACGGACACCCTCCAGAGTGCTCTTGACTGGGTGGTAAAAAGAACATTAGTGAATTAGAGACCAACTCAAAAGGAGAATCAATTTTGGCATTTAAAGAAGAAATAGCATTCACTCCGTGTTTTTTTTTTTCTTTTTTCTCTTCTTAAAGAAACCAAACAAATCTCAATACTTCTCTTTTCTTTCACCATTAATTTAATACACATCAGTAAAGGAGGGGTAGCTCGCGAGGCAGTATCAGATGGTTTGAGGTTATTTCCTTTCCACATAATCTATGACAAGCACGGGTTATCATGTACGATGATAAATTTTCTATCAGTACTCTAACTAGAGACGGATCTTGTACCCATGAAGGAAGTGTGTAGATAAGCTGGGGGTTGGGGTTTTCCACTAGACCAGTTTTCATAGGATATGAAATAATTGCTTAAAAGAAAGTTGTTTCCTTGGTCAATGACAACAAAAGTCGCATCTTTGAAAGTCTATCGAGCTCTTTATAAGGGGATGGAGAAAGCTAAGGGTGAAGAGGTGGGGTAAATGAAAGAAAATCCAATATGCTTTGGGGAAAAGGGAGAAAAGAAAGTCACTTCCTAGTTGAGATGGAAGTTAAAGGTCCCTGGAGAGGGAATCCTCACTTAGAAACAAACTCCATGGGATCTAAAATACAAGGAGGCGAAAGCTCCGTTCGCTCAGAAGCAGTTGGAAGACTCTCCCGGGAACTCCAGCTGCCGCGGGCTTACTCTCCAGCCTTTAGTTATTTTGGTTTAGAACCCCAGCATTTAGAAAGTGGCACTCCGGACCCCGGATAAAACGTCTACAAAACGCAGGGCAGGGCGGAGAGGATAGGACTGTAACTCACCTGTTTGGTTTGAAAACAAAATTCAAAGGGTCTGGTCTTAAACGGTTTCCTTGACTTGAAAGGCAAACTCTTGTGTTAATCCTACTGTTTATTGATATGTAAGCCCAAGGAAACCAAATCTTTTAATAACTCAATTATCAGATAAATGTAAATGGCCTGGCTAAGGAAGGCAAGGGAGAGCCCCCCCCCACACACACACACACGTGAAAGAGGAATAGAGAAAAGGACAGAAACACAGGACTCACCCCGGAGTTGGGGCATGGGGCTCAAGCCAGGTCTACCTAGCTGCGCTTTTGCTGACGTTTGGCTAAGGGATCCTACCTACCCAAGTATGACAGTTCTTATTTCATGCCCACACATCAGGAGAGTGAGGGTGGGGACAATTTCCTTCCTGGCACAAAAGAACGCGCGGAAGTTTCAAATTCCTTGAACTTTTCCGTGTTACAATGTCTCTCAGAGTAGAGCCCGGAGTGACCGCCAGTGGCAAAAGGGCTTTGTAGAGCTCTGGGACCCCTCCCCCCCCCACTCCAGCAGCCAGTGGGGCGCCTCCCCTTTACCTACTCTGGAACCAGCCTTTCTTGATAGCCTTAGCCCTTAGGGTGAGGCTCAGAGCAGGAAGGGCCCTTGCGGTTCGAGACCCCAGCAGCTGCTGATTCTATGTCCTCAACACCACTGGGCTCCAGAGGCCCACGTGTTCCCAGGACTTGCACAGTAAGAGCAAGGCGCATCCATCGCGTCTCTCGGTGTCACACGCGTGGGGCGCGTTGCCCTGCAAGGAAAGGAGACGATGTTTTTCAGTGTGTTTTCTGCTGGCCTTGTGCAATCAGAATTCAATTAATGCAAGCGCCCCGGCCCTGGGACAAAGAGGGCTGCTTTCTAAACTGGGAAAGATGCTGTGAGTCTACAGATCTCACTGTGTCTTTCTCCTGACCTTTGTACTCCTGTCAGCTTGTCTAGGGCTGGGTCTTGCAAACCCACAGAAATCAGCATCAGCTAGAGATGGTAGATGAGATGTTGCCTGACCTCAGTTGTTGCTTACAGCCTTCGGTAACCTAAAATCCACTCTGTGACTTTCCTTTCCCTCAAATAAAACCCTCTGAACAAAGCCCTCAGAAGGTCTCTAAAACTTCAAGCCTCTTCCCTTACTTTAAGGTGGGCTGGAAAAGGATGGAAAAACAGAGTAAAGGCTCCTGGGGGGGGGGGGGATGGCTATTTGTACATCACAGAAAACATTTGAATTTTTATCTCAATAGATTTTTGCAAAGATCCCATCTAAGTTCTAGAAAAGACACAGGAGCACCCACACCAAAGGAGTGTATCTATCTCACCAACCAAACACTCTGCTCCAAGGCCCTCATTGCTCTTTCTAAAGGTGTAGGGGTTTATTGCATGGTACTGTTAAGATAGAGTATGGGTTAAAAAGTTGGGCTGAGAGAAGTGAGATATGTTAAATGCACTAAAACTTATCCATTGGGAATATTCCCAATATATACACACGGAAGTCAACGCTGAATTACACGCTCTTACACTTTGCTTTGTAGTGTGTGTGTGTGTGTGTGTGTGTGTGTGTGTGTGTGTGTGTGTACCATTTTATGTCAAAACAAGGGTATGTCTGAGAAGGGCAACTACTTCATTCATAAAGAGTCACAGTAGTGTGTAGGCTGCCTTCCCCAATTACATTAGCAAAGCTGCTTCTTTCCCCATTAGAACAACAGTCCCCTAGGACTCCAAGGAAATGGAATTCATTTTTTCAGTGAAGACAATACTGTTAGAATATAGGTTCCCAAAATGACTTACTCGACCCTCCCCCCCTTAAAATGCGTTTTGTAGTGTCCCACCCCTGCAAGAATTCCCCTGTCGAGGTGTTAGCAAGAAGATTCAAAGCTACTCCCCAACACTGGCCACTTCCTAAAGGATTCCTTTTGAGCTTCTTTAAAGAAGTGAACCTGCCCGAATCTGACACACAGGCTTTGACTTTCAACGGATCGGATTTCTTTTTCTCAGTACCTTCTAGATTGTGTAGGAAGCCCAAGTCTTCTTTGAAGAAGCTCATAAACCATGCGGGTAAAGCTTTGGGAAACAGAAGAGAATGAAATGGTACATACCCCTCCGAAGAAATTACATACTAATCAAAGTATTCATGGTTTCTTTTTCTTTCTTTTAAACTATACTTCTAGATGACACAAGTATAACAAATGCAATATTCTCTGTGAACAGGTGCTGGCAAGTCTGAGAACTAGTAACATGTTCTGAAAGTAACCAGGATGAATCAACTTATCGGTTTCCTCTGCCGAGGGAGCGTCTGCTCTCAAGCCTGGATCAAAAAGCTAAAGCCTCCGCCAGTCTCCCCACCCCCACCCTTGGCCTCCCTAATTAAACACACCCGGGCGGGGCGGGGGAGGGGTGGGCACAGGGGAGTTTGGAGCGCAAGGCGAGGTCTGGATACCAAAGGGGCTAACGCAACACCAACCACACTCCAGATCACCCAGCAGGTTCCCGGAGAGGTGTGAAGAAGGGAAAGAGGAAAGCAGCGGTGAGAACAGTGGGGAGAAATAGAGGGCGCGGACTGCGAGAGTTTCCTTTTACAAATTAAATTAAAAATTTTTAAAGTTCGTGCGTCTCAGTCAACCAGCTCTCAAAGCATTGACACCAACGTTTCTCCAATTTTCTTCCAATAAGTTAGCGTGTTTTCATGTTTAGTCTCATGTTTATTTTCCAAAGGGGGAATTCATAGTTTTCTTTTATTATCTGTATTACTAAACTCGAAAGAACCGAAGTGGAAAATCCGGACGGTTGTCTCCACGTGTATCTTGAAATAGACACGAGAGCTGGTTTGTTGCTCCGTTGTACGCCTCAGTTTATTTTTTTTTTAAAGTTATTTAGCCTTCTTTTTAAAATTTTTGATTGTATGTGTATTCTACCTAATATAATTCTTCCAAAGCCAATCCAATATGTTAAAGCTAAAATTATTTTTTCTGTTTTCCTTTTGTATTTAAAACATTTTCCTTCTCTTTATTTATTTTATTTGATTTTGTGTTTTCATTTCCTGTGTTTCTCCTCCTTGTCGCCAGTTTTACTACCTGGGCCTTCCCCAGACGTGTGCCTGTTAGCGTTGTTGTTCAAAAACATCTTGTCCATGCCTTTGAGCGCCTCGGTGAGATAGTTCTGCAGGGCAGTGAGCGCGGCGCAAATGGCCGGGGCACCGAAGCCGTGTGTGATGAGACTGAAGTGCGTGAGGCAGCTTTGAATGCCGGGCTCAAGGATGGGGCTGGGCCGGCTGTTCCCGATCGGTGTCCGGTCCTGCGCCAGCAGATCCGTAAATTCTTTACAAAGTTGCCTGCGGAGGGGTGATGGAGGAAGACAAAAGCACCCTCAGAGTCTTGGTCACTAGCCCGGCCTCAAAAAACAGACATTTACACAAGCCCAGAGGCTTTGGGTCTGAGGAGAGGGATACTAAGTTAGGTAACTCCGCTCAATTTCTTTCCCCAGGGGGCTCCCTCACCAAGCAGCTGGGAGTGAAAGAAACCTTCCATCCTCGGACACCTTTCGTTTTCCACTTTCCATTCCAGGACTACCTGTATTCTGCTTTAAGAAATTTGCTAGGCATTTTAGCTTTTGATTTTGAATAGTCAGTAGTTTTTAGCTGTTACCCGGCACTTTTCTTCAATCATTTCCCTTTCTTTCTGCTTGTCTTTCCAACCTTTAAATCACACACACACACACACACACACACACACACACACACACACCCTGAATGATTTAAACCCCCCCAGCCACAGCCTGTCTCTGGCATAAAAGCAGATTGCTGGAGCCTTGCATGGCCCAGAGCAAAAACCTGTTTATTGTAGGGGAGAATGCTGATTTCATTCAAAGCAAAACCCAACTAACTACAGCATTTTGGAAGAGAAATATCTCATCCCTTCTTAAAAAAAAAAAAAAAAAAAAAAAAAAAAATGTGTCCCATCCCCAATTTTTGCCTATGTGAGCTACTAAAAATCTTTGTGTAACAGTATTGTTGTCAATATAAAAAGATTTCTGAATGGTTTAAATAAAACCTAATGGTAGATGGTTGAAACACTGGGGAGGATAGATTTTTATTTGTTGAAGGTTTTTATTTCCTCAAGGTACCTACAATTTAGAGAGCTCTCCTAGCCTTAGGAACCCCGAGTGCCTAACTGTGGATTGAGCTTATTTGAGAGATCTTTAATATCGGAAATGGATGGGAGGGGTTTAGCCCTGAAGGTCAAATGGGTTGGCTTTGCTGGCACTACTGAGGCGTGGCATCCCAGAGGCCACAGCCTTTCTCAGATTGGCAGGCTATTCTTGACCACCTGCCATCATCACTCAGACTCTGGTTCTGTGGGATGCCAGGGGGTGAGAAAAGAAAACCTATACAGGGTACTGGACCTAGACAACCAAGACATGGCTGAAAGGGCACTTAGCAGTTAACACCTGGCCTGACTCTCAGGTAAACAGGGTGGATTTCTGGTTTTGAAAGACCCTTGGGGCACTCTTCCCCTGGATCCTGCTCCATGGCCCAAGGCTAGTAATAAACCAAGTGGGAGAACTGTTTCTCCAGCCACTGACATTTCCAAGGACTGTAGACAAAAATAGAGACGCTTCTTACCCCCTCTTGTCTCCATTCAGCATGTATCCATAGATCTCCACAAGGGACTGCGCTCACCCAACAGGGCCTGCCTCAGTGAGGTTCCCTACACACTCCCAGGCTCTGACTCACCTCCCTTGCATCACTCCAACATGATGGGCGTGGGGATGGGTCCAGACATGAATATAGTGGGAAAGCTCCTAAGATGATTCTGATACCCTAGGCTAAAAAGTAGTGGCCTTAAAAGTCATAAGGTTTCTCTCTCTCTCTCTCTCTCTCTCTCTCTCTCTCTCTCTCTCTCTCTCTCTCTCTCTCTCTCTTTCCTCTCTCTCTCTCTCTCTCTCTCTCTCTCTCTCTCTCTCTCTCTCACTCTCTGTGTGTTTCTGTAATCATCTCTTTAAGAAGAAATAATCATCCCTTTAAGAAATAAGAAAAATGGATCTTGTTATTTGCCTTAGACATGTAAGGCTTTTCTAAAAAAATTATTTTATTTTCCCTAAAGTTCTCTGCTTCATTTATAAAGTGCAACTGGTTGCTACTGGCACACAGCAATCCAATGGTAAGAGGGCAACCTACCAACAAAAATATATTAACCTGCTAGATAGTATTGTTGGAGGAAAGGAGGGTGTCAAGTTTTGATCATTAGTAAAGATGGTTAAAGTCTTTTCTTAACTTGGTCTTCATTTCCAAAGTGCAAGAAAAAAAAAAAAAAAGGAAATTTTGTAGTGCAGAGAACAATTGCTTAAGAGTCAAGCATTTAAAATCTGCACAGCCCAAACCAGGCTCTGTAAGCAATTAAAGTTCTGGGACATTAATATTTTTTGACCCTGCGGAAAGGGGCAATCAAATTCCAATCACGTTTCAAAAACATCTGGACAAATTTGAGCAAATGATTTTTCAGCCTTCCATATATTTCTTTAAATTACGCTGTCAACGGAACAAACCGCGTCCTGGAACGCTAAATAAATGAGCGTTGCTGTTTAGGCCGCCGCGCCTGCGAGAGAGAGAAACGTGCTGGTGCACGCAGCGCCGCCCACTGCAGGCCGGAGCTGGTCATAAAACACCAACAATATGACACCGAAGCCAAAGACAGGAGTAAATCAAATAAATAGAAAACCCACTGTAAATGTTCAAATGAGCTCTAGACCTAAATTTAGCCAGAGATTTACTGTTTTCCCCTCTGGAGTTGTAGTAAATTTTACAAGTCCGAGGAAGATGGCAAACAGCAACGTTGGAAATGGAGTAATTAGAGCTGTGGGTGACATATAGACACCCTGAGCAAACATACATGGCTGTACCCCTGATGGCAAGGAAGACCAATGCCAAGCACAGACAGAAATGTTCACCTGGGGATATTGGAAGAGACATAGGGAAAATCTGCCTGGCACCCCAGAACTGTAGAGGGGAACTGATACAAACCTGCATTCTCTTTGTAAGCAGAAAAGGGAACTGGGACATGCCCATAGCCCCTCAAGTCTACATCATACCCCACCCTTTAAAAGCAGATGGCTTCTTAGCTTGCTGTTTCAGGCCAAGGTGCTTTCTGCACACCAGATAGGCTGAACCAAACCCCCTCCAGTTTCCTAAGTCAGGGAGGAAGTCCTGGACCTGGGCCCCAGGGACTTGGAAACTCACTTGGTGGCGAGCAGCATATTCTTTCTGGAGTGCAGGTCACTGGGGTCCGTGTGCTGTCTGTTCAAATACTCAGACACTGCTTTAGCGGGAAACTCTGTTTCACAAATATACCCAAAATCCCGAGCTAAGTGAACAGCTTCCCCTGTAAGGAGAGCAACAGAGAATCAACGCCTAGGCAATGAACACCTGAAGCCAGGCATACAACGACTTAAACCTGATGTAGATACTCAATGTAAAGACGAACTTCACAATTAAAACGAACAGGACAAAACTTATTCTACCAGGCTCTAGATAGACACTGTCCCCTCCCAGGAGCGGGGAGGAGCTCCTGCAAATCACTCACTTTGGCTTAGACGGAAGTGACTATAAATTCAAAAGCCACCTTATGACTGACTCTAGACATTTAGAGGAATATGTTAGCTAGACTCCTCTCTTCTACTTAAAGCACCAGTTACACCTGCTTGAAATACAATTTAAAAGTCACCATCTTCCTACAATTCCATTAGGCAAATAGTCTTATATTTATAATGAAAATGCATAAGAAATCTACATATGTAAATGCACTAATAACTATATTGATGTGTATGAAAGGAGTATTCCTATTCAACAGCAAAATAATTATTTATCCTGGACTTGCTGTGTTCAGGTTTCTCTCTTTCAGAGATTACTCTCATCCTCCTACTTAAAAACTTTCTACTGGAGGAATCAAATCTGTAACTGCAGACATCAGGGCACACTAGGCATTCCAGATCTTACAAAGAAGAAGATCCTTCTGCATAAAGTATTATTACCCTTTTGAAACACAGCATTGGTGTTTGAGGAAAGATCAGAAACAGGAAAATATGTATGCTCGATTATGCCATAAACACATTATTTTGAGAGAAGGTGACTTACTTTTAATGGTAATGTAGTATCAAAAGACTTCAAACATAGTGCTTACAAAGCTTCATTTTCCCAAAACCACCCACCACATATTGCCATTTTGGTATGATTTCTAGTTCCTTCCATTCTATACCACAATCTTTATCTCATGCTAAGCCTACACTTGACTGTTTTCAAAATGAGGTTTGTGCTAGTAATGATTCAGTAAAAGGTAAAAATGGAATGCCCACATGCTAAGAAAAGCCAACTGCTACCATGTGGAATTTGACAGTGTGATGACTAAAAAGCCTCTGATGAGAGAATATTAGCCAAAAACAAACAAACAAACAAACAAAACCTTTGCCTTAAGATGGTAAAGTGCAAGACCAGTTATTCTTTTATTTCTTTGTGATCATCATTTAGATGACATAAAATGCTGTCCTGCAAGAGTCAGCTCCCTCCAAGAGTCCAAGCACCATATCTGCTAAAATCTGGAGTAGAAACAAATGAATAAACACAGGACACACAAGGAGGATTCCAGAGAGCAATCTCTATCATCTTCCCTGTGTACCAACCACCTGTGCTTCCAGTCTGTCTCCTTGCCTACACATTCATCGGCAGACAGTCTTCTCCTAGACCATACAGACTATCTTCCTTACCACAGGCCATAGGGTTCATCCTAAAACCCACACTGACAAGAAGATGACAAGTTTCTTAGTACAGTTGTGGCCATTTAATTCACAACAAATTAATTTGCCTTGAAGAGTCAGCTTCCATTTCCACACATTTCCCTAGCTCCTTCCACAGTTTTCTTCCAAGCCTTGATGGACTTTCTAAGATGTCAAGGCCCAGGATGCAGGAGGCAGGACTCATGGACAGTCATGAGTTTTAAAGTAACCATTATGATTCATTATCACTTTATGCTTTTTTTTAACACCTTTTAAATGTTATTACATTTATTGGTGGATGAACATGTAGAGGTGGAAAGAAAACTAGGAAGGCTCCCTCCTTCCACCTTGTGGGACTTGGAGATGGATGTCAGGTGGTCAGGCTTGGAAGCAGGTGTCTTTATCCTCATCAACGTCACTTGCTTTTTACTAGTAACATTTAGAGGTAAAATTAGGGAAGGGCAAAGAGTTTTGATAGCAGCGTGCAGAGATGGTATTGTAGGAGTTCAAGTGGAGGATGCCTCAACCCCTGTGACAAGGGAAGTGATCCCTGCTTTGACTTGGAATCTGGGCCTAACTCCTGTTCAGAGGATGAGAACATTTCTCTACCTTGTGCTCCCTTCTCAGCTGCTGCTGGCACCCTCTAAGTAAAAAAGACCTTTGAACTTCTCTCCTGCCATCCCTTGACATAGGACTCATAAGGGCACAGCAATTGCAGTGATTCCCAGTTAATCATGAAACATGTAAAATGTCAACAGTTAAGCTCTGCCACTTCCGCGAAATGGCCACGAGTCTTGCTTACCTTCCACCAAGGAGGTGAGTAACGTGACATTTGCTGCTTTGCGTCTGCCCGCGGGTAAATTCAAACCGATTTTTTCTAGCCTTTCTCTCAAGGATCTCCCCCCATTTTTCGATTTGGCTCTGCAATTGCAAGAATTAACATTCTGATTAACCTCAGAGTGTTCCTGAAACAAAGTTTAGACTTAGCAATCTAGAGCCCAGTGGAGCTTGAAGAGGTTTTAACTTGAGGCTGGCACTTCCCCCGCACCCTTTGCTTTCAGTTATTTGCTGATAGTTTGCTGAGGTTTGCTTAATTTCTACAACACAGAGCACTAAAAAGTTAAGTCTTTTTTTTTATTGTGAGGGGCGGAAAATAATACCAGATGGGAATAATTAGGATGTAGGATAGTGGGTCCAGAAAAGGTAAATATTGCTCATCCCATGTACATGAAGAGGTTCACTCCCTGCCCTGGAGTCAGTGAGGACAGCAGAATCCAGGCAAAATTTTCAAAAAGAGGAGAAAAGAGGAGGACTAGGTTCCAAAAACAGGTAGGCTTCTAAAGGAGGATACAAAAACAAAAACAAAAACAAACAAACAATAACCTTACATAATAGAGTTCTGGGAGCAGAGAGAAGATTAGCATTTGTAATCAAATAATGTTTGTCATTATGATAAGAACAATACTAATACTTTTGAGCTTGTAAATACGGTAAGCTCTTTGTAGTCACTACCTCAATTTATAAATTTTATGCGCTCATGTTCAGGAATTGAATGAAAACAACCCTACTCTAGAAACCAGGGTGTGATGGTGCACAACTTTAATCCCAGCACTTGGGAGGCAGAGTCAGGCAGATCTCTGAGTTGAGGTCAGTCTGGTCTACAAAATAGTTCCAGAACTGTCAAAGCTACGCAGAGAAACTTTATCTCAAAACGTAATAGTAGTAGTAGTAGTAGTAGTAGTAATAATAATAATAATAATAATAATAATAATAATAATAATAATAATAATA
>OU015751.1:42278402-42290637 GCA_907169655.1 Acomys percivali
TGTGTGTGTGTGTGTGTGTGTGTGTGTGTGTGTGTGTGTGTGTGTGTTTGTTTGTGTGTGTGTGTGTGTGTGTAGAGTTCACCAAGCAGCTATATATGTTGGTACTCATGGGTGGTAGAGGTGATGGGAGGCTAGAGAGTCAAGCTGTGAAGAACAAGATGCCTACACAGCAACTAAACAAATCCACAACTAGGTGTCCCCTCATTTTCTTTTTCTGTAACCATTTCCCCCTGAGTTTTTAACACTGCCCCCCCTCCCCAATGGGTGAAATGTAGCATACCCGGAACCCAGACAGCGATCTGCTAGTTTAATAGCCCCTGTGAGTAAATTGAAATAGAAATTGACAGGGTTTTATAGTTTCATTTAAAAAAATATTAGAAGCATTTGGTTAATTAGCTCTCCTTCTTTTCTCTCACAGGGCGGCGGCCTCATGAGTGTGCCTCTAGGTCATGTGAAATCCCCACCCCCCCACCCCCAATCCTGGACCCACAGGGCCTATGCAGCACCTCTGGCTGTCTGGTCCCTGGCTTCCAGTGTCCTGTATGAACAGAGCCCAGACCTTTGAGATAGAACAACTGACTCTGAGGTCCAGGCCAAACTACTCTGTTGTCACTTCTAGAGACCAGAAGTGTACTGCTTTGTGTCTGGAGACCAGAGAGCTTCCATAACTTAGGTTCTGGTTCTCTAGATTCAGAACTTGGCATTGGACCCTTCTGGGGGAGCTGATCAGTTACACTTCTGGATCCCAGGTACATTCCTTCTCCTTCCTTTCCCTATGCCATATCAGCCCTGCCCTAGCCTCAGGAGGCCTATCACTGAGGCCACACAGAGCCCAAGCTTATACAGTTGTTTCACTGTTGGGGCTGATATGGGCTGTACTCCTGGTATTCTCACACTTAGAGCTGTTGGTGAAGGTCCCACAGGCCTCACAACATTGCCAGGCTATCAGCTGAGGAAAAAGAAGCAAGCAGGGTGCCCTTTCTACCCCCGCAGCCTCTGAGCAAACTGCATCAGCTCAGGCATGATGCTGGTTTCTAAATCTTAAATGCTCGAAATCCATCAACTTGCTTTGACTATTCTATTTCCTTCCTTTGCATTTTGCTAAACACTCAAAAACACCTTAGAGTTTTGACTTCAGGAAACCATTCTAAAAGCAAAGAGAATTTCTGTCTATTTTTGAGAGTCATTCCAGGGCCCAGTTGCCTGAGTCCCTTGGCCTGCAGGATGGTGGTGGAGGAAGAGGGTGATGTTAATATCCCCTGTGGCTAGGATGTGTAGACATAGTGGTTGATGTTAGACCCTCAGGGTAATGGGGCTGTGTTGTTGATCTACCTTCATTATTCAGTACTTTGAACCGTACTCAGAAAGGTTAATTTAAAAACTCCCCCCCCTAGACGCATATTACTCCATTGCATTAAAAAAAAAAATCTGTTTTTTCTTTTCTTATATGGTATTCTGAAATGAGCAATACCTCCAAACAGGCACAACTCAGTCAAATCAACAAAACAATCACTCTTGGTGCTGTGTGTGAAGCTAGGCACAGATCAGGTATTTTTTTCCTTTTTAATAACAAGGTTCCTTCAAAACAATGAACCTGCACAGACCGCGCGATGTTGTTTGACGCTGTCATCACATTTTGACTGATCTTAATTTGTTTTGTTTTGTTTTCTCTTTTTCCTAGGGAAGAGGAAGGGCTTGGCTACCTTCTCTTTTCCATTTCGTATTTTCTTTACTTCAGAGGTAAGTCTACACTGATGCATAACTAATTCAACTACGCCAATGAGATCCAAGTGTCAATTAAATGCTTTACAACAATATTTATCTTTTCTGGAGACTCTTTAAATTTGGGTGGGTAGGTGAAGCAGAGCTGTTCAGAATCACACTGACAAGTATTTAGGAATCATTTCTTTGATGTTTCTTTGTTTAGTTTAACCAAATATTCTTATCCAAGTCATCCTCCATTGTGTAGGTTGCAAATGGGATACTAAATGGGTCCGGGGTGTGTTTTAAACCTTTTGTTCTAAAAAAATAAACACGTGATACCTCCTCAGAGGGGAATAGTAATATTGGGGAGGAGTGACAACTGTCTGAGGAAAGGGCTGAAGGGGGAAGGTGGAGAACAGCGCTTTATAGTCTATTAAGTGGCTCTCAAAGAGATGGAATTTCCAAAAACGCTGTCTGTCCTCAAGGGCCCCAGAACTCAGTTGCTTCTCTCTCTCTCTCTCTCTCTCTCTCTCTCTCTCTCTCTCTCTCTCTATCTCTATCTCTATCTCTATCTCTATCTCTATCTCTTTCTCTCTGTCCCCAGCAAAGATCACATAGCCAGGTGATGATGGCTCTAGAATTCTGCTTGGAAAAAGAGCTCTGCAGCAGCTTTTGGAAATTCAAAGCAAAGGGGTCTTAAACAAACAGAGCTAACGACTCTCTCCCAGAGAGCATTGTCATTCTTAGTACAGCTTTGCAAACCAGAGAAAACACCTGGGGCCTTCAGGGGCCCGTTTGCCTTCTTGCTTAGAGCTCTATTATCTAGACAGCCAGCGCTTTGCCTACCAAGCTAGAGGGACCGGCTCACTCTGGGGCTCCTGTTGCCAACTTCAGCACACAAAGCAATTGAGAATGCACAAGTCCAATACCTGAGTCAGGATAAAAACATTAAGCCTTGACAGCAATGGCTGTGAACTATCTCGAAACTTACGTCCTCTTTCACGATTTTATTTCCAGCCGTCCTGACATTCACAAATGGATCTCTAAAAACCGCCACCTTCTAGCCACACACTTAAACACACACTTTTCTCTTGTCCAGTCTGTCTGGTTCTAAAGATGACATTTCCCCCGCCACTAGGCAAAACCAAGCCGTCCCTTCCCCTCTCCTCCTCTCTCCCACCTGCATTCCTCTTTTTACTGTCTTTCATGTTTATTTTTGTTTGTTTGGAATTACCTGCACGTCTTCCATTCCCGGATGCCCCAGGCCGTGTAATGAGAGGCTGTCGCCCATGCCGGCGTCCAGGCCGTGATGTGCGGAATGTAGCAGCACGTCAGGCCGTCGGACAGAGTGGTAGTCCCTCCGTGGGTCAAGGCCAGAGAGCTGGGGCAAGGCTGCCCGGGGCTGGGGCAGGAGAGAGCCGGCTTCCGAACCCACTTCTTGTCGCTGTCGTTGCCCCCAGGGGTGCTGTTGGGGCTGATGCAGAGGATTCAGGGAATAAGGGTCATTAACGTGGGAGTAGGGGTCTTGACTCTGGTGGTAGGGTAGCGGCTGGTAGGGAGGCGGAAAGTAGGGTGGTTGGAAGTCCGATGATGGTGTGTGGGACAGCGGCGGGGCGCTCGAGTAGGGTCCTTGGGACACAGAGCCCAGCTGAGACAGTCTCGAGCTGTGGCTTGGGACGCCATCGTGCCGGTCCTGGAGAGAGAGAGAGAGAGAGAGAGAGAGAGAGAGAGAGAGAGAGAGAGAGAGAGAGACTTATTTGGTTCGGTTTCTGTACAACTTTACCAGCGTAAGAAAGCAGCAAAGAGTCTAACCCTTAGACCCCCAAGGTGACTGACTCAGAGCCACACGGTAAAATGTCAACAGTTCCACAAGGGAGGCTTCAGGAGACTTAATAACAGCAGAAATAGGAACCTCACTCACACTCGGGCCTAAGAGCCAGGCCTTTGAGAGTGCAAAGCACGCAAAAGAAAGAGGAGAAGGAATTGTGTGTGAACAGAGATAGCTCAAAGCCTTAATTAAAAAAAAAAAAAAGAAAGAAAGAAAGAAAGAAAGAAAGAAAGAAAGAAAGAAAGAAAAAGTAGGACTCAATGACGGTGTTTGATTTTCTGAGTGTTTCTTGCCCCTGTCTCTTCTAGAGATCCAAAGTACACCAAGTGAAAGTTCCTAATAGCTGTGGTGCTGCGGGTGGTTGAAAAAAACCGAACTTCTGCCTTCACTGGCAGGTAGCTGGCAGGCCCCGGGGCAAGCAGGAGATTCCCAGAGCTGGGAGGAATCTTCCTGATCTGGGCTTCTAGCCACCCCTCCCTCCCCAAGAGGAATTAAATAACTTAGTGTTTGATTGAAACGGATCTCCTCTGAAATCACACCCTAAGCCCATGTTAAATTGAGTTGTGGTTTGCAGGAGTTATTTCTAAGCTTGCCTTCCATATCACATGTTATTACACCCAGGGTGTTAAAATTAAAAGTTGAAGTTGGGAGGGGAGAGATACCCCCCCACACACACACACATGGTCTTCTCACTCCTCTCTGGAGTGTAAGGCAAGTGAAAGGAGAATGGGAGGGGGGTCAAGACACCTTAAGTTTCTCCCCATCCGTTTGTGAAAATGGCAAGTGTTAAGGTCCCCCATGGTTCCTCCGGTAGAAATGGCTGCCTAAATTTCCAAACTGCATTGACAAAAAAAAAAAAAAAAAAAAAAAAAAAAAAAAAAGTTTTTCAGTTCAGCCTCACTCCCTCCCAGCTGACTTGTGGAGCACAGACAGGGAACAGACAATGCATAGAGAAGCAGCTGCAGCCTCGTCCAATTATAGTGCTAAATTACCAAGCCAAAGGCACTCAAAGGAAGACAGAGAGACAGAGGGGGACACACACATACACAGAGAAACGCGGAGACAGAGAGACTGTGAGAGGGGGAGGCATGCACTTCTGGTACAACAGGAATCTGAACTCACCATGGATGAATAGGTGTGGACTAACATCTGGAAAAAAAAGCCTGGTTACTGCTCAAAATCAAACAATGAATTTTCAAAAAAAAAAAAAAAAATCAAGGAGTCCAGCAGAGAAGCGAGCTGGACACAGGAGCTGAGCTTGAGATGTCTCCAGGACAAGCCATCCAAAAAAAAAAAAAAAAAAAAAAAAAAAAAAAAATCCCCCTCCAAGAAGATTAGAGGTGCCTGTCATAGACAGGCAGGACTGTTCATCTGTCTCTCACTGTCTTTTTTTTTTTTTTTTTTTTTTTGCCTCTTCTCTTCTGCGGGTTCTTTGGGGGGCTCCAGAAACAGTCCTCTTCTACCCGAAGCTGGGCTCAGACTGCTCGGGCGCCCCTTCCTCCCTCCGCTTGCCTACACCGCCTCATAATAATTGATATTCATGACTATTAATATTACACGAGTACTTTAAAGGGAGAATGGAGGACAAATGGAGCGTGAAGCAGCAGCGAGCTCAGAGCTCCTCCACTATTGTAAATGACGTTCATTCAGTGGAGAATTACTAGATGTAATCAGACGAGGGGGCTGGCGGAGGCAGACTGGGGGAAAAGTTTAGCAGGAAAGAGGCAGCAGAACTTCAATTAACTGAGCTGGGACGCTTGCTCGCTCTCACAAGGCAGCTTCTGCGCTCTGGATTCGGCAGTGTGGGGGAAAGCAGTGCTGGGGGGAATCCCAGAGATTGTAGGTGTTCTGGTATAGAGAGGGAGACTTTCCCAACCGGGAGGTGGTGGTTGCTCTAGGAGCTTGGTGTGCAGCTTAAAAACGAAGCTAAAAAGGCACTGCCTGGTCATCTGGAGGGGGAGAGGAAAGTAAATGGGTGGGCCATTTTGTTTGTGTTCCTCTACTGGGAGCTACACTTCCTTTTTCTAAATGCAAAAGGGCAAGCTTCTTTCTTTCTTTCTTTCTCTCTTTTTTTTTAAAGAAGGACCTAGGAGAGATGAGGGCTTTTGAACATAGTGCAGCCTTTCCCTCTTAAAGTGCTTACAGCCTGCATTTTCCCCCTAGATTTAAAATATATGTGATGGGTCTTAAAGCACGCTAAATGTATCCTTTCCAGGCAAAGCCAGGGGCAACAGAAAATCTTTCGAGATGTTTCAGGAACCCGTTCAACTGGCCTGACTGCCATTTCGGTTAAACTTCAACCGTAGTCCAGACTGAAATAAGCTCCTTCCACCAAGCTGTGCGCGGTTGTCCTGGCTTTGCGGCTGAAAACTTAGGCAGCCAGGAGTAATTTGCTCTCTCCCCTCCCTCCTCTCAGTCTCCTCTCCTCTCCTCCCTCTCCTACCCCTCTGTTTGCCCTCCACTCATCCTCCCTCCTTTTCTCTCCCTCTCCACCCCCTCCTTTCTCCTCTCCCTCTCCCCTTCTCTTCTCCCTTCCCACTTTTACTCCACCCGACTCCTTCCCCTCAACCTCCCTCCGGTCCCACTTAGTCGTTTATTTTTCATAAGCAAAGAACTCTGATTACTTTAATCCCACTACATATATAGCCAGAGTTACTTCCACCGCGGCCCCAGCTCTGCCAGTGTCACGTTTACAATGGGTAATGTATTGTTTAGGATAGTTTAACGCCCTGGACTTGAACATAATCCCGCCTGTTAGGGGGGGAAAAAAAAAAGAAGAAGAAGAAGGTCGAATTGAAACGGACCCCACCAGACAGCTCTCTCTCTCTCTCTCTCTCTCTCTCTCTCTCTCTCTCTCTCTCTCTGACTTCCTTTGCTTCCTCTTCTTTCCACCTTCTTTCTCACTTTCTCATTTACCTCCAAATGAACTCTTAGGGGTGGCGGACACTAGCCACAGGCTCTAGGAGCTCTTGCCACGCGCGCGCCCCAAGGAGAGACAGTCTACTCAGCGGACTTGGCCAGCACAGTGGCGACAAAGCTGACCACTGCCCCCAGACTCCCTTAGGTGGGCATTGCGAATGCAGGCGGAGCTGTCACCCGGAGTCCCCTCTAAGTCTTGGGTCCCAGATTTCTTTCCAGACCCGTTCGCATGCTTAGGCTGTCCACCTCCACCCCGTGGTCCAGCCAAATGCTGCCTGTGCCGATCTCGCGGGTCTTATTTCCTCTGCCTCCTGCTCTCCCTCCAACTTTTCCTCCTCGCTTCTCGCTTACGCCTCCCGGCTTTGTTAATTCCCTTTCGCTTTCTGTTCTTTTTCTGATCCTCTGATTTTTTTGAAACTTCAAAGCCTTTCTTCCCTCCCTCGATGTCCCCTATGAGCCTTAATTTCCTTTCCTCTCGAGCTCAACTGGGAGTCTCCCCATCTCCCCGGCTGTGGCGCAGGATCCAGCATCTGTCCCCGGCCGGGGCCGCTTCGCGTTGCCAACAACCGGCAACCGGCGGAGGTACCAAGCAATGCTACAGCCTCGCTCGACGCGGACTCCGGAAGCGACTGGTGGAGTCCAGGGAGGCTGAGGGCAAAGCCCAGGAGGGATTCGCTCGCCTGGGGACCGGTAACTAGGCGCACGAAGTGTGGGCAGACTTTGTTAAAAATGACCGCACGCTGGCGGCTGCTTTCTCTGCTTGGATCCACTGACCCGCAAAGATACAAAACACAAGAATACAAAAAATAATAAACCGCGCTTTCTCTTCATACTGTACTCTATTTGTGCATCCATCCATCCTTTCCCCTCTCTCGCCCTAGAAGTCGACCCTGCGTACGTTTGCTACCGATTTCAAAAATTTATTAAACAACAACAACAACAAACAAGTCAGAAGTCCGAGTAGGAGTGAAGCTTGAAAACCCGATTCTTACCCTCCCGTACTAAAAATTGAGGGAGATTGTGTTTCCCTGACTGTCTGCCTAAATTCTGTTGGCTCTGCGTTACCCACCAGAGCCTACAAGGGGGAGGAGAGAGCCAGAAAGGGAGAGAAAGAAAAAAGAAAAAGAAAAAGAAAAAGAGGTCCTAAATTAAACTTACTAGACTCCATCCTTAAAAGTTCCCTTGTAGGAGAGCGAAGTCTCCTAGAGCCAGCCTTAGAAAACTTAAAGAAACCGACCGGAAATGTACGAGTAAATAGCTTAAAATATATCAGCTGGGGTGCCAAGAAGCTCCAGTTTTCTATCTACAAAGCTCTAAAATGCATCTGGGGGTGTCTGCTCACCTCATAGATGTCTTCGTACTTGACGTTCTCCACGAGTTTCCAGAGCATGATGGCAGCCTGGTCTCTAGGAGGTGAGTGCATTCATGTGAGGAGCAGATGTCTGGTTTCTCAGGACTCCGCTGTCTGTAATGATCCATCTATAATTGGAAATGGGGGATACACACCAAATCCGACGACGCTCCTCTCCCATCGCAACTTATATCTGTTGTCTCAAACAATAGGCTGGAGAAGTAAGCCTCAGCAGACAGAAAAAACATTATTGCACACAGGACATAGATACAACGCGCACGCACACACACACACTCACACACACATGCACACACACACATGCACACATATATTACAAAAAATCATAAACACGAATTTACACGCAAATACTCACATTAGTTACATAAACACCTCTGGGTCACAAAATGCACAGACTAAACGTGCATTTAAAGGAAAGATAGTTGTTCAAAACGAGTAACATAAATAGATACATTAAACCCTCTATTTTGAAAATGATGAATCATTGCAGCTACTAACTAAACTATTTTAACAATTGATAATGAGGAACCAGGGACATCAGTCCCTCCATTTTTCTACAGTTATTTTTAAAGCAGACCATTCCTGATATTTTAAAACACAATTTTCTCTTTTTCTGTGTGTGAGTTCAGAGAATATTTTTTAAAAATCCTTTGAGTTTAAGAATTTTTTTCTGTATTTATAGCTTCTCAACTTTTTAAAAGTATCATTTTACAACAACAACAAAACTATTTACCACAATGATTTCTGATATTTTTGCTCATTTTGCTAAACATATTTGGAAACTTGAATATCTTGGCTCCTGCAGTCTATATTGCTTGTTGCTTTAGGGATGGTTGTGTATTTTCTGTAGATGCTTTGTATCTTTCTGTTTGCCTGGAGTCTCCATTTTATTAAGTGCCTCCCCCCCATTTGGAAACAACAAAGCAGGCAATGTTAATTTAGAGACCTTTAGCAGAGGTATATGACATTTTATATTCGTGTTTGTTGTCTGTAATTTGTCATTTTTAACCTAGTAAATTCGTGAAACACCCAAATCTCTGAGAAGGTTTAAGCTTTATACTGTTGTAGGAGATAACGGGAAATGATTTAGGATAAGCACGAGTTAATTTTGTTTGGTCAGTTTGGTTTGGAATAGATTTTCTATTGGATATGCGATTTGTGCAGTTTATCTTGTTTTTTTAAAATTATTATTATTATGAAAGCATAAGCAACAGCAAGTGCAAAGTTAACCTAACCTCAAATGGGCGTCTCGTAAGACACAAGCATTTTGAATTTCACGAGGAATTCTATATTCACTAGCTCCATCTCTTCTCCACCTTCCTGTTCCCTCTGTTCTTTTCCTACTCTCTGGGTGCGGAAGGTTCCCTGGAGTCGGGAGGCACTGAAGATCTTGGCCCCTGGGGCAGAAAATAAATGACAGGAGGGAATGAGGAGGGTTGGGGTAATTTGGGGTGGAAGTTATTAAACCTGATGAGAGTGGATCCGTAAAGGGCGATTGTCTTTAAGCCCAGGACTCTAGGGTTCCTGCAAGGTCTGAGGCTCCAGGAGCAGAGAGCTCTGGATAGACTAGGAAGATGCGATTTCCTAAGAGGCAAGCTGAGGACTCCTGCCTTGCACAAAGAACAATTCTGCAGATCTATTATTGTTGTTGTTGTTGTTGTTATCATTATCATTATTAATTAGCCATAAGTGAAATGAAGGAAATATAGGGTGATTCAGACAGAACTAGAGAAACACATCCTTTCTTTACTCCCTGTTGGATTTATTTTCGCCTTTTCTGCCTTTCTTCCTTCATCCCACCCTTCCCTTCCTTTCCCCCTTCCTTCCTTTCATTCTTCCCCTTTTTTCTTTCCTACTTTCTCCTTCTCCTTCCCCCCTTTTTCCTCTGTTAAAAAAAAATTGAACATCTTAAACCAGGCTAGTCTTCCAGCGTCAGCATAGAAGCCCCCCACCCCCTTTGCCACCAGAGTTAGACAGAAGACAGGAAGTCATTCTTCTTAATGTCATCGTGTGGAAGGCCTTAACGTGGGTTCCACACCCCTTTCCTCACTAAAGTCAACCTCTTGTTGATTCTTTGAAAGATAGGTCTAATAGATTTGGAAATTAAAATTCTCCAGACACAAACTCATTAATAAAAACAGTTCTCATCTCTTTTTCAAATCTTTAACTGTTAGCTTTTAATTATCTAAAGAAAACTTCAAACAAAAATACATTTGGTCAAAGTGTGTTTTTTTTCCCTCTCTCTCTAAATGCATTTCTTTACGTTTTAAATCACTTTTGGGCATTTCATCGATTAATCTGAAATAAACTCGAAGGTTTAATAAAACCAAATCAAACTGAAGGTATAATTTTACACATGAAACTATTTAAATAGGTGATATAGTGTGTTAGCATGACTGTTTTTGCAGCCTCATTTATGCAGAATTTACATTTTGTTGTGTTTTATATTATCTTAATATTAGATATTTTCAAAAGTAGGAATGCACTTGGATTTTTTTTAAATTAAGTTCTTTATAGAACATTAAAAATAAGTCCGGTTTTATTAAGAACAAAAGAAACTTAAAATATGTGCACACATACATATATAACTACCCAAAGCAATGCATAACGATAATAGAAACCCTTGTTAATTCTGTGATGAGGCATTTTATGAAAAATGCCAGCTATTTTACCGCAAACCTTTCCCAGGGAACATTCCCTCTTTCATTGAACGGCCAACAGCGCCCTCTGTAGGAAATTTGAAGACCCAAACTCCCAATAGCCGCTCATTTTCCTTCTTTTTTCTTTTCTTTTCTTTTTTAAAAGCAATTCTCCCCACGCCCCTTTCTTGGTCCTTGAAAGCATGCTGTACCTGAAAGCATTTTGAAAATCCAATTCGTGACACATTTATTAACTTTAGAAATAGTTTTAAAAGTTTAAGCGCTTCAGAAATATATAAATTTTAAACTGAACGTTTGAGGGGAAAAAAAGGATTAGTAAATGGAGACCTTTCTCTTTTCCACTTCTTATTACATTTCACGTTAACGCCTATTCATACCTCTCAGGAAAAAATCTCTCTCGAATTTAGGCAAACACAGATGCATAAGTGAGACAGGATTTTGAATTTCTAAGGAAAACTGAGTAAAACAAGCATTTTCATCACTATATTTATGTTTATGGGCACACATACTCCGTTGAGTAGGAGCGCTCGGCCGGGATCGGCACACCCACACGTCCCCTCTTACGCACAGTTAGTGCAGTTCAGTGCTGCAGAGGTGAGTTACTAACCCCACCCCTTTTCAGACACAGATAAAGGGAACTTTGTCTAAGACACGTTAAGAACCAGGGCTGCGAAGCAAACTCACCTAGCATGGAGACCTCTGCTGGCAGTTTCTAGAATAGGTTTGTTACTTTAAAAAATGAATGTTAAATCTCGATACCAACTTTAGCACTCTTCTTTCTTTCTTTCTTTCTTTCTTTCTTTCTTTCTTTCTTTCTTTCTTTCTTTCTTTCTTTCTTTCTTTCTTTCTTTCTTGCCAAAATCTAATCACTACATATCTGAATCTCTTTAACTCCAACCCTTCCTCACTTTGGCACCCTTGTAGGATGTCTCCTGGACCCCCTCCCCCCGCCCTGCGATTTGCATTATCTCCTTGGGTTTCTCTTTCTCATCTTCCTGAAGTACAAAAACAATACAAATATATATATATATATATATATATATATATATATATATATATATATATATGAAAAATCTAACCTTAAAACTAGGATAATTGTGTTGAGATTAAGCCCTGACAACTCCCATTCTAGAATGAAACATATTTAATATCCCAAACCCCTATGCATTAAGCTATATCTTAGGGATGGTTGTAGTCCAATTAATGCTTATTGAAGAATAATGATGTAATTTACCTCTATACAATGTTGCACATGATTTAATTTCTTGTTGGAGTCTCAAAACATTGACCTGAGTTTCAGGAAAACGTGTGATCCTACAAGCTCAGTACATGAGGATGGGTGTTGTTAACAATGGTTTTCCATCGTGTGTTTGCCACACTCCCCACAGTCTTGTGGTGCTTAATTCCTTCAGAAATTAGAAATAAAGTAACTTTGAAAGCTTTAAGTTTTCTAGGCTTATTTTTGCCCTGGGTTTACACATAAAGGTTGAAAATTAAAAACAAAAAAAGGAAAGACAGGGAGGAAGGAAGGAAGGAAGGAAGGAAGGAAGGAAGGAAGGAAGGAAGAGCCAGATGTGGTGGCACACACCTTTAATCCCAGCACTCAGGAGACAGAGGCAGGCAGATGTTGGTCAGTTTGAATCCAGTCTGGTCTACATGGTGAGTTCAAGGATAATTGGAGGTGATACGCAGAGAGACCCTCTCTTGAAGAGAGAGAGAGAGAGAGAGAGAGAGAGAGAGAGAGAGAGAGAGAGA
>OU015751.1:42309684-42323390 GCA_907169655.1 Acomys percivali
GTGTGTGTGTGTGTGTGTGTGTGTGTGTGTGTGTGTGTGTGTGTGTGGAAGTTTAAAGAAAAAGACTAGCTACATTTATTCTAGTTATGAATCAGGACAGAATTTATTTTTAATTATCACCCTTTTTTTCTTTTGCAGAAAATTGATACTTTGTGTGACACATCCTATAGTTTTTAATTGGCTTTTGCATGTAAATACTATATGTCCTTCACTCCTGTGTGGAGTGGGCTTCGGGAATACACGCATCCACCTAAACTTATCAGCTTATTTTGCAAGGTAAATTTGTACCTTCTCATTATTAAAAATTGCAGTAGTACACAACCACTCATCTTACCCTTACTAATTCATTTATTTGGGATTGAGTGACCGTTGAAAATGAAAAATCAAAGGATTATCTTTATGGCTGAAATTCTTTCTCCAAACTCTAATGCCATGATAGTATTTTCTAAAACGTGTTTGCTGCTCATGCAAACCTAAAAGCATTCAAGATGTACAGAATTTTCTCTTAGCCTTTCACCTTTGGCCCCCTTCACCTGTTTGATTATAGTCATTCTCAGTCCATCAGATATACATCACCTCTCTACCCATAAATACTCAAGCTGATCCTGCTCCTCTTCCCAGGGCTTGGGAGTAGAGGAAGTAAAAGAGTCCTTATGTCCCTCTAGGTCACAAGCCCTGAGAGAATGCCAGCCTTGTAGTTTACCAAGAAGGGACGAGGGCCCCAGGCAATGGGAAGACTGCAGATATTTATGTCAAATAACCAAGATACCTCCCAGCCCTGGCGAGACTGAAACTGGAATTGGAGGAAGCAGTGAATGGAAGAACAATGGACCAAGAGGGATGATAGGAAATGTTTCCTGAGCAAAGCCTGCAAAGACAGCCCTTTGTGTAGCTCTCCCGTGTGAGCCTTCAAGCAGTATCATGTCCATTGCTGCTATTTTTTGTCTAAGAGGGGAGCATGTGTTGCGTCTATGGTCTCTCTAACTGCAGTGTCTCGGAAGAACACTCGTTGCTAGTGACTGGCTGTCTAGTTCACTGTAACGCATGCCACCAATATGCCCTTGAAGTTTTAGGCTGTTGCAAGAACTGTGAAAATGGGAAAGACAATTCCCTGTTCTTGTGATTTTTCATTCTGCTAGGACTCAAAGGCGAACGGAGGACCACTATAAAGAATTGCATTGCTGGGCATGATGGCAACTTTATTATTTGGCTAATATCTATTAATATTCTATTCCATGTTCCACTATCATAGAAATAGAAAAATCACTAAAATGTAATAATAATAATAATAATTTCAGGGAGAGAGAGTTAAAGGGGAAGGTGGCTATTGCAAGGATGGAAATACAGGGGTTTGGGGAAGGGCCAATAAGAGCAAAGTATATGTGAAAATGTCGTAATGAAACCCATTACTTTGTGCACCAACTTTAGAAAGACAAAATGAACAATTTCAGAGAGTGAGCATTGCTGCGGAAGATGTTGACAGAGAAGCAGCACTTAGAAGTGAAGACTGTGTTCAGCCACAGGTCAGTCTCTATGTACGTTGTACTTGTGGAGTGATGAGATGTATCCAGGGACCCCTCTTAAGGGATTCTAACATGGTATGGGCTGGCGTTCATTAGGCCATGCTCAGAAATGTCTAACTTATCTCAGTCTTCCAATTATTATGCTTTCCCGAACCTATCTTCACAGCAAAAAGGAACAAGGAAGCCTCCTTTCCCTTGTGCCTGGCCTGGAAATGACTTGCACCATAAGTAGACAGCCTTTCCTTATGATTTAGGCTCACCACATGACAAGGCCACATGTACACCTTTTGTTCCCTGACCACTGTTTCATAAGTGATTAATAACCTGTTTTTACATACAGGCTACTCCGAATAGAAATTCTAATTGGACCACATTTCTGTAGAGCCCATTTGGACCTATTCTCTCCTTGAGTAAGGAGCCTCCTCCCGATCACAGAAGCCTCCCCCCGCCCTCCCCCCCTCCAGTTCTCATCTTTCCCTGATGTAGTTAAGTAACTCAGGTTAGTTTTTATTAACACCTTTGATGTTTCATACGACTCTTTTTTTTTTTAACCACTGGAAGGATATGTTATAAATCTCATCGATACAGAAAACAAACCAGTTTAGGTATGCTCAGTACACTTGGCTGTGTTTCCACCTATTCTTTAAATACAACTAGAAGGCTAAGTTTACTTTCTAAGGAATCTACAGAAGAAACATGAAGTAGCGAATGCCTGAAATCTACTGGCTTTTAAAAAAAATCTATGATAAATAAGTGGCCTGTCAATGAATGTGGAAACCTTGGCTTCATGGCTCTGTGCTGCTCTTTGGCAGTATATCTGCCACATCAACCTTGCTTTTTTATATATGAGGATCATATTTCCCATGGTCAAGTGTCTGAGGGTCAAGGTGAAGTCTGGGGACTGAACATTGTCTATTTAGTCTCCCCATAACTTCTTTCTAATAACATCTTAAGATGTTTATTTCCTAGTTCCCCTGGCAACTCACTACCTTTCAAATATGAATGAGGGTAGGAGAAAAAGAAATGGCATGAGTGCGCTAAAATGTGAAGGTTAAGAGGCTTCCAGATATGGCAAACATATTGGACTTTATCACTTCTGGATTCTAATGCTTTCCTGGCTCCTTTCTGTGGTTATCAATACATATAGGATGCTCAGGTAGGGCCCTAGAGCTCTGACTTCTTCTGTAGCCTCATCACTACTTCGGTTCCTAGTGCCCTTACTTGCTTCTGGCTCACTGGCCTCTGAGGGTTCTATACACACAAAGATTTCCAGCGTCCGTGGAGATCTCATGATATTCCTCCACTGGCATTGCTTCCTCATCCCTGGGCTGGCTGACTCCTACTTGTCCTTCAGTTCCTTGTTCGATCCATCAGAAGAGTTTGTCCTTGTCCTCCAATGCAGTTGTTTCTCATGCTTCAGCAGTCACCTCACTGGATGGCTGGAAACTTGTTCTACAAAAGCCCATCTCCTCCATCTTAAAATCCCAGATATGTCCCCGGTGGTGGGCTATATGGGTAGGAGAATGAACGAATAAGGCCTTCATTGAATTGCTTCCTGTGGAATGTGGCTACGTCCATGTTAATATGGAAATGCACAATAAAGTCACTGCAATGAAAAAGGCAGCATGAAGTAGCAACTTACTTGCAGCCTAGTATTTATTTATTCCAGGTTTAGCCAAATGGGGAACAGTGTCCTTAAAGTCTTCACTGTTGAGTTTCAGTTAGGTACTGTAACTGTGGAGTGGGCCAAGCCAGTAGAGGATGAAAAAACATTTATTATTGGTCTTACAAAAATGGATCTTTTCTCACTAAACTACTTTGATGTGGTGTCATTTGTCTCAGATACCGTCTTTTTATTTAATAAAAAGAATATATGTTTATGGGTATTTAGCCTGCATCTATGTCTGTATATATTGTGTGTTCAGTGCCCAATGAGACCATAAGAGGACACCTGATACTCTGGAACTGGAGTTACAGACTGTTGTGATGCTGGGAATTGAACCTTGCTTATCTAGGAAGAGAAGCCAGTATTCTTAACTGCTGAGCCCCTTAACTGTCTCTCTAGCCCCCCCAAAGGCAGCCTCTTTGTTGATTTACTGCAAGGTGTGAAGATACAGGGACATAGATTGTTTTCCACTGGACAACTGAAACAGAACATTTAGTTGCCATATTTGGAGGAGTGCTGCAGTCATAAATCAATGGAGGGTAAAGATCTTACATAGTATGCTGAGTGCGCTGTTCAGCCCCACATAGCAGAATTATTATGTCAAGGTACCAGTGGCACTGTAGCTGAGAAATGCTACTATAATGAAAGGATGTTAGGCTCAAAGACACATGTGTCAGAAATAGTTGCATTTTTGGAGCAAATATTTTGGGTTATCCTTAAGACAATATAGCAAATCAAATAAATTATCAAAGTTTGCACTTTGCAATGGTTCTTAGCAATCTCAGAGTCATATGTGTAGCAGAGTCACCTATAACAAATATACTCCATGTTTTTTAAATTTTATGGTTTCATTTTGTAACTCACCATCAACTGGCATTTTTATTTTTCAGCTATTTCTAGTTTATGATATTGTGTTCTTTTATAACTTCCTGAAAAGTGGTCTGAAACCTTAAACATCTGAGGGTCCAAATAAATATGTAAATACATAAAATGAAACATTTCTAATTTAAGAGCTAGAGCTTACTCAAAAAATAAGCACATAATGAAAATTGCTTGTTGGATGTTGTGGTACCAGATTGTAATCTAGCATTTGGGAGTCAGAGTCAGGGTTGAAGACTCCAAGGCCTACTCAACTATTAAAAACAAGGAAATCCTGGAGCTTGTGGGTAAATGGATGGAACTAGAAATGATATCCTTAGGGAGTTAATCCAGACCCAGAAAGACTCACATGCTATATACTCACTTATAATTGGACACTAGCCCCAAAGGGATGTCCCATGAAAGTCTTCACTTAGCAGGAGACTGGGATAGATGCAGGGAGTTCCTACTGGGACTCTAGGTGAGAAAAGTGTGGGAGAATGGGGAAACAGAAGGAGCCACGGGGTCCTAGAAACCTACAAGAAGAACATCATGATGGATGGATCTGGACCCAGAGATGTCTACTCAGACTGCTATACCAATCAAGAAAAATACATGCAGTAAACATTTAACCCCTAGTCAAGTCTAGTCAATGGACAGGACATTCTCTACAGTTGTGTGGAGAGCAGGGACTGACTCTGACATGAACTCTGGTGCCCCATATTTGACCACTTCCCCTTGATGGGGAGGACTGGTGTCACACAGAGAAAGGATAAGCAGGCTACAAGGATGAGACTTGATAGGCTGTGACCATATGGTGGGGGAGGAGGTCTCCTTCTGTCACAGACCTAGGGGAGGGGAAATAGGGTGAAAGAGGGGGGGAGGGAGGAATGGGAGGATACAAGGGAGGGGGTAACAATTGAGATGTAATCTGAATAAATCAATTAAAAAAAAAGAGTCCAAGGAGAACAACCTACAAGCACAAAAGGAGTTTCAATAGCTAGTCAGAATGAACTCAGAATATGAAATTAACTTCAATTTTTTCTTTTTACTTATTCTTTTCTCATATGATACATCCCTAAAAACAAGTCAAATGAAACAAAAGATTGAAAATGTAATGTTTTAGTGCTAAACATCTTCAGAACTTCTACTACATGTATCACAGTAACCAGACTGCATTAAGTTCTCAATAAACATAAATAAATGTAATCTATCTCCATTTTAATAATGGCAAAATGATTTCTAACCTTAAATTTTTATTTTATTATGTATGCTGTGTTCTGCATGCAGGCCAGAAGAGGGCACCAGATCTCATTATAGATGCTTGTGAGCTACCATGTGGTTGCTGGGAATTGAACTCAGGACCTTTAGAAAAGCAACCAGTGCTGTTAACCTCTAATCCATCTCCCCAGCCCTGGCAAGAGGAGTTTTTTTCAAAGCTTCTAGATTTAAGAAAATCATTATTGGGCTGGAAAGGTGGCTTGGTAGATAAGAGCACTTGTTGCTCACTAGGCACTTGCTGAGAAAACAGTCAAAGGCAAGAGATACTAGATTTCCTCTTCAAAAACACTAAAGATATTTATACAGAGATCCTGTCACTAAAACAAACAAACAAAAATATACAAAACAAAAACCTCTAAAGATATTTAATATTAACAATTATAACACTTTCAAACATGTTAAGATCTAACATAATCTGGGACCCTTATTATATATGAAATGCTACTATTATCTTAGTTAGAATATTCATTTAACACCTAAGACAACACAATGATATAAATATCATATTTTCATTTTGCTACTGTAGAACTGAAAATCATATAAAAGGAGAGCTAGCCTAATGATGATAAGGATATCTTTATTAAATGACGTGACAAAGACTACATGGTAGTATGAGAGGATAAAGGAAGATTGGAGTGTGAAAGGAGACAAAGAGGATGGATGTTTACGGTAGTAGGCATAATTCTAAAGATGAGTTGCCAAGGTTTCCCATCCTGTTCTCTGAGATTGAGACTACACTGTGATATTACATTCAATATTATGTCACACTGCACAATAAAATAATTTTACAGATGCATTTGGTGCTTTTAATGAGTTGATTTCCTGTTGACTGAAAGAGAGATCATCAAAGTGGGTACAATCTAACCATATAATCCCTTTAAAAGCAGAGCCATGTCTTGGTTCAATGCACTGCTTTTGGCTTTGAAGATGAAAGCCTCCAAGTGAACCAAGACCAGAGTTAGCATTTTGCAGATGCCTGCTGGCAGTCATCAAGAACACAGGTACCTTATTTCTACAGCCCAAGGATGTACATTTTCTCTTGAATTGGAAGCAGACTTTCCTGGGAGTCTCCAGAAAAAAGCAAGACTCTGATAATTATTAGCCTTACAAATATATAAGCAGAGAACCCAGTCCATTTAAAAAAACCACAGGGTTTCACTGTCTAGCCCTGGCTAGACAGAAATTTGTTGTGTAGGCCAGGCTGGACTCAAAGAGCTCAGACCCACAGAGCTCTGCCTCCTTCTGCCTCCAGAGTACTGGGATTAAACATGTGCATCACCACACCCTATCCTCCAATCAATATTTGCTGGACTTGTGACCTATAAAAATGTACAATATTAACTCGATGCTGGTTTATGCCACCAAACTTGCAACACAGCATGAAGCAATCCAAAATAAAGGTCGAGTTATTTATATTATTTTGGATATTAGCCCTTTGTCGGAGGTAGGGTTGATGAGGATCTGGGGTCTGTAGGCTGTCGTTTTGTTCTGGTGACAGTGTCCTTTGCCTTACAGAAGCAGTTTCATGAGGTTCCATTTATTAATTGTTGATCTTAGAGTCTGAGCTCTTGGTGTTCTGTTCAGGAATTTGTCTCCGGCACCAATGAGTTCAAGTCTCTTCCCCACTTTTTCATCTAACAGATTTAGTGTGTCTGGTTTTATGTTGAGGTCTTTGATCCACTTGGACTCGAGTTTTGTGCAGGGTGATAAATATGGATCTATTTTCATTTTTCTACATGTAGACATCCAGTTAGACCAGCACCATTTGTTGAAGATACTATCTTTTTTCCACTGTATGGATTTGGCTTTTTTGTTGACAAGCAAATGTCCACAGGTGACCGGATTTATTTCTGGGTCTTCGATTCTATTATATTGGTCAACCAGTCTATTTTTATACCAGTACCATGCCATTTTTATTATTGTTGTTCTATAGTACAGCTTGAGATCAGGGCTGGAGATTCTTCCAGAAGATATTTTATTGTACAAGATTGTTTTTTTAGCTATTTTGGGGTTTTTTTTCCATATGAAGGTGAGAATTGATCTTTCAAGGTCTGTAAAAATTTGTGCAGGTATTTTGCTAGGGATTGCATTAAATCTGGAGATTGCTTTTGGTAAGATGACCATTTTTACTATGTTGATTCTCCTGATCCATGAGCATGGAAGATCTTTCCATTAGAAATTAAACACCACCAAACCAAATAACCCAATTAAAAATGGGGTTCTCAAACAGAATTCTCAACAGAGGAATATTGTATGGCTGAGAGACACTTAAAGAAATGGTCAATGTCCTTAGTGATCAGGGAAATGCAAATCAAAATTACTCTGAGATTGTATCTTACATCTATCAGAATGGCTAAAATAAAAAACTCAATTAGCAGCACATGCTGTCAAGGATGTGGAGAAAAGGGAATATCCCTTCATTGCTGGTGGGAGTGTAAACTTACACAGCCACTTTGGAAATCAATCTGGTGCTTTCTCCAAAAACTGAGAATAGCGCTACCTCAAGACCCAACTATACCACTCCTGGGCATATACCCAAAAGACACTCCACCATACAGCAAGGACACTTGTTCAATTATTTTCATAGTATCTTTATTCATAATAGCCAGAATCTGGAAACAACCTTAATGTCCCTCAACCAAAGAATGGATAAAGAAACTGTGGTACGTTTACACAATGGAATACTATTTAGCTATTAAAAACAAGGAAATCTTGAAAATTTCAGGCAAATGGATGGAACTAGAAACAATCATCCTGAGTGAGGTAGTCCAGACCCAGAAATAGAAGTATTATATATGCTCACTTATAAGTGGATATTAACCCAACATAGATGTCTTCTGAGAGACTCCACTCATTGGAGGATCCGGACAGATACTAGAAGCTAAGCTGGCCTCTAGGCAGAACATTGAGAGTTGTAGAGAAGTGTTGGGGGAATGGAAGGACCAGGAGGAGTCAGGAGCTCCACAGGGCGACCATCAAAGCCAGTGGATCTGGACACGAGGAGGAAGGTCTGCATAAACCGATGTACCAACCAAGCACAATACATGCAGGGAATCTAGACCACCCCCCGTTCAGATGTAGCTCATGCACAGCTGATTCTCCAAGAGTATAAGGGGGGGAGGGGGCACTGAAACTGATCCTCTGACATGCACTCTGGTGCCCATGATTTGATCACTTCCCTTTGGCAGGATGGCCTTGTGGGCACACACAGGAAAGGGATGCAGGCTATCCCGATGAGACCTAAAATGTTGTGGCCAGACAGTGAAGTAGGAGCCTCCACCTCTCCCCCCTGCCTGCCCAATCCATCAGAGATCTAGGGGAAAGGGAATAGGGCAGAAGAGGGAGGGAGAGTGGGAATGGGAAGATAAGAATGAGGGGATAACAATTGGGATGTAATGTATGAATAAATTATAAGAAATAAAAGTTTAAAAAGTTATAATAAAACAAAATGAGTAGACTGGTGCAAAGAAGGAGCTGGAAGGGCTACAAAGTACATAGTGCTCTAGGCTAAGAGAATTATA
This sequence comes from Acomys percivali, assembly GCA_907169655.1. NCBI lineage: Eukaryota > Metazoa > Chordata > Mammalia > Rodentia > Muridae > Acomys > Acomys percivali. The sequence goes on from OU015751.1 coordinate 42,318,534, forward strand.
CTAGGAAGTTGTAAAAACTTTAAAAAGCCTTCTATGGCTTGTGTATAGGGTGTGTCCACACATTTGCATACAGGGAGTACATAGCATAGAAGAAGCAGGCATGCAAAAAAAAAAAAAAGCCTAGAGGAAATTGTGGGAGAGACCAACACCAATACCAAAGCACATTGGAAATCACGTAGAAGCAATGGACTTTATCACAAGCGTGTAGCCATGAAGAATATTATAGGATGGGCAAATCAGATTTCTTTTTCAGAATGATGCCTTCCAGTGTGCAGAATGGAATAAAAAAGTGAACAGTTGGAGAAAGGAAACCTGTTAGGAGGCTAATGTAATCATGAATTGCAGGTGTCTTCAACTGACAGTTGAACTACCTCATCACACAGTATACCAATAGGATCTAAACATTAATTTATCAGAGTATTAAGGTACTAATTTTTCATCATGTAGAGATTAATTATAGGATAAAATAGAGTGAAAACGACATTTAAGATGGCTAGCAGGTTTCTACTCTGGGCAATGAAATGAAGGCACATTTAACAGAGACAGAAGAAAATTCAAGAGGAGGAACTGGTGAAAGACTGGATGGGTAAGAATATATATTCTAATGTGTTCAGAGTTTGATGTTGTAAATGGATGGTATGGATTTCAAATGTAGGATATAAGATAATCTAGAACTCATTGGCATTGTGTTAAGCTAAGCTAAACTACAGTGAAAATAATTCCTGCTCTTTCCACTATAAACTTCAATGGTTTAACATAATAGAATTTAAGGTCACTGTAATGTGTAATTTCCCTCCACATGGCCATTCAGAGAACCAGTTCACATTCAAGCTACCTCTAAGACAGTAGGCTTTTTTAAAAAAAATATGCAATGATTTCATAATATCTGGAAATAATTTTTGTTGTCACAGGTGGCATAGAGATTAATGGCACCTATTGCATCCACGCAAGGAAAGTATGACACACCTCATAATTTAAAAGGAGCTTCCCCAATAAAGAAGTACTAGGGTCAAAATACCAGTTGTGCAATGGCTGAAAGTCCTTGTTCCTGTACTGGACATCAGTCACTTCATGATGAAGAGGTAACAATTCCTGTAAGGTCCCTATTTCACCAAAATTGAAGTATTCCCTTGTGGACCAAGTAGGGAGACTCACAAGGTGCAGAAAGCTGATGTAACTTCCCAAATCGATACGGTCTGTCCTCAGTGTTATAGAAGCAGGAACAATTGTCTGGGAGGGGTGAGTTTCTACTTAGCCAAGTTGCTGCAAGTTTACAGGGAACCCAGGGATGTATATTTTTTACCAGTTAATGCCCATGCTAAGGGAAACTTTTAAATGATGCAGCTACCTTTGAGTCACCCATGTTACTGTAAGCAATGTAAGCAAACCCTTGATGCATGACTGGGTAAGACATCCTATAAACTCCACAAACTTAGTGAACCAACTGGCTCACTAAGCTATACATGGATGAAACCAGTTTTTATGTTCTGTAGTCTTATGTCTTATGTAGTTGCCTTATGTGTGGTTGAATAGACATCTGTTCAGTTCTCCCTACGAATATATGCAACAGAACCTATTTTGGGCCATTTGTTCACACGTTGTAAACATCTCCTTTCATGAACTCCTTTCATGTTGTACAGCAGTAGATGTGATAGAGACCTTACAACCTGTGATACTTCCTTGTAATCTTTTATAGAAAGAATTTTCACACTGAGATATGGGGATATAGCCAGTGCAAAGGCAAAATAATCACAGTAGATGGCTATCAATCTTTAACATGAAAACATGATTGAATTATAATAAGAGATAATATCATTTAGAGAAGATGTTCCTGTCGTGAGATGAAAAAGAATCAAGTATTTAGGCCTATACTAACTTAACTGACAGCAATAACACTAGGCTTGAAACATTAAACATATTTTTGTCATACCCCAGTACCCTTTTCCAAGTAGCTCTTGATAAGAAAGATGTAATTAAGGATATACAGTATTAAAGAGAAGAATATTTGAAAACTCAGAATCCAGATGGCAATAATTATGTTGCACATATTTATTTTTTAAAAATTTCTTCTCCCTTTATTGTAAAGATATTTAATTACTTCAAATTCCTTGAAGTGCATTAATATTTTTGAACCGGTTATTGTTCACATGGATGTAGGTGAAATAGTAGTCATAAATAGCTGTCTGTCAATTTGGATGTATAAGAAATGTCAATTTATTTTCTATGACATAATTTCTTTTTAAAAATGATTTATTTATTTTATGTATATGAGTACTCTAGCTTATATACACTTGCAAACAGAAAAGAGCATCATATTACATTGTAGATGGTTGTGAGTAACTATGTGGTTGCTGGTAATTGAACTCAGGATCTCTGGAAAAGCAGACTTAAGTATACTCTTAACTGCTGAGCCATCTCTCCAGCCCTGCTGACGTACTTTTTCCCTTTAAAATACATATTTTTTTGTAATTTTTTAATTTGTTTAATCACTTTATAGCCTGGTTGTAGATCCATCCCTCTTTCCTTCCCAGTTCCACCCTCCCTCCCTCTACCCCATTCCACTTCCCTTATTCCTCAGAAAAGGGGAGGCCCCCTTCCCATTCCCCACAGCTCATCCAGTCTCATCAGGACTGAGCATCTCCTCTTCCCCTGTGGCCTGAAAGGCAGTCCCACCAGGGGGACATGATCAAAAAGCTGGCAACAGAGTCCATGTCGGAGACAGCCCCTGCTCCCATTACTAGAAGACCCACACGATGTCTAAGATGCTCATCAGCTACATATGTGTAGGGGTCCTAGGTCCAGTCCATGCATGATCCGTGGTTGGGGCTTCAGTTTCAGCAAGCCTCTCTGGTCCATGGTTAGTTGGCTCTGTTGGTCTTCTCATGGAGCCACCATCATCCCTGGTTCTTTTTCTCCCCCCTGCCCCCTGCCACCCACTTTTCCACAAGAGTCCCTATGCATTGTCCAATGTTTGTCTGTGAGTCTCAGTATTGGTTTCAAAATGCTGCTGGGTGGAGCCTCTCAGAGGCTCTGCTAGGCTCCTGGCTGCAAGTAAAACAGAGAATTGTTAATAGTTTCAGGGGTTGGCTCCCTCCCATGGGTACTTTTTGGATTGAGCCAGGCAATGGACATTCCATCAATCTCTGTTCTATATGCTCTATCTTTATCCCTGCACATCTTGTAGGCAGGCCAAACTTAAGAGATGAAGTTTTTGTGGGTGAGTTGGTGTTCCCCTGCCTCTACTAGTCTTGACTAGTTAGTGTAAGTCTTCTTCATTGTCTGTGGCCCCTGCTAGTAGGACTCTCTGCTGGAGTCTCCTTCATATCTTCCCAGGAGTCTACCCTGACTTAGATCTCCAACTTGTCACAGAGATGCCCCCACCCACAATTTCTCTTTTCTCTACAGGCCTTCTGTCCTCCCACCCCTGCTCTTCCAAGGTCTGAATTTCACCCTCACATCACTTTGCACACCCTCTCCTACCTTGTTCCCTCTGTTTGATAGCTACCTCTGTCTAACATATTTCCCCTTCTGAGAGAGAATTAAGCTCCTTCCCTTGGATTCATCTTGTTACTTATCTTCCTTGAGTCTATATATTATAGTATGTTAATCTTGTACTATATGGCTAAAATCCACTTATAAGTGAATATAAACCATGTGTGCCTTTCTGGGATTGTGTTACCTCACTCAGGATGACATTTTCTAGTTCCATCCATTTGCTTGGAGATTTTATGATCTCTTTGTTTTTAATAGCTAAGTAATATTATATTGTGTAAATGTACCATGGTTTCTTTATCTGTTTTTCTGTTGAGGGTCATTTTGTGTTGTTCCCAGATTCTGGCTATTACAAATAAAACTGCTATGAACACAGTTGAGCAAATGTCCTTATTGTATGGTGGAACATCTTTTGGGTATATTCTCAGGAGTGGTGTAGTTGGATCTTGGGGTAGAACTATTTCCAATTTTCTGAGAAAGCACCAGGTGGATTTCCAAAGTGGTTGTACAAGTTTGCACTCCTACTAATAATGGAGGAGTGTCCCCCTTTATCCACATCCTTGACAGCATATGCTGTCACTTAAGTTTTTGATCTTACCCATTCTGAAATGTATAAGAAGAAATCTCAGAGTAATTTTGGTTTGCATTTCCCTGACTACTAAGGAAGTTGAGCATTTCTTTAAGTGCTTCTCAACCATTTGATATTCCTCTGTTGAGAATTCCCTATTTAGCTCTGTGATCCATTTTTTAATTGGGTTATTTTGTTTGTTATTTGTATTTTTGTGCATGCAAACATTCAGTTTGACTAGTGCCATGTGTTAAAGGTGCTATCTACTTTCCAAGGTGTATTTTTGTCTTCTTTCTAAAAAATCAAATGTCCATAGTTATGTGGATTTTAAAAAACATTTATTTATTTATTTATTTATTATGTGTACAGTGCTCTGCCTGCATGTACACCTGCAGGCCAGAAGAGGACATCAGATCACATTATAGATGGTTATGAGCCACCATGTGGTTACTGGGAATTGAACTCAGGACCTTTGTAAGGGTAGTCAGTGCTCTTAACCTCTGAGCCATCTCTCCAGCCCAGTTATGTGGATTTATGTATGGGTTTTCACGTTGATTCCACTGATCAACATTTTGTTTTCGTTTTGTGTACCTTGACCCCTCCCTTAGGAGTAAGGAGCTCCCCCTCTCACAAGCTGCAAAATGGAAGCTCACTCCTAGTATGTGGCACCATGTCAAAGTTGCAATGATAGCTAGCTGTTTAAATTTCCCCTTTCCCTCTTTCCCAAACCACTTGGTGATTTTCTGGGTTTGTGTGTGTGTGTGTGTGTGTGTGTGTGTGTGTGTGTGTGTGTGTGT
>OU015751.1:42323400-42333469 GCA_907169655.1 Acomys percivali
TGTGTGTGTGTGTGTGTGTGTGTGTGTGTGTGTGTGTGTGTGTGTGTATTTCTGTGTCTCCATTTGTGTACAGTATAAACAGTCTTTAATGATAAACTTGAAAACCATAAGTTCCTGAAAGCCTAAGATTTTATTTTTTGGGGTTCTAGAGATTAAATTCAATTCTGAGATGGTAGGCACGCATCCTAACATTGAACCACATCTCAGCTCTTTAGGGTGGGAAGGCGTTTCAGCTTTGAAACTGAGAACTTGTATAGACATTTACCTCTTGTTGTCTGCGTTCTTCGTGGCTGGGTCACACTTCCTCTCTGAGATAGGGTGGCCGAAACCTTTGTCACTGCCAAATAGAGGAAACAGATAGGGATAGCCCCAAATAGAAAGTGAATTTTCTGACTTTTGCACAGCATCCTTCTGCGTGTGCTTTAAGCTCTCCCACAGCCAGCATTTCTCCTTTGTCCTGAATTTCAGACCGCCGCCCCCCATATCAACCCTCCTCCTTGGTTTTGCTCCTTGGTCCCAGCTCCTCTATTTTAGATGCTAGTCAGCTTCATACTGTAGGATTCTATGTTCATTTGTGCCATGGAAATTCCCATGTTGCAAAGACTGGTATCAGTCATGTGAACTGGGATAAAGTTTTATTTTCCTTTGTTTTACTAGTCTTTAGGAAATAATTGGGCATAGAAGAAGTTCCATAGATGAACAAGAAACTGAGATCTGGGTAAAATTCAGTTGTCCAAATCTGAAGTAGTAAAGACAACTTTCACATAGCACTAGTCTTTTCTTGTTCAGAGATAAGTAATTCTGATAGTAATTCTGTGAGTAGGTAACTATTATTATCTTCATTTTACAAAGGGAAGTGGCAAAGGCACAGAAAGGTCCAACCATTCATTCAAGGTCACAAAACACCAAACAATGAATCATTGTTTGATCCCAGACAGTTTGTCTCCAGTGTGGTGCCATCAGCCATTAGGCCTTGCTGTCTCTCTTCCATTGGCTTGCTACTTGAGGCTCACCCATCTAACAGGCTTTCAAAAAAAGCACCAAAGGAAGAAAATATGAGAAAATGGATTCCATTTTTCATTCCTTATTATGAAGGATAATTTATTGGCTCATTTATTTTAAAGGCATCAGATGGCAAAATGTCAGTTCTTCTCACTGTCACCCTTAGAATAAGATGCTCACAGCTCCTCATAGTAAAGCCCAGCCTCATGTGCTACATACCCCTCCATAAAGGGTAAGCAGAGAACTGCAAGGCCAAGGAGGAAGTGTTCCTAGGGATAAGGAATCTACCAAAGAGACTGAGGAAGAGGGGTCAGGTAAATGTCTTTCCTTGGCCTGCTCTTTCCAGAGAAGAGAGTAAGCCAGAGTTTTTGTTTAGTTTTCTGGAGCCACCAAACTTATGTGCCATGGTAATTTTAATGAAAGACCTGTGGCAGTGGCATCTAAATAGCTGTAAAGCAAGTATGTCTTAACTATTCCCACCAAGTTTAAAGGTTTGTTGTTGTTGTTGTTGTTAGTTTTGTTTTGATTTTTTTCAAGGGTTTCCCTGTGCAACCTTGGCTGTCCTGGGCTTGCTTCGTAGACCAAGCTCTCCTTGAACTCATAGAGATCTGCCTGCCTCTGCCTCTCCAAGGGCTGGGATTACAGGCATGTGACACCACACCTGGCTTAAACATTCTTATTTGTTTTAGTAATGTATTAGGTTTGTACAATTGTTTTTGTCTGAGGAATATATAATCTGAACAGGCTCACTTATCACTTATAGCATGGAAAAACTTATTCTTGTTAACAATCTTCCTTCGTTATAAACTATGATAATATTCTAACTTGATTTTTATTATAATTTTGATATCTAAGTAGATTTCCATATGTTCCATATTAAATATATATGTGTGTGTGTGTGTGTGTGTGTGTGTGTGTGTGTGTGACTAGTGGGCTATAATTAATTTTTTCCTTATCCAAGTAAAATTTAACCACAAATTACCACTGAAGAAAGAAGCAAGCTCAATTGAAACATTGAGCATAGAAAGAAAACATAAAATATTAGAAGGTCCTTTGGCCCATTTTGGACAAAGAACAAACACACATTCATTTACTCTTTTATTTAAAAAGTGGTGAGTACCTATTATATACAAGACAAAATCTGGTATTAACAACATATATTATAATATGATAATAAATGATGGTTCTAAACAAGACCAGTCCATCAACTCATTTATTTTCTAATGGCTGGTTAAGTGAAATGATGGGTGTTATCCATTAAGGCCCTTAAAACACCCACAACTCTGGTAAATAATATGCACTGTAGTTACAGTTACACGTTGTTTCAAGGCTAATAAGTAATAACACCCCATGTGAGGTGTTTAGAATCCAAACTAGTTACAATTAAGGATGAAGAAGTAGCCAGGCCTAGTGTTCCTTCAGAATATTGGTGAACATTTGACATGGTTATAACTACACCAAGTACCTAGCAGTATGCATCTCAAAATGCTGCATTAAATACAAATGTATCATTAATAATAAATGTAATAAAGAACAACTAATGTGGAAATTTCATTGAGGAAATAGTAGTCCACATTATCTAGATGAGACTTTCCTACCACTTACTAAACTCAAATATTTATCATTTTTGTTTTGTGTGCATATTTTACAATATGGGAAACTTGTAACATGGCATCACTCAATTTCTGATGATATTTTGAACTGTGGAAGAATGTTGGCTTTGCTTTATTTTATTTAAGAAATTAAAGCCATAGGTAATGGTAAAATTTGACAAATGGAACTAAACACAGGAAGTATTAATTCTTTACTTTTATTTTTTATTTTAAGCTCCTCTACTGTATTACTATAATATCCCATTGCTATGGAATTTCTCAGACATGTCTCCTGTTGAATAAACTTAATCGAAAAACTTTAGGTTTTCAGTGGTTATGGTTCTTCTCTGTACAAGACTCAAGATAATGGTTTTAAGAATATTGTCAGGTAAAAATAGTTTCTTTGATTCATACATGAAAATTCCAGATACTTCCTCTCATTAGCTATAATGCTAATGTTTTCCATAAAGTTATAATATGTCAGAGACCTTTAAAATAATTGAAATATATTAGAGAGAGGATAGAGAGCATAATATTTTCATGCTAAACTGAGTGTTGAGTATCCACACATGAAAATAATTCCTTTATTACATAATGATCTATGTTTTTATTTGCCTATATAGAAGTTTCATTGTTGACAGTAGAAAAGCTAGTACAATGTGGTGGCAACTAACTTTATGGACATGTACAGGCTTATATAGATCAAGCATTTTTTTCTATCAGCCCTGCCCTTTGTAGTCAGAAACTTCTTGTTTGTGGTGTCTTAACTGAAAGGCAAGGAGGCTGTAAAAACAAGCTATTGAAAAAAAAAAAGAAGAAGAAAAGAAAACATCTTAAAAGCAAAGATCTTGTCTGATTATTCTGTTTGTTTTCTTTATTAAACTTAGCTTGGGTGCTTTTGTGCCTTTAAAAGTTTGGAACATATGGAACACGTAGAAATAGCACAGAAGCAGAAAAACATGGCTCTCACTTTAACCACACAACCACTGCCAACGGCACTCTGAAGGGGCCCCATGTCTTACAGGAAGGACCTCTCCAAAATACTATTGTTCCTATTCTCATAATTTCAGGCAAAACAATGTCATTGCATTTGACAGCCCAGTAGTGGCAAAGCATTCCTCTCCTGTATCCATATACCCCATCTGCTAAATTCAGTCTTTCTTTGACTGTGAGGTTGGCATGGAAACGTTCATCTCTTATCCCTACAGTGTAGTAGAAGTCTTCTGAATCTCTTCTTAGAAAGAGGGAAGAGGGCCTAAGAGCAAGGGAATGGTAGGTAGAAGGGAGACAATTTCTGGGATTTTTAAACACCACCAAGGCACGGGTCATTCAATTATCTGGGGTGACCAAATATTTAGAACTGCAGTCAGCTCACAGAAGTTTGCAGCTGCCCTTGCCAGTTCCCCAAACAAGTACTAGTGGGTCATTTCGGTTTGGCCTATTTAATGGAAAGAGGCACTCTTGAGTGACGGGGAGTTAAGTCAAGGATGACTGGAGCTGCCGCCATTGGTGGCAGACGCCAGTTTGGTCATGCTCTCTGATCCCTACCTATACAGCTGGGTAAGAAAGTGCATCAGTTACATGTGAAAAAGCATGTGCTGCCTCTCCAAAGTCCAGGAGTGCTTGAAAACAGTGGTGTATATAATTCAGAACAATCAACTACGTGCACAGAAGGAGTTTTATCATAACATAAAATTAAAAAGTGACAACTTCATCACACAGTTACACTGCTGTTTTCCTTGTTTCCATTTTTTTTTTTTGATTTGACATTTTTGTTTCTTTTTTTTTTTCTCATTTCCACTTTTGACTTTATTTTATGGAGGGCTTGGGGAGCGTAAAGATTTGGTCCGCAGATTAGTCACCCTCAATGATATATATATATATATTAGAAAAAAAATATGAGCAGCAAGACTCTCCGGAAATAGATTCTGTTTGACGTAGCTAGTCTGTCTTTTCTGTTTTGCCCTCTTTCACAGCGGCTTCTGAAGCTTTCCGCAGTGGGGCTTTCTCCGAGTTGGCATGTCCTTGGCCAGAGTCTGCAGCACCACCATTTTTGTGAGTAGTGTGTTTTTCCAAGTAGTTTAGCATCTCACTGAGGACTGTTTGGAAAGTGCTTAGAGCTGCACATATTGCTGGTGTCCCAAAGCCATGAGTGATCAAACTGTAAATGAGAAGAAGTAGGAAAAAATACGTTAATAATTGGAAACAGAAAAAATCTCTTTATTTAAACCAGAACATTATATTGAACACTTTCTGTTATTACGAAAAAAAAAATACTGTTTGGTTATTCCCGTTGGCCATAATAAGCTTATGATCTATTGAAACAAAGGCTCACTGTTGACAGACTTTATGTGTACAAACTATTAGCAAGTCTGAGTAACATGCAAGCTGGTTTTTCATCTCATTAAGAAGTAGCTAAGAAGCTGGGTGTGGTGGCACACAGGCCTTTAATCACAGCACTCGGGAGGCAGAGGCAGGCAGATCATTGTGAGTTCGAGGCCAGCCTGGTCTACAGTGCAACCAAGGCTACACGGAGAAACCCTGTCTCGAAAAACCAAAAAATAAATTAAAAAAGTAGCTCGAAAATGCATCTCTGTATAAATAAGGATCATCTTGCTTTTGAAAGAATGCCATGTGTACATGTGTAGGCATAAATCACGCATAAGGAAGACAACTCAAGATAGTGAGAGAAACTCTTGGAGATGAGGAAGAGGATTGGCAGAAGGTCGGGTATAAGGAGTGGACGTGATTCATGTTTGTTAATTCATATGTTAACTTGGTATATGCTGTAACTATATTATAACATATAATGCAACACATGTATCTATGATATTGTTACAATAAAGATGGGCCATTTTGTGTAACTGAAACGACTCATAAGAGAATCAGGGTGAGTTGAGTGTGCCTAATAGCTGGTTCCTCTGACTTCATTGTTTCTCTCATAGCAATAATGCTTTTCTAGGTATATAACCATCCACTGGTGGATTGCATTGATAGCTTCCTTTTCTCTCCTGCTTTGGATAAAAGACCAACCCATTCAAAGTAGAATACAAGTTAGATATAGGTAATTCTCATTGTTTATATAGACTCCGAGTAGTCTCCATTTCTTCTTGAAGGATCTATACACCACACAGGTGAAGATGCTGCCTTAATGCCAGAGACAAAAGGAGGTGAAAAGAATCTGTTTATATCTAGGCTCCTAGATATTGAGAAATATTTTATTGTATGTAAGCTGTTGTCTCTGTTTTGGAAGATAACTAGTAAAAAAGTAACAAGTATGCATGATAAATGCTGCTTTAAACTCAACATAAGTAGGACTTCCAATTATGGAGATATCTCTCATTGAACAAATATATAACTGTAGATTAACAGCCACATTAAGAAGAAAACCACCTACATTGTCCATTCTGTCAAATTTCCCTGAAGTGATACTTTAAGTTTTTTCCCAAGGCTTGAATCTCACAATAATTAAGAAGGCATACATGGCACATGTTATTCATATCTTATAACATATAGTACCACATTGAGTGCATATATGTTCTATATCCTATAAGTAAAGCTAATAACCATGTAAAATATAAGCTACTAAAATTATGATGCCAATAGTAAGTCTTTTACATTATCCAATGCTGGTTACCATTCTTAAGAGATATAACCTTTATCATCAAAAATAATGAGATATTAAAACAATGCAAACAAGAAATCCAAGTTATCTTATTGACACATCTTAGTGAAAGTATTAATAGGTTTGGCCTTATTGGATATCAGTGATATCAGTCCATGAAAGAGTGAGGGTAATGTGCTAGCTAATGTACTCTGTCAGTTACAGGTATTGATAGCTGGGATAAATTCATAAACAAGAGTAAATTTTTGGATGTCTTATTTCTGGTCTAGATATTTCTAGCATCTTCAGACTAGCCCATGTAGTTTATCCCATCCCAGAGCTGATAATTTCATTAGGTAACTCATAATTTAGTAAATAATAATAATCAAGACTTTAAGGTATTGTATGCCTAGAAACTGATAGAACAATATACAACCGAAGTTCAACCACATACATGTGTTTTCTCTGTATTCTCTTATGTCGAATACCAGGAAGGCTTATTTAATTCCATTTCTGCCATGAGACAAATGCAGGCAAATTACACAATGTGAGATACAACAGGAACTATGGGTGATAAATGGAGCTGTGTAGAGTTATAGGAGAATTAATTATGGTGGCACTCACAAAAGAGATCCTTTTGGGCTAGCCGAGAATAAAATATAAACATGCTGTGTTTGTTAGAGTTGAATTTACAGTGTTAAGTTTCACTGTGGGTGAACAGTAAACTTAGCAGCCACTGCCTGAACTGTGCACATGCGACTGGCTTGATTCTTAGTTCCCTGTGTTACCTCACATAGTCTACTTGTAACATCAGTGAGTAGACATGCCTATTTCCCTTTTCCAGGTAAACAAAGGCTTAGAGGATGTGATTAAATGATTTTACTGAGAAACCAGGTATTCTGTATTTTGTTCTTCTCAGCCTGAAGGTGAAATCAAGCTGCAATGTTTTCATTTTATTGGCTACATGTGTATCTGTGCAACATGTTCCTGCAGTACCCAGAGAGGCCGGAGGAGGGCATTGGATCCCTTGGAAATCAAGTTCCAGAGAGTTTGCTGCAGCTCTGTGAGTTCTAGAGATTGAATCCAGGTCCCTTCCACAAGTAATAACTGCTTTTTATCCTCTAAGACATCTCTCCATCCCCAAATCCCTTTCCTGATAGGGATTGTAGCTCAGTTCTCTCTCTCTCTTTTTCTGAAATAGTTTTGCTTTGTTTGTTGTGCTGTTTGGCCTGGGAAACTAATTCTTCTTTGTATTCTGTCTAAGAATAGGACTTAATAGTATCAAGTAGAGTCAGGAGTACTTGAGAGACTAAAGCAGGAGGACTGATTGTACATAGTGAATTACTGTCTCCCACACATACAAATCATATGCAAGTTGGGTAGAAATGAATAAATATTATAATGATCCATATTCTAGTGAGAATTGTCATCAGACTAAAAGAGATCCTGCAGGCCAGTAGAATTTCCTGTGGATGAGCTTTTCGTGTCCAGAATATGTACCTGGCATTAGCTGTTTTTGAGGCCATCTTTGCCCTCAGTTGAGAATCACATTTTCGAAATCTTCACATTATTTCTAGCCTTAGACATTTGGGGATTTGAGAAATTTACTTGAACTTATAAGAGAACAATGATCTATTTAAAATACCAGTGTTTTCCCCAAGTTTAAGCTTCACTTTAGGTACTCTTTGTAGAGGTTTCCTTCATTATCAAGAACTTGAAGAACTTGATGAGAGCTGAAGCACTCACAGCTTTATGAACAAGTCCAATGTAAACTCACAATTTTTGACAAAAGCAATGTACTTTAACTGTCCCTTTTCAACATGAAAATCAATATGTAAATTTCATTGATAGCTTAATTTAACTTGATCTGTGCATTGAAAAAAATGCATGCACACTCCATAAGACAATGCCAGCTGCAAGCCTAGCAGTTTCTAATAACAATTGTGTAGTCAGATAATTAAAGTGAAACAATGTCAGTTTAAAGTTTCTCCTCGGCCTGGAGAGATGGCTTGGCTGTTGAAGACTAGGCTCGCAACCAAAAAAATGTAAAGTTTCTCATGACATTATATGTCATTACAGAATGACGGAGAGGGACACTGATCCCGCCATGTTACTCTGTTGCTCCTACTCATCCCAGAATACAGTGAGTCGAGTCTCCTTCACAGAGGCACAGCAGTATAAACTATAGAAACAAAGAAAAAAGTAAGGGCGAATCTCATTTCTAGAATGACTACGATCATATATGTTGACGTTTTTAATATGACACCAGAAGCAAAGACCAACTAAAGCAAAAGAGATTTGAGCTGTAGCCAACAGCCTTTGGCAAAGTCAAGGAAATAGGAAAATGAAAAGGTATCCCATGCCATGGTAGAAACTATTACCAAAGCATGAATTTGATGTGCATTAATATCTAAAACATGTATGAAATCCATACAGCTCAATCATGACATACAAGAACACACATTACAAAAGGCAAAGGGTCAAAACAGGTATTTTCCTCAAAGATAACAGGACAGTGGTGGATAGATTTGTGAAAAGATGATTAATTCCATTAATGGTGATGGAGACAGTGTCAATGGTTAAGAGAACTTGTTGCTCTTTAGAGCATCTGAGAGTGGATTGTACCATCCATTCTAAGTAGCACACAACCTCTGGTGACATCAGTTCCTGGGGACCCAATATATTTTTCTGGCTTCTCTGGGTACCTGCATACATGTGCACACACACACACACACACACACACACACACACACAATTAAAAGTAGAGAAAAAAAACTTTAAAGCCATAATTAATCATCAGAGGTATGAATATTAAAATGTCAAAAAATATTACCACATATCAGCTAGCCTACAGAAGTCAGAAGTGTTCAACCCTGGGACCTGGAGTTATAGGAGGTTTTAAGCCACCCAACATGGGTGTGAGTGTTGGGAACTGAACTCTGGTCTTCTTTAAAAGCAGTGTGAGCTTTAAACTGCTGAACCATCTCTCAAGTCCTTAGGTATGGATAATTTAATTAACAGAAGGTTAAATGCTTCTTGGTTTCATTTGGGACGCTCTGGTCTCTGGAGTAATAGGAGTCAGTTTAACACTGTTCTAACAACAAGGATGAACAGCAACACAGAAATAGATATAGTACTAGGGGCAGAAAACACAAGCAGATGACGGATTAAATAGTAATTAAGATACTTCGTTTTCTTTTCAAAGAGCTTAATCTTTAAAAGAGGCAATAATATAATTAGTGGTGTTCAATCTTAGTGTTAGACTAGGAAAATCTTATTCTGGATAAAGAGTTGCAGATAGCCAGCTGGTGATGATGCATACCTTTAATCCTGGCACTTGAGAAGCAGAGGCAGGTAGATCTCTGTGAATTTGAGGCCAGCCAGATCTACAGTTTCTGTCTTATAGCTTCAGGGTAGTGAGAGCACAAAGTGAGGCGCTTTTTGAAAACCCCAAACAATAATTATTATTACAGGAATTTTATTATAAAACTTATTCACGTAACTTAATAGCGCATATTTTCTGAAACATATCCGTTCTTAACTATTGATTCATAAATATTTCTTTTCTTTCTTTCTCTCTTGGTTTTTGGTGTGTGTGTGTGTGTGTGTGTGTGTGTGTGTGTGTGTGTGTGTGTGTGTGTGTGTGTTTTAGACAAGGTTTCTCTATGTAACAACTCTGGCTGTCTGGGAACTTACTCTGTAGACCAGGTTGGCTTGGAATTCACAGAGATCCATCTGCTTCTCCATCCCTAGTGCTGGGATTAAAGGCATGTGACACCATGGCTAGTTTATACCTTTCTGTCTTCATGATATTGCCAAGATCTTCTATTTCCTTTTCTCCACACACATGCCTGCAATCAATCCCTCCCTT
>OU015751.1:42333479-42348424 GCA_907169655.1 Acomys percivali
TTTTTTTTTTGAGACAGATTTTCTCTGTGTAGCCCTAGGTGTCCTAGAACCCCACTCTGTAAGATAAGCTGGACTTGACCTCACAGAGATTTGCCTGCTTCTTGTGACATGTGCCGCCATGCCCAGAAGAAATTCCTATAAATCTGTGTTTTAGGTTTTAAGTTTGTTTCATGTGTATGTTTGCCTATGTGTATGCCTGGGCACCACTTTCATGCCTGATGCCCACAAAGGCCAGAACAGAGTCTCATACCTCCAGAAGTGGAGTTATAGATTGTTGTGAGCTGCCATGTGGGTGCTGGGAATCTAATCCAAGTCCTCTGAGAGAACAGCTGGGCTCTTAACCACTAAGTCATCCTCTCTAGCCTCATTATTATAATAATGATTTTGTTAAATCAGTGAATTTATGAGTCAGATTTTGTATGAAGTAGTATTTGCTTTTGTAGGAAACATTTGTGTAACTACTCCAGTCACTTACAAGCTTTTCTCATACCCTCTTTCTCAATTGCTACCATCCTCTCCTGGAAAATTGATGCTCTAATTTCTGTTGCTATAGTTTTTGCTTTTCCGCTGAATGCCATGTAAGTTGAACCATGGCATCCTCCATGACTGGCTGCATTCACCCACCTAACTACTCTGAGACTCATTTATGTTGTTCGATTTCCCAGTAGACTTTTTTTTTTTATCATTGAAAAATATTCCATGGAGTGGATTTGTCATATTTTCCATTGCATTCTACTCAGCTCAAGTTTTCTTAGCTATTTTATTTTAAAAACACATAAAAGTCCAAAATTTAACATATGAGAGACCCAGTTTCTGATCAGCATTGCCAGACACATGAGTAGTTAAAATGTAGGCATGGCAGCTGAAGTGTGTCTTGGTTTCATGGGCAGGTTGAAATGTGGTAACTGTACTTCCTTTAAAACTGTAACAAGAGCAGTGTTGATTCAATTTACCATGTGATTTTCAAAACACATGTGACAAAAATCTCTCAAAAAGCTATATCATGAATTGGTCAGAAAAGCAATCACAATGACAGTGAAGGGGGGTACATTTGCAGCTAATTGGGCAGTGATGTCCAATGTGAGTTCAGTTGCTAGGCTTGACTAAGCCAGTGATGTGCTTCAAGGCTCTCATTAACCCCATCCCTCTCGACCTATTAATTAGTAGTGAGACTGAAAGCATTTTGGAGTTTTCACTTAGAAGTTGGTAATAAAATAGAGAAAAGGGTTCATATAATTAAAGTTCTCAAATGTCTTAATGTGGTAGAAAGTCTAATTGGTGGGCAAAAGTCAATTTTTATGAAATTTAAGAAAGATTAAGGAAATCATGCCTACTTAAGTCAAAAAAGCAAATGAGTGGTGCAGGATACTATGAGAAGGGTCTGACTCAAGAGTAGTTCATACAAGGAAAGATTTAAAAATATCTGGAAATTTAGTCCCCAGATCAAGAGTTCAAATTAGAAGTTTGGACAGCTCTGACACCGTGTGCTTGCTAGCATATACAAGGCTCTGAGTTCAATCCCAGAAAAACAAGAAAACAGAAAGAATTATTGTCTGGTGGGATTAGCAGCTCCATCTACCCAGAAGCAGATTCTCAATCATTTTCTCTCTAATGGGATACAGACCATTTGTTTTCATTTTCCTATTACTAATTTCACAGTGAGGAGGAGAAAAGCCCTGACAACCAACAGAGAGCTAAGCAGTTCCCTGCTAAGAAAACGTGGACAGTCGTAGTTTATGGGACCTGATCTTAAGGAAAATGTAACACATTTAACAGCCATCATCTTAATTTTATTCATTGTTTTTAAAACTCCTAGTTTGCTAGACTTTGCAGCAAATATTCTCTGCAGCCTAACAAACCTCTTCCTATTGACTCAACCAAGGAAAGTGGGACTTTGCTGGACTCACAGGTAAAGCTCCATTTCTACTTTCCCCTGAGGATTGATTAAGTTATCCCTAACCTCAGTTTCCACATTTCAGAGATTGGAAGGATAAGAGAGGGTAATGTAAGTATGGGGTGGATTGCACATGTGTGCCTGTGGATATGACATATTTTTTTGTCCTTTACAAATTTTCACCTGGAGCTGGGGATGTAGACTAGTGTATCAATCAGTCAGTCAACCATTCAATCATTAATCAGTCAAGTAGTTATTTACATGCCATCATAGACTTGGTGAATGGGACTGACCTGATTAAGTTCTGATAGAACCTGTAACATTTTTTAGTTAGTAATTTATATTTTCAGACATTTTACTGTTTATCGTGGCTGGCCTTGAACTCACAAAGAGAACTCCTGTCTCTGCCTCACCAGTGTAAGGATTAAAACCCAGCATACCTCTAGTAGGACCTTTATCATTTTCAAGGGAAATGTATTGGAACATTGTAATCATTATCAGTTGTCTTATTTAGTTTTTGGTACTGGGGCTACTTAAGGCCCAGGGCTCCTCTAGAGTCATTATATAACTAAAGCTCACCTAGAACTCTGGATTTTCCTGACCCCACCTACCAAGTTCTGGAATTACAGGAATGTGCCACAGTTTCTAATAGTGAAGAAACTGAGACTCAGAAACAAAAGGAAAGACAGACTTTTGTGTGGAACAGAAAGGTTTGAGACAATAAGTTATAGCTTTGCTAATAGGATGATAGTTACAACCCAGATTATGGTAGACACTGTCTGCATTTACAAAGTACTTGGCATTAATTCAGAAGATTTAGCAAGAAACTGCTATATAATAATTTTTTCAGATTTTCTGTATTGATTAGGTTTGTTTGTTTGTTTGTTTGTTTGTTTTGTCAACTTGGCACAAGCTAAACTCATCTGGAAAGAAAAATTTTAATCAAGAAAAGGCCTCCATCCCTTTGCCTGTAGGCAAGTCTGTAGGGCATTTTCTTGATTGACTGTTGATGTTGGAGGGCCCAGTCTATGTGGGTGGTGCAACTCTTTGACTGATTTTCCTGGCTACTATAAGAACTCAGATGTGAGACTCATAGCCAAGCATTAGGTGGAGCTCTGGGAGTCCTGGAAGAGTAGGAAAGGGGAAGGGGGGGCAAGAACCCCACAAGATGACCAACAGAGTCAACTAACCTAGACTCACGGGGGTTTACAGAGATGGAAGCACCAACCAAAGAGCATGCATGGCCTGGAACTAATCTCCCTACACATATGTAACCAATGGGCAGATTGATCTTCATGTGGGCCCTCTAGTAACTTGAGCAGTGCTATCTTATGACATGAACTTGCCTGGCAACAATGGATGAAGATGAGCTCAGTCCTGATGCAACTTTGATATGCCGGGGTGGGTTGTTGTGGGGGGGGGTCTCTCTTTTGCCAAAAAGAAGGTGGAAGGGATAGCAGGAAATGGGTGGGAGGGAAGGACCAGGAGGAAAGGAGGGAGGGGGGCTATAATTGGCAAGTCAAATGAATATGTAAATTAAAAATAAATTAAGAAAAAGAACAACCATAACAACAATAAAAATAAAATAAAAAACAGGCTGAGCTAGCTACCGAGAGACAGCTGGAAAACAGCATTGCTCCATAGTCTCTGTTTCAGTTCACACCTTTGGGTCCCTGCCCTAACTTCGTGCCTCGGTTTCCCTTTGTGATAGACTGTAACCTGTAAGCCCTTTCCCACAAAACTTGCTTTTTGTTCATGGTATTTTATCACATCCATAGAAAAGTGACTAAGACATTGTATAATTCTTGGTTAAACAGTTTTTTTTTACTTATGCTCAAAGCCTTACCTATATTTATTTTTGAACTATCAAAACCATCAGTACTTAGTCACACTGCGCACAAATCTGGGTAACAGAGTAGACATATATCAGAAGAACCGAAGCTAATTTATTTTTCTTAATCTTAGTAAGTATCGATCACATTCTGCTAGTCTATGCTAGGTAAATGTTACCAAGCTATTTCCTCATTGGCCTAACTGTCTTTCACAAATAATTCATCTGTTGCTGGATTGCCTGGGCATCCTTGAGATCTCCTCTGACCCATTTTTGTCTTGAAAAAAGTTGGGCCTGGTACCCAGAACTTTACACATGCCGAGCAAACATTATTTTAGAATGTACTGAAAATAAAGCAAAAGTTACTCCACTATTTTCTGCTGGAGACTGGGTCATAGAGTTGTAGCTACCAACCACAGATGGCTTTTTCTAGCTTTAATTTTTTTCAGAGTTCAAAAAATTGGTGAAAATAATCAATACTGCTAGCCTACACACAAGAAGTCTGAACTGAGAGATAAAAGGCAGTCCTCATTTTGATAGATTACAGCTAATTTACTTTTATATAAAATTTTAACTTTTTTTTTTTTTTTTTTTTTTTTTTTTTTGGCTGCACTGGGCATTGAACTCAAACCATTGCAATGCCAACCAAGCACATAGCTGACCAGGAGCTATATCCTCACCTCCAAATTTCTATATAGACAATGTTTGAATGCACAGCTCTTGTCCCCCACATTCTATAGGTTGTATGAGAAGATTGATGCAAAGTGTGGGTTGTTATTACTACCGTGTTGTTACATTATCTTGCCTCATTCTTGAGTGTTTTCTCTCACATCTTTTGCCACCTAGTGATGCACTCATGTGCTTCTTGTGTTGACCTCAATCCTTCTCTTCTGCTTCTGGGAGTCACACAAGAGCCAAGACACCAAGGGAGGACCAGCTTTCTATTTTCCCTCCTACTTTCTCACTGAAGAACAAGATTGAAACATAGTCTGAGTCTCTGTGAGTGTTTTTGCCATTGCAATATTAGCAAAGTTCACCAGAAAAGCACATTTTTGCTGCCATGGGAACAACAACGACCACATGTGTCTAGGGAGTAGACTCCAGGAGACACCTGCAAAGGGTTCTGGGTCGACTCTGCAAACTGTTAGCATTGCTTAGGACCATGTAGATGAGGCATCTCCTAACAATTTTTAAGTACAGACTAGGGCAAGAGAGCCTTACCCTGAAGAAAGAGCTGGGGGCTTATTTTTGCTATAATTGGAAGGATATGTGCATTTCATAGCCTAAAAATGGAAACAGAAGAAAAGGAAAAGCCGCTGATGATGCTTATTTTCCCCCCATATGTTATCTTATCTTATGGCCCCAAGTGCTTTTTAAATAGAATTTAATTAAGGTGCATAATGAAAGTATTTGGCTCCCTGGGGGCCGCTGCTGAGGAGCCACCCAAATCTGCTCATTGTGCATGCCTTGGAAGCACGCACAAATATTCCATGATTTCCTAAGCCTTTCCCCCCTACCCCCAACCACAAACACATAGAAAAATTGCCTTGCCAGCTTATTTCATTTTGTGGATCTTACCCTGGAGATCCTGACTTAATTGCTTTAGGATGAGATCCAAAGGATCGGTATTTTAAAAACTATTCCCATACAGCTTAGATGCAGGCAGGGAACTGGGCATATCTCCCTGGGGCCAGAGTAGACTCTGATATATCTGCCTGGCTGTCTCCTGCACGTTCTCAACTGCAGCTGCAAAGCTTCAATTCCAGAGGACAGTGGTATAATGAGATACAAGAAGTTTCTGTGGCTGAGCTTTATAAACATGGAGCTAGGCAACAGTTCACATCCAGAACGGTTCAGGGAGCCAATGATTGGTTATTGTACATCGCAACCATTCAGTATGGCACAGCAGTCAAATGTCCATCAGCCAAATCATTCAGCCAGGAAACTCTTTCAAGGGCCTTCCTATGAGACCGACAGTCTGAAATCTCAGTTTGGAGGCATGAGGCTATAACATTCCTGGTCGGACAAGTTCGGAGATGAATGTCTCTCTGTTGCTGTAAGGCCACTTTGGTGATCATCTCAGCCTCTTTGAGATCCCAGAGGGATATGGTCTTTGTGAGCCAAGTTTATTTTAATCTAATTTATTAATAAAGTTGACTAAGAATTAAAAAAATAAAACCATTGTGTGCATAATGAGAGATGGAAGTCAATCTAGTCTCATCATATTCTGAAGGTGATAACACTTTGACATCTGCATGAACTTTATGTTTGGGAAAAGTATGCTGGAGGCTAAAAAAATTAGCAATTTCCTTCAACTTTTCAGCCTAGAGAGCATCATATTTTCATTCTGGAAAAGAGGTGAGATAACTTTAAACTTAGAAATCGAGCCTTTAAAAGTGAATGTTACTGAACTCCTAACTCTTAAAAACAACCACATTGATGCATATTGCATGGTGCATGAAGGAAGGGGTTTGTGGAGGCCATAGGGGGACTTCCAGTGTCCCCCTTTATCCCTTTTTGCCTTATTCCTTTAAGACAGGGCCTCTCACAGAACTAGAAGGCCTTCATTTCAGTTAAGCTGTCTGGCCAGTGAATATTCAGGATCCATCTGTTTCCACACCACAGGACTGTGATCACAGGCACATGTACCATGCCTTCCCAGCTTTTTATGTAGGTGATGGCGATTTGAACACAGATCCTCATGCTTGCACAGCAAGAACTCTTACTCACTGAGCCATTTCCTCACCCCTCTAAAGATTCTTTAGCAAATACGTTGCCTGGTCCAGACTTTTTTGCTTGATCAAAATTCAGTCTCTTGAATTTTCTGTAGCCGTGAACTTTCTTCTGAAACCAAGTTTTAACAAGAATACTGCTATGTCAGGTAGCAAAGCTCCCCACCTGATCTCTAACTATTACTAATACCTAATAAGATTCTACCTCTTCCACTGTCTATAATGTGATGCTTGATCACCATAGCCTGTCTTCAGCAAGAATGCTGTTAGGTGGGCTTATGTGGAGTCCCCTGACCCTGATGTTTCCCCCTAGTAACTTTGCCTCCTGTGCTGATCTTGCAATAAATTACCACTGGTCCATGCCATGTTTATGCAAAGACCCCACTAACTGCTGCAGAGACATCTTGGCTCTGGTTCTGCCACACTTTACCTGTAAGATCTGGCCAGTGTTTGGTTAAGTGCCATACAGCTTTTACTGAACACTAAATACTGACAATTAATTTACTCTCTTAATTTCCTACTCAACTCTAAGGAAATGTAAATCATTTGACGTAGATTAATTAAAGAAGGACATCAGGACTGTCCATATATGTAAATAAACTAAAGCCACTGCCTGGTTTATGTTTAAATTTACATGTGTGCTAGTAAACCCTTTACAAGGGATGCTTCTTTCAATTATAACACAAGTGCAGACTTCAGTCCTTATAGGCTTCTTTCTTTTTGCATTTGGATGGGACCCTTGTTTTAGGAGTTTAAAGTTAAATGGCAACCTTATACATAAGTTGACTAGGGAAACAGGATTCTTTTTTCACGTTTCAGACTGATGATTGCTGGTACTCTTTCAAAAGTATTGCAGAGACAAGATGGACATTTCCTCCCACACGATTAATTAAATAAGTGCACATGCCACAGCATGCCTGTGGAAGTCAGTAGACAGTTTTGTGAAGTCAGTCTCTCCGTTCAGTATGTAGACTCTGGGGATGGGACTCAGCTCTTCAGGCTCCATGACACGTCCTTTTCCCCACTGAGGCCCCTTGAAGGTCCAAGAACTCTTTAATGAGCGCTTGAAAGTTTTGTCTCTTATGTGCTAAGGTTAGCTGTATACTTTATGATGTTTTGGTTTTAGATTAAAGATTGAATCAAAATCTTAATTTCTCTTACTAAAAAATGTGTTAGCAAGTTGAGTGAAACAAACTGTTTTGTTATTGATTATCTTCACAGCCATCATCCTATCACAAAATAGTAAGAAAACAAACAAAACAGCAATAGTGAACTGCATACTAATGGCTCTTTAGGATGAGAGTAGATATGCTCACACTAGGTGTGGAACTGTTCTCTGGATATGTAGACATGGAGAGGGTATCTAGAGCACCCTAGTGCAGTTGCCTGGAATGCCTGCCACATGCAGAACACCAAATGAGAGCGAATCACATGAGGAGAGGAAGCTGAGGACATGAGAGTTGGCTGCCTTTAGAAAGTGGAAACACTGGAGAGTGGGGACTGACTTTCACATGAACTCAGGTGCATCATATTTGACCACATTCCCTTGATGGGAGAGCTGGTGGCCCTCAGAGGAAGGGTTATAGGCTACCAAGAAGAGACTTGATACCCTATGGGCATATACAGGGGGAGGAGGTCGTCCCCATTCACAGTCATAGGGGAGGGGAGTAGGGGGTAAGTGGAACAGAGGGAGGAATGGGAGGATACAAGGGATGGGATAACAACTGAGATGTAATATGAATGAATTAATAAAAATGATATTAAAAAATAGAATAAATGTCGGGATAAGTGTTACGGCTAGGCTAGTTTTAGGGTCCCAGTTAAAGTTAGACCAAGTATGATAGTGTGTTAGTGTAATGCTAGGGCTTTGAACAGGTTAGTTCTGGTTTGGAGTCAAGCTTAGATTTTAAGTTAGGGTAAAGGTTATGTTACCATTAGTGTTAAATTAAGGTCCAAGTTAGGAAGAGGTGCATTGTTAGGATTAGGGTTTATGTTAAATTTAGGGTTATCAGTAAGAGTAGCCAAGATTAAGAAAACAATTGACCCCAAATACTGGTGAGAACACAGTAGATGTATCATATGACACATCTACCATTCCATGTCATACATAAAGTAACTGCATATATGCTTCCTTATGCATGTTTACTGGTGCTCTAGTTACATTATTTAGGAATTAGAAGTGACCAAGCTGTTTATCAACTGATGAATGGACAATGAAAATATGATACATATATGTTATGGGATATTATTCAGCATAAAGAAACATAAAATCATGATTTTATATAAAACTAGACTTGAATGGAATTAGAAACTATAAACCCACAAAGACAAATGTAATGTGTTCTCTGTTATTTGTAGATTCTAGCTCAAAATCTTCATATGTAAATAACCTGAAATCACCACAGAAATCAGGAAAGTAGAAAGAAACTGTGTTTGAGGATCTAGACATGAGCATAGTAGGGACACAAGTTCTATGAAAGTAGAAATCAGAAAACCGTGTGGAGCTTTAACTGAGGAAGGATCAGGGGGAAATACATAAGGATAACATGGGAGAAGGGATAAACAACAGTAAGGATTTTTGAAAAAGTAATACAGAAACACTTTGTTTACTTAAAATACATATGCATGTGTGTACAAATAAAAAAAGAAAGAAACTGGAAACACGAAATGGACTGCATGAAGCCCTCGAGGAGACAGTTGTTAGAGAGAGAATCCTATCAATGTGAGGAAGACATTCCTAACAGGCTTGTTAGAGATAGAAGTGCTGCCTGTCATTAAGAGGTTTCAAGCCTGCAAGAGGTGACAGCTTGACAGTGATGCTAGGGAAGAGATATGAATGTTGAAGAACGGTCAGAAATGTAGGGAAGGGGGCCTCCCAACACTGGGAACCAACCAGAAAATGGCAGTCATCAGCAAGTGTGCTTATATATTTCCTAGTTCCAAAGAGTAACAGGAGTGGTACAACAGTCCATTTCTAAAGACTGGGAGATGTTGGTTAACTTATACTGGAGAATTAAGCAGGTCTATCACTTCCGTTCTCCAGTTGGTGGCCCTGGGGTAAAGCCGGGCAAGAAATATCTAAGACCCAAGTGAAATTTGACCATAATAACATTACTATGGGCTAGAGACAACACATAGAAAGATGCAAGCTTGTTTTTGTTTGCCTCAGGTAATTATCAATATTGTGTGTGTTCTTTGTCTTTCTATGTTTTTGTTTTGATTGATTTTCTTTTCGAGGCAGTGTCTTGTTATATCACTCTGGCTCACCTGGTACTCACTATATAGCCTAGACTGGCCTTGAACACATGGCCACCCTTACGCTTCAGCCTCTCAAGAGCTGGCATCATAGGCTAGAGCCATCACATCAAGCTTTACATGTATTATTAATTTACAAGTTCCTAAAGAATGTGTTGACCCTTCATCTTTACATTATTATCCATTGACACAGTGAGACAAATGAGAAAGCTAACATTTCAGTCTTCTGAAGTTTGTGCTGAACAAGAATCATCTTCGTTTTTTTTCAGACAGGTTGTCCTCTCTGAGTTGAGCATTAATGGTATTCTACCTTCTCATTTTTATGGACACATGTGCTCCTATGACCTCATACTCAAGGGGATTATGAGAATACGAGACACAGAGAATGGACACGTTGTTACAATATCTTTGAGTCTCCAAGAAGGAATTGTTAAGAGTTCAGGAAACTACGGCTATGGTACTGACTTGAGTTGTCTGTCCTCTCTTCGAAGCCTTATACCATCTTGCACTAATTGACATCACCAGGTCTGGAAATAGTGAATTCATCGGAGCAGTCTGCAAATTTCAATCAAATCTCTTCCTCCTCCTGCTAGCATTGTGATGTCTGCTGTGTTCTCTATGACAATCCTCACTGCAGATGGTACTCAGAAAGTGATAAATGATGAATAAACCTGTCTCCTGTCATTTTCGTAGAAACAAGCATCTCCCCAGGCTGTGGCTCCGAAGAGCGGTCACTGCTATCGTCACAGCTTTCCAGAGCACAGTGAGACATCCTCTGCAGTAAAAACTAGAGATAGTTATCTATCTGTACTTTACAGGGCCGGATCACTCTCCATCTTTGTCTAGACGCATTCAGTCGGCTGAAAGTAAGTCACGACTTTCAAGGTACCGAGTCCATAATCCTATAAAGTCTAATGTCAAGTGCTCACCACTGCGAAGACTTTGATTAAACAAAAGAGTAACACAGATGGATGCTACCAACTAGAGAATCCTCCATGCCTATCCAATCATGTTCTTCTCTCCTTTCTGAGACAGTAGTCAGCAAAAATCGGAAAGACTCTGCCTCTGCCAATTGCCTGCATAAACTGCAATGCAGGCTAGAGATTTTTTTCTTTCTCTTGCCCCTGTTTCCATCTCAATTACTTGCCACAGTCAGCAAAAAGCAACAAAAGAGACACGCTCTTGTCTAATGATTTTTTACCAAGATTATTAGCAAAATCATATACGAAGAACCTTTCCAATATATTACTGTCCAGAACACAACTCACACAATCTTTTACTGCCTCTTCTGAAAAATGAATTTGTGTGCCAGAAACATGGTTTGGCAGGTAAAGCTCTTTCTGCTAAGCCTGATTTCCAGCCCGAGGAGCCAAATGGTAGAAGGAGAAAAATGATTGCAGCAAGCTGTTCTCTGACCTCCATACATGTGATTGCATGCACATATACACGTGTACATGAATAATAAATAAAATATAACATAAAGATTTTTAAAATGCATCAGAATCATATTTCATTCAATGGATGAAAAAGGTGTTGAAATCCTAGGAACATCTTATGACTATGTTTCTCAAACCTAGCTATCAGAATTTGAAAATAATATAAATCCCAGAGTCTCATTTTTTTTTTACACATTGACTCTAATCTTTGAGGTTTTAAAAAGAGCTTCAATGGTAATTTTGCTATGAGGTTAAATTTAATGACCACAACTTATAAACTATATACTCTGCTCAAGGCTGGTCAGTGAGCCAACACTTGCTAACCTCTTGTTAAAATATGGTATTGTTGCCTCTGAAAATACATGCAAAGTGAAACAGTGCATAAATTTAAATCCTACTGAAGCTGCCTCAGGAGCCTTCAATCTGGGTTGTAGCTGCAAATGACAGCTGTGTTTAAGATGATATAATTTTGACATGGGAAAGAACGAAGCTGCATACTTTAAATTATTTATAGAAATTAGTACAGAATGGATGAAGATCTAAATATAAGATCTAAAACTGTAAACCTCTCAGAATAAAACATAGGAGGAAACTTCAAGACATTGGATTTAGCAAGTATTCTCTGATGTAATGCAGAGAGCACAGACCGTCATTGTAACAATCTGCAAATTAATCTATGCCAAATTTTAAATATTTTGCTTCAAAGACACACATTCAACAGAAAGAAAAGAGGACCTTTGGACTATAAGAATTTGAAAACTTTGTGTCTACTATTTAATATAAAGGGTTAATATAAAAATAAACAGTGAAGTACTATGACTCAGCAGAGACTCAATAACCCAATGAGAAATTTGAGGCTATTGAAAACATGTCCATGATAAATAGATAACAATCTTTTAAAAATGTTCAAAATCATTGGTCATTAGGAATTTGTAAATTAAATGTACAGCGAAAGGTGATAGTTACTATTTTTTTTTAAGTCAACAGGAATTGTGGGAGAGGATGTGGAGAAATGAAAATCTTCGTGCAAGGTAATGAATACAGTAGTTGTGTGATTTACACTTATGTTGGAATATTCTGTGGACTTAAAGGGAAGGGAATTGTGACATATGTGGCAACACTGATGTGCCTGCAGTAAAGCAGTCTTTAAAAACATCTATTGTATAGTTTGCAATCAAAGCCATAGAATTAGAATATAGAGCAGTGTGTTCCGAGGGCCAGGGAACCAGGGAAGGCGGAGGTGCTAAGCGGATATAATGTAATATATCCGTTTTGCAAAATACAAATTCTAGATGCTTGTCTAAATAACAATGTAAATATGTTTAACTCAAGCTGGAGTCTACTGAAAAAGGAGAAGGTGGTGCATTTTATATTTTTAGTGCAATTTAGGAAAGATAGAGTTTAGAAATTTTTCTAAAAAATGAATTTTAACCCCATAGTCCTAAGAAAGTACAAGGCTTTGTACAGATAAATGATCTGGAATGTGAAAAGAAACCACAAAAATATAGTAAATGTTTAAAATGCAAAATAAACAAGAAATCATAATTTAGATATTCAAAATCCTTAAGTATAAATGATAAAATTTAGAGATAATTATAAAATCACTATTAACTTACAGAATGGCTAAGATAAAAAATTCAAGCGACACCACATGCTGTTGAGGATGTGGAGAGAGAGGAACACTCCTTCATTGCTGGTGGGAATGCAAACTAGTACAGCCACTTTGGAAATCTATCTGGTGCTATCTCAGAAAACTGGGAATAGGGCTTCCTCAAGACCTAGCTATTCCACTCCTTGGAATATACCCAGAAGATGCTCCAGCACACAACAAGGACATATGCTCAACCACGTTCATAGCAGCCTTAGTCATAATAGCCAGAACATGGAAACAGCCTAAGTGTCCCTCAGAAGAAGAATAGATAAAGAAACTGTGGTACATTTACACTATGGAATACTACTCAGCTATTAAAAACAAGGAATTCCCGAAATTTGTGGACAAATGGATTGAACTAGAAATGATCCTAATGAGTGAGTTAACCCAGAAGCAGAAAGACTCAAATGGTATATACTCACTTATATCTGCATATTAGTCACTCTTAAAACTGTTATTGTACATTCATTGCAATTAAGTATGGAGTTTGGAACATTTAAACATATAGTTTTATGTTTCAAATTGTGAGTGAGAATCTATAGCCACATATCTTGAGAGTTTTGAATCTCAGGCATACTCTTTTTTTTTTCCCAAGAGAGTAGAAGTATTCAGTTTCTCTGTGTAATCTTGATTGTCCTGGAACTATGGAGGGGAGGCTGGCCTTCACCTCGGAGGCTGGCCTGCCTCTTTCTCTGGAGGCCTGGCATTAGAGGTGTGTTCCACCACAGACTGGCTATGCAGCTCTTCAGTTTGCCAGTAAACACCATCTTATTACCATATTCTATGGAGGGAGGTAAAACAAAAATGCAATGTCTATAGGAGAGCTGCTCACTTCTTATTTTAAAAATCAAAGTTTTCTCTAAAGAAGTTTCTGGGCTCATGGGCAAAAAGTGTTTGCTTGCTGTAGAAGGATGAGGATCGAAGTTTGACTCCCAGCACTCACGTAAAATAATAGATGTGTCTGGGCTGGTGTCTCTCCCACGCAGCACTGTGAGGATTGCTTTGGCTTGATAGGCAGCTATCTAGCCCCAAAGGAGCAGGCTGAAGGTTCAGTGAGAGACCCAGTCTCAAGGGAATGAGGTACGATGTGATAAAGTAAGAGTCTAGACATCCACCTCTGGGGAGCCCTCATGCCCACTTGCATATATTGCACATACAGCCCCTACCGCCAAATCTTGTGGCCTTAAGTTTGTAGCTTGCAAAGGTATCAACAAATTAGCAAGCAAGTCTTCCTGTGATGAGTGTGCAGTCTTTCTGCATATTGGTTACTCACAGAAGCAGATATTCAGCTTAAAGCCCATTGGTATGGGCCAGAAGAAAGAGGTCACTGTCAGATGAAGACATCAGCATGCCTAATTGGAAATAAACTCCTCCTCTTTATGGTGTAGGGTCCTGATTCTCAGTGTCTTCAAAGTAAAATCCTTGCAAATGTGTAACTTTACAAACTTGGTTAGATCCCAGTTTGGGTTTAACTTAAAACCTACTAACTTCTGAATCTACCATCTGTACAAGTCCCAAGTCCTTTTAATGTATACATTAAAAAAATGCTGGAGAAAATCTAGTATCATCCATGCCCTTTAAATTTGCATCACTGGTAGAGACAAGCAGACATCACTTACTAAGTGTTAAACTTATATTCTTGTCATGTTTCAGTTCATTACTACACATAGTACAGAGGTTCTATAGAACCCAAGCAAAGGCTTGAACGTTACCCTACACAACCCACCTCACACATAAAGGGACCTGGGTTTGAAATTTTCTCTCTTGATTCCAAAATCTTGTGCTCTGAAATATCTAGGCATTTTTTTCTTCTAGTTTTATTGCACTTGCCCCTAATACTTCCATTGAGAGACAGGTAAATTTGGAGATATATATACTACGTCTGGTACAATTTTGAAATATAAATTTTAAGTAGAACCTGAAAAGATTATGTTTATTGAATCTTGAGTAGACTTGTGACATATTAAGATACAATATGGTGTTTGAAATGCTCTGTTTTTGCATATAAAATTATTTAAGCATTTACTATGTAGCTAATAGTGTATCAGCCTTATAATCTTGTTTTTGAACTTTTTTGTCTTGTTCTGTCCTGTATTATTATTATTATTATTATTATTATTATTATTATTATTATTATTATTATTAT
>OU015751.1:42351997-42384698 GCA_907169655.1 Acomys percivali
ACACACACACACACACACACACACACACACACACACACACACACACATTCTTGCTCAACTATGCTCATTGAGGCTTTATTCATAATAGCCAGAAACTTTAAACAACATAGGTGTCCCTGAACTAAAGAGTGGATAAAGAAAATACAGTATTTTTACACAATGGAACATTACTCAGCTGTTAAATAAACAAACAAAGAACAACATCATGAAATTTTCAGGTGAATGGATAGAATTAGAAAAAACATCATCCTGAGTGACGTAACCCAGACCCAGACTGAGAAGCATGGTATGTACTCACTTATAAGTAGATAGTAGCCATTAAGTAAATGATAGTCAAGCTACAATCCACAGACCCAAAGAGGTTTTGTTTGTTTGTTGGTTTGTTTTTCATTTTGGTTTTTCAAGACAGGGATTCTCTGTGTAACAGCCCTGGCTGTACTAGACTCAGAGCAGCCTGGCCTCCAACTCACAGAGATCCTTCTGCCTCTGCCTCCCAGGTACTGGGAAGTGCTGGGATTAAAGGCATGCCTGCCTCCCCAAAGAGCTTCAGTAAGGAGAGGAGAGTTTTAGGGAGGAAGCATGTACCTCCCTGGGAAGGAGAAAGAAAATAGATTGTGCGTGTAGGTGGCCTGAGGTGGGTAGGGATATGTACAGGAGGGCGAAGGGTGCTGTTTATGGTGGTGGTGGTGGAGTGAGAGTACAGGAATTCAGGGACCTCGTGGGGGGGGCCGTGTGGAAATCTAGTGCAGTGGAAACTTCCTGGACTCTATGAAGGTGACTCTAGTGTGGACTCCCAGCAATGAAGGATACAAAGTCTGAAATGGCCATCTTTTGTAGCTAGGCAAGGCCTCCAGTGGTTAACCAGTGTTGCATTACATCAAGTTATTGGCTGAGGGAATCCTGTGGAAGTCCCCGACCAACTCAAGTTAATGCTAGAACAGAGGGTGGTTGTTTGCAAACTGACAACAGGGCCCCATTGCTGAGGACAACATCCCAACAGCTCGTTGAATACAGTGAGGGAGAGCAGGTACCTTCATCCCTATGTTATGGTCTCTTTGGTGCTGGAAGGTACTCTGTAGGCTAAGGAAAGAGAAACCTGAACGCCAACCCAGCCACAAAACCTTTGACCTACCATCTGTCCTGCCTACAAGATGTGCTGGGGCAATGATGGTACAGAACTTGTGAGAGTGGCCACCCAATGTCTGGTTTAACTTTGAGGCTCATATCATGAATGGGAGCCCATGCCTAGCATGGCATGGATTGCCGGGAACAGGGTAATGGATAGCCCCGAGACCTAGGTTAGATATCCGGTCCAGTCTGCATCAGAGATGCTTCCTCTTGCAGCACAGTGGAGAGAGTGCAGAGACCCACCACCAGACATTATTTGGAGAGAAAGAGTCTGAATTGAATCCCTCCCCTTGGAGCTCAGGGAACACCATGGAAGAAGGGGAGAAATGATTGTAGGAGTCCAAGGTAAAGAAGGACACAGGAGAACAAGACTCCATGAATCAACTAAGCAGGGCTGTCATGGCCTCACAAACATTGACGCAAGCACTGGGCCTGCATGAGTCTGTCTGTGTCAGGTCCTCTGCGAATGTTATGGCTGCTAGCTCCATGTTTTTGTAGACTCCTAACAGTGGGAGTGGGTGTGTCTTTGACTGTGTGTGTGTGTGTGTGTGTTTGTGACTGACTCTTTCGTCTGCTCTTGGGACTCTTCTCCTCCTATTGGATTATCTTATCCAGCCTTGTGTTGCATCCTGCTTTGTCATATTTGGTTGTTGTTTCTTTGAGGCCTGCTCCTTTAGGAGGAAATGGAGGGATCTAGAGGAGAGGAGAGGGTGAAGCAGCTGGGAGGAGTAGAAATTGTGGTCAGATGTACCGTCTGAGCAAAGAATCTATTTTCAAAAAAAAAAAAAAAAAAAAAAAAGATAATTAAAATTTAAAGTGACAGAAGATTCTAAAGTATGTTGACTTCTGACAGAGTTTCTGTGGTGATTTCTTGTTGCTTGATGGTTAGATTTTATGGAATTGGCGAGATGTCACATGTGACTTTTTTCTATGGACACTGAGACTCAAGTTCTTTGTTAAGAGTTTGCCTTATTCCTTCTTATGGAACTCTTCTGTCTGAAGGGAAACTGGATAGCTTTCAGGGTACTAGTTGAGCTCTCATAGTTGGATGCAACTTCACTTGTATATTTGTGGTGCCCCATCTGCAGGATTCCACGTTACACAAGAGTGATACGTTGATACATCTGTTTTAGCCTTCTAACTAAAAAAAAAATAAATAAATATAGCCTTGTGTCCCAGATTTTTGGACAAATGATATGAATTCTGGTGCAGTAGTACATCATTACTGTCTTTTTTTTTCACAGCAACTAAACTGATTTCAAATTAAGTCTTAATTTTTTTCTCCGAATAAAATAAATTTTAAGCAACTAAACACTGATCATTATTTGGATCATTGAACAAATTAATTTACAGTTTTACAGACTCAC
This sequence comes from Acomys percivali, assembly GCA_907169655.1. Taxonomy (NCBI): domain Eukaryota; kingdom Metazoa; phylum Chordata; class Mammalia; order Rodentia; family Muridae; genus Acomys; species Acomys percivali. The sequence goes on from OU015751.1 coordinate 42,354,493, forward strand.
CTCATTCTTAGCCAAACAACACTGCAAGTTATGATCTAATTGGAAAAGCAAAGCTTGGCAAGCTTGAACTCTCACTAGGCAATTCAGCACAGGACATCGCACTCTAGCTTTCAATTGGATTTTATAATCTTGTGATGTAATTCGCTGACACAGGAGAGTTTCTGTGCTTTAATACAGACAATGCTGCAGGATTCAGTGGTAACTGCCACCTCCTCCACAGGATAGTTAGAGAATTGTTATTCTGACAACTTTTCATTCTTATTTAAATTCTTGTTTCTGAAGCTGAGATATGAAAGGCTCTTTTGTCTCCAAACAAAATGTCACATTAGAAGTTATGTAACAGAGATGATCAGTGACTCACCACATTCTAACTTTATCACTTACGTCATTGTCCTTAAGGAGGTAAAGAGTTTTAGCGGATTTCTGGATTTAAAGTTTACTGTTTCTGCCGACGATTGCTATTACAGTAAAAACATTTAATTAAGATTATTAGTTGTTCTGACTTACCTTAACATGGATCAAATGTCAAGCATATTTATTTCTAACTCACTGAAGAGGCGTTTTTGTGTTTTTTATCAACCAAATAAACAAGTATCATGTCAGATTCCAAATGTATCTAGCTTCTTTCTTATTCCCTAAACAATTTTCCTAATTATACCAAAGTATTTGGTTAATTACCAAACACTGGACACAAGGAGGGTTTAGAAGAGTAACTGCATGTAACTTTTTTTTTCTGTAACAGTATGTTTTACAAAATATGCTTAAGTACAATGAAATCTATTGTTCATCAAAGTAGAAAAGACTCATACAGAACAATTTGACTATGCAAATCAATTGGAAATGTCACTGAAATAATTTTCTATTTTATATATATTTAACACTTTTATTACATTTTAGTTTTCTTTCTTTCTGTCTCTCTCTATCCCTCTCTGTTTCTGCCTCTCTCTCTCTCTCTCTCTCTCTCTCTCTCTCTCTCTCTCTCTCTCTGTCTGTGTGTGTGTGTGTGTGTGTGTGTGTGCTATAACACACAAGTGGAAGCTGTATGGTAACTTGCAGACTTTGGAGTTGAAATCAGATTTGTGGGTCTTGGTGCTAAGTGCCTTTATTCACTAGTGAGCCCTCTAGTTGGCCTACGTTTCTGCATATTCTAGTAAGAATTTTCTAAATAGCCCGTTTCTAATCATGTAAACTTTAATGCCTTGGTGCAGATGTTAGAGTCCTGGGTGAGTCTATTTACAGCCTGGAATGTGAACCCCCTTGTTTTTAAAGAGCTCATGCTCTCTAGACTGTCATGCAAAGAAAACAGGAAAACTGGCATGAAGGTCCACAGAGGCTTCTCCATAGTACTTACTTGGTTGCTAAGATCATCTTTTTTCGTGCTGTCTGTTCTTTCTGTTCCATATGTTGTCTGGCAAGGTGTTCTCCTACTGCCTTGGCGGGAAACTCTGTTTCACATGTGTAGCCAAAATCCCGAGCCAGGTGCAAAGCCTCACCTGTTGGCAGAAAACACAGGTCACTGCCTTCTCAGTACCCTACCTTACAGGGGCAATGCTGTGAGTTTTCTCCAGCTCTCACACATGGCTGTGGTCAGATAAATCATTTTGTTTCTATCCAGTTTAAACAATACATGGGAAAAAGTTAAGGGGAATGTCATCTGTGAGGAATGCTGATGAAAGCAGAAAAACAGAGAATTTTCTAGGCAAAGCTTTGGAAAACTGAGAAGAAAAGGATCAAGCCCGTAACTCAGGAATTTTGATTTTTTTTTCTTTGAATGTCTCATGCCACTACAAAAGAATGACTTCCAAGATTCTACTCATAAGTCACCAATGGAAAAGCTCCTTGGCAATATATGTATATATATATTAATATAATATAATATTAATATATTGTATAAATATATTAATATATCATATATTCATATATACACAAAACAATATATATTTATTGCTGCTTAGCACAATGTCTATAATATATAAATAAGCCATTCTGATGACTTTTCCACTAGACTAATCAAAATACCCAGCAATGGACTCAAAAGACGTTGAAAGCTATCATTTTATAAATGAAATAGTTACATCAATTTTACACTGCAGTGTTAAATAGTTTATTATGTGACTATAATACTATCACTATCAGGCCTTCTAGAAGGCTCCAATATACTGTAGTGCTTTGGACAATGTAGAACATGGCAAAATCATAAACAACTTCTGTTTGTCCACAAAATCTTGAAGGCAGGTAAAATTTTAATAAGTGGGATAAAATGTCTTACTAAGACAGTAATCTTTATTGAAGAAAATCAGTCTGGAATATAACAGTAAATTTTTTTAAATTAGTTAAAAATAATCTTATGTGAAAGGTAAGCTTTATTTAAAAATCAAACTTTAATAGTAAGAATACAGGTTAGTGGGAAGCACTTCTTGTCTACCATGTAGAAGGCATGAGGTTTAATGCCCAGAAACATGCATATTCATGTGAGCAAGTGCATGCACACACACAAATACAAAATATATAAATATATGTGCAAATATATACATCAAACTTTACCACATATGTATTAAGTGTCAACTGTGTTCAGGGCAACTTTTTTAATTCTTTGTTTTATTTTTATTATATGCATAGGTATATCTGTGTGAGAGTTTTGGACTTCGTAGAACTGGAGTTATAGACAATTGTGAACTTCCAGGTGCTGGGAATTGAACCTGGATCCTCTGGAAGTGCAGCCAGGGCTCTTAACCACCGAGCCATCTCTCCAGCCTGTGTTCAAGGCACTCGTAAGCAGGTGTAACAGAGAAGACAAAGTAGAGCTCAGAAAACTGGTGTCTCTAGGCTGGCGTGTAGCTTAGTTATTAGAGTGCTTATCTAGCATGTGTGAGGCCCTGTGTTTGACAGTCAGCTCAACACAAAATCAGGAAGCTACAGAGCAAGTTAGAGGCCAGATGGGCTTACATAAGACCCTATATAAAGAATAGGGGCAGGGAGAGTGGCAAGATGACTTTGTGGATAAAATTCTTGTCACATAAACCTGAACACTGATTTCAATCTCTGAAGCCAACATAAAGGTGGAAGAAGGAACAGATTTTACAAGATTGTCCTCTGAATTCTATGTAGCATGTATTTACATGCACACATGTGCACACACACACACACACACACACACATACACATTAAGACAGTCACGGGAACACTAGAAGTCATAATAACAAGAAGAAATTAAATGCTACAATAGCAGTTTATAATTTCGTTGCATCTTTATAAGCACTGTATACAAAACCTACCCATGCGTATTGGTGTTATAGAGATGAGATGTGGTACTACAAATATCAAATGATTGTCATTGCATTTTACAGAAGTTAAGAGAAGGTGGGAGTTGTGGTGTGTGGGGGCACCCAATAGTTACATAGTCAGTCAAACTTTTTGATGAAGAAGTAAAAGAAAAGAACCAGGCTTGATGACAATATCATATGACCTTTGTTTAAAAACAGGCCAAAGTAACAGCGTAAGAAGTTAAGGACTTGAACTTGCCGTGTGCTTACAGAACAGCAGGCTAGTTGATGGATGAACACCATGAGTGGAAAAAAAAGGGGTGGGGGTAGATTACGAAGAGAGACACTCACAGATATAAAGAGATGTACACAAGCAGCATAGTGATGATCAACAAAATAGCCTTAGTAAATTCCATTTATTATAAAACACACCTTTTAGTTTGGGAAAACTAACAAAGTTAAGAGCTATAAAATTCAATAAGGCAGTTTAGGGGTTCAGAAAGCTGAGAAACTAATATCCAGGAAGTAGTCTACCCACCCCCTACAAAGTACTCTAAACCTTTCTTACAAGTAAAAATTCTAGTCAATTTGTTTTCTTGGACACAATTAATAAAAAAAAGGATATTTTATACATTATACTATTGTATCAGTTGACATTAATACTTAATTATTTTCTGTGTTGCACTACAACATATTTTCTCAAAATTATATATTTTTGGGGTCAAAAAAGGTACTCAAAAGAGATTTCAATTAAATGATACCAAGTACTTATGTATTTATGGAACAAAAACATCCAACAATGTATAGCAATTCCTTTAAATTTTCAAGTGAGTTTTATGGTTTACACCATTTGAGTTATTTTTAGTTGCACCGTGAGCTCTGCTGGATATGAATATCAGGATAACTGAGTTTCATCTGGACACCTTGCCTAGAAGAAAACTACTCTAGATGGGCTTCCTCCTTATAACATATAAAAATCTGACAGACAGGGTCTTCTTTATATGTGGGCTTTTGGGCAGAATTTATACTCTGAGCTAAATCATGGGAATAAACAACAATGATTATACTCAAAACAATTTTTGGTGTTAACTACGTGGTAGATATTTCAACTAAATATGAACTTATTTTATAATATCACTTTATAAATCATAAGCTGCAGACCTTACCCAATAGACTCACAAACAAAATTAGGATCTTTTTATAGGTCTTTTTTTTTTTTTTTATTCCATCCTACTGCATTCGACATTTCTATGTGAACGGAACATGTCTGCCAAAAACACACTCAGAATTCCACTGTTAACAGATACTTGTAAAAATAAAACTTTTGAAAGCACACACACACAAAAAAACCTCTAACAGAAAAAATGGAATGAATTTTACAATAAAAACCCATATGTTGGTGTTGGAGAGAGGGCTCAGAGGTTAAGAGCACTGCCTGTTCTTTCAGAGGTCCTGAGTTCAATTCCCAACAACCACATGGTGGCTCACAACCATCTGTAATGATATCCTGTGCCCTCTTCTGGTGTGCAGGTGTACATGTGGGCAGGATACTGTAAACACAATAAATAAATATATCTTTAAAAACACATATGTCCATTCTTCACATTCTATGTGTACACAATCACATAGGTGTTCATTATAAGACACCTCTATCCATCCTATTCTCAGAGGAAATTATAAATTTCATTTATCTCTCAAAAGTATCAGTCTATATATCACTAAGTGGGGTTCTATATTTAGTCTCCTAAAACTCCCCCAAAGTATGCTAAATAAGAGAAACAAGACTAGGGACACTTTAACCATGATTCGTTGGTATGATGTGTATGTATGTTGGGTGTGAGAGAGGGAAAGGAAGAGAGAGACTGTTATCAAGTCAGGCTTGTGCACATGCTAAGCAAGCATTTGTATGACTGAGCTACATCTTTACCCTTATTTGTACGTTTTATGTTTCCTGGCTGGGTTTGAGCAGGTTGAGCACTAGGAGGAGTGTGCTGCTCCCACAGAGAACGCACGTTTGTTTCCCAGCATCTACATAGGATGGTTCACAACTGTCCCGTATCTCCAGCTCTGGGAAATCTCACACCTGCTTTCAGTTTCCTCAGACATTAGTACCCATGTGTGTCTCTGTATACAGACACACACAATTAAGACTAAGATAAATCTTCTAATTAAAATGTTTTAAAGGCCAGGCATGGTAGTGCATGCCTTTAACTGCAGCACTTGGCAGGAAAAGACAGGTGGATCTCTTTAAGTTTGAGGCCAGCCTGGTCTACAAAGAGAGTGCCAGGATAGCCAGGGCTACTCAAGGAAAGCCTGTCTCAGAAAAACAAACAAACAAACAAACAACAAAAAGATTTTTGGGGGGGAGGGGAGTTGCTTTTGTCAATTTCAGAAAAGAGCATTTCAACAGTGAGGTAAACTGCTATATGTGATCCACAGATGTAGTTGGGAACCTGCATGAAATTTTCAATGTCCCATACACTACTAATGAGCAATGCTGAGACATATGTGGAGATTTTTATTTGTGTAATAGGAAACATCAAGTCTTCCTCGATTTAAAACAGCGATGCTATGGGGTCTTTGTATACTCGCTATTTAATGGAAGCCATTGTTTTGAGTGATGCTATAGTGAACAGCAACAATTTTTAAAATGTTGATTACCAACAGGTCATCACCCCAACTGATTCAAGAAGAAGACACATGCATTTTTGGAAGAAATGAAATACAGAGTTTTTTTAAAGACATAGAAATACCACACAGAGTGCTCGTTTTAACTAGAAAAAATGTCAAAGTGAATTACATGTGAAATTTTACACTTGAAGATAAAAATGTCAACATTGAACCCATTAAATAATGCTATTGCACCTGACCCCAAGATAAACTTTAGCTCTTAAAAAGCAAAGGTGATTTTAAACAAGCACAGTGGCAGTGTGAGCAGTGCCACCTTCCTGCTCTATACAGCAAGCCAAGTTGCATATGTCAGATTATTGTCACAGTCACACAGAACCAGACATTTAAGTACCATTTAAGACAGACCGTTGCATAGATCAGTGGTTCTCAGCCTTCCTGATGCTACGACCCTTTGATATAGTCCCTCATGTTGTGGTGGCCTCCAATCGTAAAAGTACTTTTGTTGCTGCCTCATAAATGTAATGTTGCTACTAAGAAGAATCACAGTATAAATATCTGTGATTCTGGATGGTCTTGGGTGAAGAACCACTGACACAGATAAATAGTGCAAACAGGAGGACAGCATCAGGCCTCTTGGGTTTTGTGCTGAAACCAGATTCTTGATGATTTCTCCCATTTTATGAAAAGTTCTCACTCACTGTGTGGTAGTTTTTAAAAAATGGGCTGAGGAGAGCAGCTGCTATTTCCCTTTACACTGACAGCTGGATCCTTCCCTCTCCTCAGCACTGTCTGCTGCTTCCTAAGGCTTGCGGTGTACTATTGTAACAGGATGTGTAGTGATGTTACATCAAAGAAGTGGCAAGTGAAGCCATTCTAATATGTAGCTAAAATGTGCCTGTCATGGTACAAAAGCTTCCTGTGTGAAAAAAAAAATCCAAGTAAGAACGAATAATGGATCCATCGATCAAAACACACTGTATTAAAAAAAATGAAACATATAAAGTGGAATTCTTTTATAGCAGATGCCTTAGAGTCAACAGGCTTAAGGAAAACAAATTTTAGGGTGAGAAAAGTATATGGATAAGCCTCTAAGAGTTTTGATTGTTTTGTGCAAACAAAGATCTTTGAGCTCCTCTGACTCTGACCAATGGGGAGATACCTGTGCCAGAAAGAGCATCCTAGGAAGGACCAAGAATATTTCCCCACCTGTCCTCATAAGTGGGTACTTCGTCTTTCTTTTCCAAAGGATGAAATAAGGTGCTGTAGTTATGAGAGGGTTTAAACTTGCTGTTTATTTCAACTTACTGTGCCACTTGGATATTGACCCTTTAAGCACAAGCAGCATTCTAGCTTTGAAATTTTCATTCTTTTTTTTTATATCAAGAACTTCTCAGTTTATAAGTCCACACTTATGAGATTCATGCCTGCAAAGGCTTTAGGGTGTATGTACCAACTGATAACATGTGCCCATCCTTGTCCTTAAAATGAGAAATCACAGAGGGATGACTCAGTGTTTCAGGTGGTGACTTGTTATATGATGCTCTTAAAAAGCACCTGCAAATGAATTCCAAAGCACAGGAGGAACAGCAGCATGCCACTTGCTTGCCAGGTCTCTGGGGATTTAGTTTTGCATACACCACAGCACACACAGGTAACAGTATGGGAAAAAAACATTAGGGAAAAAACTTAACTGGAAAGTCTTTTCTGTTGAAAAGTCAATTGACCGTTGAATTGAGACTTGGGTTTCAAAAGAAATGGATCTAAGCTTAGTATTTTTAAACATTTTTTTCATTCACTCTGTGTGTGTGTGTGTGTGTGTGTGTGTGTGTGTGTGGTGTGTGTGTGTGTGTGTGAGAGAGAGAGAGAGAGAGAGAGAGAGAGAGAGAGAGAGAGATGTGTTTCTGGGTAACAGGAGGTGAGACAAAGGCACGGGCTTTCTTGCAGCTGGAATTATGGGCGGATTTGGAACTGAGCTCTTGTCTTCTGAGTATGTACTTTTAATTGCATACCCACCTCTCCAGCCCCTGTATTTACTTTTAATTTAGAAAGAAATACACTTGGTTTTCCAAACTTGTATATAGTTGTGAGGAATATTTCTTTAAAATACTTGTATCTTAGGGAAAATGTACTTTTTATAACTAAATCTTCAACAATGGTCTGTTTGAAATGGTACTTTTGCCTTGCAATTCCTTAGAAAATTTTACCAGCTGTAACTATAAAAATATTACCTCAACATTAGATTTTCATTTACTAGTGCAACATCTAATGTGTTTAAATAAATGCAACAATTCATATATTTTAAATACTGGTCACATATCTGTGATTTCAATCTTATTTTCATGTATGGAGAAAAAGCAGATTATTTCAAGGAGTACCTATTAGTCAATTTAACAAGTTTCAAACCTATATATTAATAAACTTTCTCTTCTGAAGAGAGTCAACCTAAGACCTTGTGCATTCTAAAAAGGTATTCGAACACTGAATTCCATTTTCAGTCTTCCTCATTTTTTCTTTTAGAGATAGGGTCTTACTGAATTGCCCAAGCTGGCCTTGAATTGATTCTGTAGCCAAGGCAGGTCCTCAGCTTTGTCACCCTCCTGCCTCAGACTCTTAAGTAGCTGTGATCAGAGGTCTGCACTGCACAGCTCTAAATTAAATTTTCTTATAATATGAAATTACAAATAAATCCTAGGCCTGAAGCACCAAGTTAGCACGTCTGCTATGTGCTCAAGCTTTTTCTGAAAGGAATGCAGTCTACAACACTCCTTCATTGTATCATTGGCATGGCTACATGTCTCATAATTTGGAAATTTCCCTAGATAAATGATGATTATTTCCAAATATCTATATAATGTTTCCCAAAGCAATGGTTTTGTTCTCCCCTTCAATGCCCTGTAATTATCAGAACATCTCATCTGAGACAACCAGTCACTCAAATATTTTATTGATTAATCATAATAGTCTTTTGGAGCACTCCATCAACAAATATAGCGTGTGTGTGCGCGCGCGCGCGCGCGCGCGCACGCGCACACACACACACACACACACACACACACACGAAAGATTAACTACATACTACAAACTCGTGTGAACAGGATTCTACCATTATGTCAGCGGAGCCATTTATTAAACAAGGTACATTTGAAGACATACTTTCTGAACCTTTGCTATACTTCTAACTCATGTTTTGCTTTTTAAAAAATCCCACTGGATTTCACCATCATTAGCTAATCTTTGGTATTAAGGCCTGAGCTTTTTGTAAAAGCTCCTGAAGTACTTCTCTTCAGCTGTGGTTGAAGATCCCTCTCCTAAGAGGAAAACAAAGCCTTCCTCAGATGCACTGTGCATATTCTCCAATCTAAGGAGCCTACGGGTTAAATCAGGGGAAGGCTGTCCATGTATGAGCTCTGTCTGGCTATATGGTATTAAAAGACTGACATAATTGGCTGATATGAATTCTAGAAATAAGAAAGGAAATGTGGTAATAGGAATAAAAATAGCTTGATTCAAGAAACAAAGGGATTGTTCTACTCAAAAAGTATACTCATGTTAAGAAGTGTAGTGGAAGATGTAGCTTGCTTTTCAAGTTAGTAAGGAAGGGGAGAATTATCAATAAAAGGTGTTGGGACAACTGGGTGGCCATCTGGAAAGAAATAAAGTTGGATCTATACCATATATCCAACAACAAAACAAATTCCAGATGGATCAAAGATTTAAGTATAAAAAGTGAAACCACAAAGTCATTTAAAAACCTAGGATGATTTTTTGTGTGATTTTTGAAACTAAAGGGACTTTTTAAGGTACTAAATCAAAACTGAAATGTCAAAACTATAAGAAAAATATGATTACATCATCAGGTATGCCAAATGCCTGTAACATATATGTTACAAGACAATAAAAGTTTTAATATAAGATCTAAGCAAGAAAAAAAAAGCCCTGTAATGGTAAATAAATGAAATCTGGGGGATAAAAATGTTTGCAACATTCAACTTTGTTATAATTTAAAAATGCTAAAAGTTACCTTATAAACACAAAGCCAGTGTATAACAAGTAAAACTCATGAAAATCTAAGCATGTGTTGAGCCTAAATTGTAAGAGAGAGATTTTCTTTAATGTATCAAATTAGCAAACATTAAAAACTTGAGAGCACATTATTTATGCAGAAGCTCAGAGAGGCACTACCATGCAAATTTCTTATCTACATTGCGATACGATATTTATAACAGAAGCTGAGAACAATCTGCCTATAGTCAACCAAAACTGCAGATGAACTATCCTTTGACTCTGAAACACTGTTCCTAAGAATTTATCCTAAGTGTTCTTGGGTGTCTGTATAAGTAAGCAAACAAGAGGCTATTTACTGTACCACTGTTAAGCGGTCAAAATGAAAAATGAAAGCCAGGTGTGGTGGTGCACACCTTTAATCCCAGCACTTTAATTTCTGCCTAGGGAGGCAGAGGCAGAGGCAGAGGCAGAGGCAGAGGCAGAGGCAGAGGCAGAGGCAGAGGCAGAGGCAGAGGCAGAGGCAGGCGGATTGTTGTGAGTTCAAGGCCAGCCTGGTTTACAAAGTGAGTCCAGGACAGCCAAGGCCACAAACCCCTGTCCCAAAACCAACCAACCAAACAAACAAAAAACAAACATGCTTTAGAGACATTGAGTAGAAGACTCATTAAGTTGAAGTGTGTGTGTGTTTGCACCTAAATACCTAAGTACTACCCATTTAATCTTTCTAATTTTTACTTGTATGTAAAAACAGTTAATGAAAAAGATGCTATGGATTTGGAAGACACCAAGGAGGAATATATGGAAAGGTTTAGAAGGAGTAAAGGAAAAAGGGTGAGAATGATGCAATTATATTATAAACTCAAAAATAAAAGAAATAATTAAAAATTAAAAGAAACTGTAATGTGTTTACTCAACTTAATGTCATCAATGCTTGAAAGAACCAAACAACACATACATATTAGACAAAGAATGACATTAAGACAAAATACAAAAATGTAAAGTGAAAAATCATGTCATGGAATACTATAATTTCTTTTAAAAATGAAATAAACACATACATACTTATATCCTTGGAATGAAAAACAGGAACAAAATGAGTTTGTTTTCTTTGTGAAAGGAATTGTTTCCTTGGAAATAGAGTACATATCCCTCCGCACCATTTAGATTTTATATCACTCTCATGTGTTGTCTGTTTAAAAATATATTTATTGTGGAGCAAAATTACTCTTTATCCTGTTCTTAGAAATATTTCATCTTGAGCTCAAAGATTTTTGTGTAGTAAAGATAGATAATTTTAAGATTTTGATATTTCAACAAAATCTATGATTAAAGACCTATGAATTTTGATAAATGTAAAGAATAGAAAAAAATCAGAAATTAAGCATTTGAACAGCCTATCAGTTGAGCCATGGTCTATGAAAAACAGAATTTTTTTTTCGAGACAGGATTTTTCTGTGAAGCCGTAGCTGTCCTGGAACTCACTCTGTAGACCAGGCTGGCTTCAAACTCACAGAGATCCACCTGCCTGTGCTTCCTATGTGCTGGGATTAAAGGCGTGTGCCACCGTGGTCTGGACGAAAAACAGAAAATTTAAAAAGAGGAAAGAAAGAAACTAGAAAACATTGTAAAATGTGAATTTTTCCGTAAGCCTTGGTATTTCCACATTCTGCATAAGTAGGAAGAGAAGTGCAAGGGCCTTAAGCATGTGTTCCAACACACATGAAATTGTATAGCATCTTGCTTCTCCTCCTCTATAAGCAAATACCTCCCATCACCACAAAACAGATAAAATGGTAAAATGAAGAGGAGTAAGAGAAAGGAATGAGAGAAAGAGTAAGTAAGAAAATAGTTTAAGGAAATAGTTTCCAAGTGGTATCGGTGTGTCTATGGCAACTTACAAGACAGGCAAGTTCACTGAGACCAATTAATGAATGCTCCCCCCAAAAAGTCCTAAGATATTACATAACTATACTTAACTGTTACCTAACTATCAGTTATTAAAGCAGAATATCCTTTTTAGGAACGCTTTTGTGCTAAGAAGAAATCTATCTGCAATTCTCACCGGCCTGGAAAAAAAAAAAAAGAAAGAAAGAAAAAAAAAGAAAGAAAGAAAGAAAGAAAGAAAGAAAGAAAGAAAGAAAAGAAAATAAGAAACCAAAAGAGACCTTACAATGAGTGACTAACATAAGTTCGGTTATAATTAAATATATTGAGGTCAAGTCCACTGTTCACTTTGAAATGCAAAACTCTGCCCCCAAAGACATTGAGTGCCAGATTCTCTACATGCAAAAGGGAAAACTGGGGTCCCCTACGCACTGGTTCTTCCTGGTGGTCATGTAACTAAACGAAGCCTCAGTCAGAGCTATCATGGCCTCACTGTTCACATCACATGCAGTCGTAGGATGATGGTGTCCACCCTTTGTCACAGGGTGGGACTAATGAAGGAAGTTTGAAAGGCCCGTAAAGAGTCCGTCTGTCCAGAGGATGGTCGCCCTTTTAGGGACACACATGCGTGCCGTGATCATTTAAGGCTGGGCTTTTAGCCTTATTTATCAAAATAAGGCCCCACTGTGAAGAGTGCTGTGTGAAGATGCCCACGAGAAGGCTACTCTTAAGCCCCTTACATGTATAATCAGTGCTGAGCATGGGTTGAACGAATGTAATCACCGACACACGGCCACAATGACTCCAGACGGATTTTGCTCTCTTTAAGTCACAAGGAGCGGGCAAGAGTTCTCTCTAAAGGACAACATGATAAACTAGAACACAGAGACTTCATTTGCCAGCTCTCCTCCCTGCAGGAAAGCACTCATTTTCTGCTGTGTAAGCCAGGTCTCCCTCATTATTGGAAATGCACTCACATAGGCTCAGGGTCAGAAACAGAGTAGACAGAATATCAATGATAAGATTATTTCTATCAGCCTGGGCAATGCCTTAGTTGGTAACAGGATTGCTGTGAGAGAGGAAAGAACTGAGTTTGGATACCCAGAACAGAAATAAGGGCTTATTGTGCAGCACATGTCTGTAATCCCAGTACTCCAATGGCAAGAAGGGAGGTGGGGGTAAGAGAACATCTGGAAGTTCATTGACCAGGAGTCAAACACGGTGGAAAGTGAGGACCACCTTATTTTGGAGAATAATATGGGCTATTCTTCAAACTCTGCATACATACATACATACATAGGCACACACATGCATGCATATATACATGCATACATATAGACATACACAACCACACACATACACACTTTTAAAATTTTTATTTTAATGATATGGTTCTATTATGTTTTGAGTAGAAGAGTTTTTTTGTTAACTTTACCAGTAACTTTTAAATAATGCTATTGATTGCTACAAATTAGAAGAACAAGCCAACATTAATGCCGTTCTTACCTGGAGGAATTAAGTGGCAGAAGATTTATCAAGATTTTACAAGCTTATAGTTAGTGATAGGCAAAAGATAAGTGGAAATGCCTACATAGAGTTCACAGGGATGACAGGGCCAGTATGCAAGGTAAAAATAGACTGCAGCCTCTAGCCTGTTCTGTAATTCAAGTTAAGGATCAAGTTTGTGCAGGGCGAGGTCATGCATGCCTTTAATCCCAGCACTCAGGAGGCAGAGAAAAGCAGCTAGAGTTTGAGGCCAGCCTGATATGCAAAAGTGAATCCAGGATAGCCAGGGCTATACAGGGAAACCCTGTCTTGAACGCCTCCCCCAAAAAAATCAAGTTTGTGGCAGCTCACCATGACCCCAAATCAAATCAACACAGACAGTAAACTTTTGGTTTGCAAAGCTGAGGAGCTGGACACTTATCCCTGTGGTTTCCAACTGTATAATCATATACAGAGCAGTTAGTTTCTTGGCTCCAGTTGTCTCGCTTGGGCTGCTCCTCGTGCTCAGGGCTTGCAGGTACTGCAGTGAGTCTTCATGACAAGCTCATGAGTAAGATGCTGTGACTGACTGATGCTGCTTCCTAAGAACAGTTATGATAACTGATGTGCCTCCCTGTAGGAGGTGATAGGTAAGGTCACACAGGCTTATCCATCCCAGGAGCCACGTCTTTAACTCTTTCTGAGGCTCACTTAGATGAACGAAAACTACAGTGGAATAATTAATTATCTTGAGGTGCTTCCATGCCACCCTGGTGTGAGGTGCTTAAGTGATGTTAATGCCATTAATTTTACAAAACCCATATCATACAGTGTTGGATAAATATGATGTTAGACTACCAAAACAGTGTCTTTTTGGGAGTATATTTTGAGTATAGAAATTTTATTACATTAAGCATTTTTACTTTGTGTGAGAGGGGTAGGGGTGCACGTGCTGCAGCCTCCCTCTAAAAGCCAGGGTATCAAACTTAGGTCATAATCAAATTTAATGGCAGGCCCCTCTACCTGCTCAGCCATGTTACCAACCTTGGTCACTTGGCTCTTTTCTTCATATATTCTTGAGTTATTCTCAAGAAACTTCTGCTCAGAAAGAGTGAGAAACAATATTTTATTAGCACAGCTTGAGCTTACCCCTACTCTCAGGCATGACCAAGTAGAAGATTTTCAAAAATTTAGCAGGAGTGAATAGCAGAAGGGCTGAGATGGTTAGTTCCCTTCCTTTACTCTGATTTTCAGACTCTATTTACCAGACTCTTAGGACCTAGAGATGTGCACCATTCCATGCAGAAAAGAACTCTGGCTTCTTGGTCCCTGATGACACTGTGACAGGAAGGAGGCTGACTAATGAGGAGTGTGTCACTGTGGCCAGGAAAAGGTGAGCTGATGAACCCCCAGGGGCAACATCAGGCATAAGAGCTAGAATTCCCCTAGTTATCACAGACGCTGCGGTCTTTGTTTATAAGTGGGGAAAATGGAGCTGAGTCCGGGTTAACTAACCATTCCAACGTCAATCCTAGTTTTCAAAATGTTATGTTCTTAGAAGGTCAAAGACTGACTGCTAAGGGTTAACAGATTTTGCAGGTGGAACACTACTTCCCATTAAAAGTAGGAAACATAGAATAACTCTGGAAATTTACAGAATTGAAGCTGAAGAAGTCAGCAACAGTAACAGGGGGTTCCATTGGACAGAGACTGAAAGGGAGTCAGGTACAGTCTTTGGAAATGAAACATTTCTTTTGCTGATCCTCCACACTGTGTTGAGAGGTGGGAGGACAGAAAGATGAGGAGGAGGAGGAGGAAGAGATAAGAATGAGAATTTGGCCTCCTTCCACACAGCTATTTTAGGCATTTACACCAAACAACTTAAATGAGCGGTGTTTCAGAACCCCTGAGGTTGCCTGACAAAGCTATGTGAGCTTTTGCAGAAGTAGCAAGACTGATCCATAAAGCGTTCCAGTCTGGTGAACAGAACTTCTCTCCCAGGCTAAATGCTGATGACTGTAGGAAACTGCAGGTAAGAAAAAGGTGATGGACAGCAGTGACTAAATCACAGACTCTTCTATACATTTAGACAGCTAGCTCTGAAAAGTCTGCAGTAGACTGAACTTCAGGGGGGCAAAGCTTCTGAAGTTCCCAGTACACAGGTAATGAGCACAGAGTAAGCAGGTCAGAATACAACAGTAATAATGTGCCTAAGTGCTTTGAATGTTTTCTAGAGCTAGAAGACTCTGAAATCATTTCAGTATCTCTTCAAGAAGACACGCCCACTAGATTAAGAGCCTTTAAATCATTATATGTTCCAGAAGATAATGTCTCTGTTATACTCCAGATATTGAAGGGGATAAATGAAATTTTATAACAGTGTGAATAAGAAGTAGAAATGAAGACAAAAGGTTCATCACAGAGATGCTAAAAGATGTATTTAATCCTTAGGCATGTATTTAAAGCTACATAGATACAGAGGTATGGGTGAAATGGAACAAGATGTTTGAAAAACTATAAACACATCTCAACTGCTGGCTGGCTGTAAGAGTTCCAGGCATAAACAGGGCATGGTGATGCATGCCTGTAACCCCAGCACTTGGGGAGGCAGAGGCAGGAGGATCTCTGTGAGTTCAAAGTTAGCGTGGTCTACAAAAATGAGTGTGGGAGAGCCAAGGCTACACAGAGAAACGCTATCTCGAAAAACAAAAACAAAACCACCACCAACACCACCACCAACAACAGAAAGATTTCATGGCATAATCTTAAGAGATATTTTAAAGAATCCAAGTGGTTAGGCAACGAAGATGTATGCATGGATAACATAGAAAATCCTGGCGATAAAGGAAAGATACGACTAAACAATGCGAAGAAATAGTATAATCTTTTTCCACAAAATTAAAAGTTGAGAAGAAAGCTGACAGAGGGCCTGAAGAGGTGGATTAAGAGTTGAGAGAACTGGCTGTTCTTCTGCATACCTCAAGTTTGATTCTTAGTGCCCTTAATGGTGACATATGACTGTCTGTAGCTCCAGTCTTAAGGAATGCAATGCCTCTCTATAATCTCACCAGGTGCCAAACTCACACATGGTACATAGGTAAACATTCAGGAAATACACTCATATACAGTAAATAAAATAAATCTTAATAGTAAACAACAAAGCAAATAGACAATTTTAAGGTAAGAAAAGAGCTTGAGAATTCTGGCTGGAAAATGAATTACTCTTAATTCTATCATTTATGTGATTCTTGAATCTGTGCTATTACATCTAAGTGTTTTCTCCTTTGAAAACAACAACCAAGCCCTGTGGTGGGGGTACATGCCTTTAATCTCGACACTCAGGAGGCAGGGGTAGGCAGATCTCTGAGTTTGAGGCCAGCCTGGTCTACAGTGCAAGTTCCAGGAGAGCTAGGGCTACATAGAGAATGCCTATATAAATAAATAAATTAATTAATTAAGAAAAACATTTTTACTTAAAATGAGCAAGGAGATATCTCTATTTTAATCAGTAATTACTTCAGCTCTTTTTGTTCATTTTTTTGTTTTTGTTTAACCTTGCTCTACTCTTGCCAGAACATATATGTGTGTAATAAGTAACATGTCTCTAAGATAGATCAGCTTACAGCAGCAGCAAACACAAAGCAAAAATCAGAACATAGTACAGGTCAACTATCCTTTACCCACAATGCTCAGGTCCAGAGTGTTTTGTATTTTGAAACTCCTTTCCAGATTTTAAAATATTTGCATGGAATTACTAGCTGAACAACTATAACGTGAAATTCAAACAAAAAAATAATTCAGAATCCCCAAACTTATAAGTACCATGTTAGAATTTAAAATGTCTGGATTTTGACCACTTCAGAGTTCAGATTCATTGTCAGCGATGACCACCCTCTAAGAGTAACTTTGATTAAATTGAAATGTTTGCTGCGGAAGTCTTATTTGTATGGTTGTTGTTGCTGCTGTTAGGGCAGGAGGCAAAGGTAAGTGTTATGAAGCTGAGCTTGCTGATGGATACCTATAATCCTATCATCCAGGAGGTTGAAGCAAGTGAATTAATGTGAGTTTCAGGCTAACGTTTCTTAAATAGTGAAACCTTGTCTTAAAACACTGAAACAAAGCAAACCAAAACTGATTAACCAAACAAAAAACAAAGAATCAAGAAAGCTATTTTTGCCAAGACAAATATTAAGAATACAGCCAATATACTTTTCTTTCAGTTTTGTTTGTTTGTTTTGTTAAAAAGTATTTTGCTCTGTAACCAAAAGTACACTGGAGTTTATTATGTAGCCCAAGCTGGGCTCCTACTAGCCTCCCCTATGCTAGATTACTGTTGTGTGTCCAATATCTTGCTAAGATCACAGAAATTCCTAATGTTACACAAATATACGCTCTACACCACAACATTGGAAAAATCAATGTGATAACTTATGCTTTTCACGCACCACAGCATTAAGTACACAAGCTAAGGGAGGCAGCAAATGTCTCACAGGTATGTTCTTAAAACACTTGGCAAGAAAAGTAAGACCTCTACCACTTATATTTAAAACAATAGTATTCTGGGCTTTTGAAGAACTTTTCTTCTGGTATCCAAAACCTCACAAAGCTGCTCCTTAGAAAAGAACTTCATGAAAATGTGCTGCTTAGTCCTTTCAGAAGAAGAAAAGAAAAAAAAAAAACGAGAGGAAATGGAATTCTTAGCAGTGCGTTTCCACCTCCTTGTATGTACTACTTCTCAATCTCAAACTCTGTCTGACTCAGTTTACCCCCTCAGAGGCATGAACAGCAATATGCTTTAAGAACGTCTACAAGCTTCTGAGTGTGGTGACCCAAACCTTTAATCCCCACTTTTGGGAGTCAGATGCAGGAAGTTCTCTGTGAATTCCAGGTGAGCTAGAGCTACATAGTGAGACCCTGTCAACGTGTCTATGGTTGATGCAATGTGCCTTCAGGCCCAGTTACATTATCAACCTCACCAAGTTGTTTACCTGTAGATGTTGGGCTCAGTTACAGTGGATACCCTAAGCTAATGATAAGCTGAGAAGACCACGGCCAGGTCTTTGCTGCTGTTATCTGAGAAGTACTTGGAGAAGTACCAGGCATCTCCCATTGCCTTCCTCCTTCGTTCCTGTGGTCAGCAAGGTCAGTAAGTCCATTGGCAGCCCAAGAATTAGCTATATTTTCTACCAAGACAAAGTTAATCCTTCTCAAAAAAATTATGAAATTCTCTTACAACCATTAAATATCACCCTTAACAGAACTACAGTAAAATCAGCCAAGGCTCGGCATAGGACCGAAGCCAGTGTTTCATTATTTCCTAGAGGATCATGACTGTCATACCTTCCACTAAAGAAGTGAGGAGGGTGACATTGGCTGCTTTCCGTCGTCCTGCTGGCAGGTTTAGGCCAAGTCTATCCAGTTTCTCTCTCAGGCATCGACCACCATTCTTGGATTTTGCTCTGTCCAAAATCACATAAAAATTAAGTTTGGGTATATAACATGTAGAAGAGATTATGAGGCTTGACTGCATGGGGGACACCACAGTGGATAGAAGATAAAAAGACAGAGGACCTGTGAATGATGTTGGCACAGTTATCAGAGATGCAGTGGCAGGACTGGGCTCCAGCTTACCTCCTTAGAATGCCTCCCAGGAGTGAAGCATTGAGGCACTCGGGTGGCGAGAGACGCCGCTTTACCTCCGCAATGGTCACCTTGTATTTGGAAGTAGAACTGAGAAGGGACAAGCGACCAGGAACTGAGCAAAACAAGTCTGTAGGGTTGACCACACAGGTGCCACCTTGGGAGGGAAAAATGTATATATTAGTAATAGTTAAAGAGTACAGCATTGTGAACATCCGGTGGTATCAGGAGATACATAGCAACAGCTGTGTTTATCTACCATTTATTTTAGGCTACTCAGAAAATATCCCTTCCAGTACCAATTAGGACTCAGGTAGAAAAGGAATCTCTGTGTATCATTGGAATTCCAGACAAAATTAGTGTGTTCTAGAAAAAGCATAAGCTTCCCTTGCAGTGTTAGTTTGTACATTTTTAAATCAAAGAACACATTAATGCCCTCCCCCCAAATCAAAAGTAAATCTCAGAAAAGAAGTTGCTATTTGTTCACAAGTCCACACTACTGCGCTCATAAACAGAATGGATAGACATTTTTGGTGCATGCTTTTCTGTTTTCAAACCGTTTGCAAATTACTTTCTTCCCTTCCTCAACCATTCCACCAGCTGAAGTCAGTAATCTCCATGTACACTAAAAAAATCACCTGCCCATTGCCAGAAATTTCCAGTCTGTGTAAGTGACAATACAGTCAGATCTGTGCATCATACTTCAATCTGCATTGTCAGCATTGATAGGCAAACACAGTGTAAGAAAGACCCAATGTTAGCTTGTGTTAAATATGACTCATATTATTGGTACGATGATTGTGATACGATGATTGCTAAATCGTTACATCATTACTATTAAGGTAGAGGGCAATAGTAACCATTAAGGATAGCATCGCCAAAGCAGTTTTACCATGATGGAGTTCTTGGAGCAGGAGATTTTTATCTCCAAGTTCTACAGAGCTTCTTGAGCCTTACACTCCTGCAGAAGCAACACACTCCATTCTCTAACCTAAGACAACTCCTACTGAAGAAAACGGACCTCAAGACTCACAGGTGAGCATCATTGGCCATAGCTTCTTAATCCCACTTGCTAACTCACTGCAAAGTCCCGGGCAAAATCTCACCCTGCTAGATAATGGGCCTATGATCTTAGGAGGTAAGGCTTCCTTTGTATGCTCTAAGACCTCTGAGGGCATTCAAACTCTATCACCCCTTGGCTTAATTGAAAGCAAGTTGTTGCCAGGGCATCTTTTGGGTAGGCTACCTAGTCATCTGTGAACTCTGAAGGTCTTGAGTGGTTTCAGTCCTCCACCTAGGTAGGATTTCTGGTTTATGCTTAAAATAGGCATGTATTAGGTAAGTTAACAGGGTGCATATTATGAATATCCTTTATGCACACACAAATTGCCTCAAGGATTTATTTTGTATTCAGGATTATATATCAACCTAGGCTCTTTTATTTTTTTGTGTCACGGAATCTTTAAAGGGAATTTCTGTTGCTTTGATACGTGGTATCGTTGCAGCCTTGGGGAGCTCTCTTATTCTGGCTAAAGACTGGGCAGCTTGTAGAGTTTACATCAACTCAGGGAAGCTGATCTCTTTCTTCCCAGTGGGCTATTTTTCAGAAGCACAGAGAAAAGATAAAGTCATGATAACCAGGGTTTTGCATTGGTAAGGAAGATAGTGACATGACAGGACCTAAGGGAATGGAAACTACCTACAGTGATGATGAGAACTCCAGAAATGGACCTCGCCAAGCCATCACAACACAGTAGTTATTCTGTGTTCCCCAAACTAGGCTCTCATGGTGCATCTGAGGCCCCTCAGCTCTTACAGATTTCGGGTAATACTCATTTGCTCTTCAGCGTTCCAGTTGGGGATGACTTCAGTGACAGAGTCAGAAAGGTCATGTAGAACTTCTAAAGAGTTCTCTCCTTTCCATAGACAAGCAATGTACATAGAGAAAACAATACATAGAGAAGCAATATTTCTACGGAGGCTAGTGCTCATAAAATTGGAGAGACCTATTTCTTGTGAATCTGTAGATTCTAATGAGTAACTATGTAAAGCAGCCAAGAATTATCTCAAGATCACTCGTCTAAGACTTGGGTCTTGTTGCTTTTTTAAAAAAATAAAAATAAAAGATATAATTCTTGCAAAATAACAGGAAAAAGTCCCCAAATCCCATAGTTAGGACTACACCTGGCACAGAATGGCATGGGTTTAGACTGCCCTTCATACTCTGATAGATCCTGAATAGCCTGAAGAAGGCTGGAGCAGCCCTTCTCTTACTTAGCCTGGGGGAATCTGTCCTGCTGCCTTCAGACCAAGGGTTGGTGAAACAAAACAAAACATCAACCACAGAAAACCACTGGTAGCCAGTAAAAACTAGCATGGAGAACAATTCTTTCTTTTTTAACCTGTCTATTCAAAAACGGAAGGTGTTCACATCCATTCTACTCCTTTCTCCCCTCTAGCTGGTTAGGTGTTACAGGAAGTGGACAGATGCATACTCAGCAGGCTGAATAATGGTACCAATACCAACTCTGTGCTGAGCAGCTACCACATCAGAAGACCACCGCCATGACGTTGGGTACTCATTTTACCGAGTTTGCACTGCAACTTAATGGAAAGCCAACCGGTACAAATCTCTTCTCACTCCAGGCATGTAGAGCAGTGAACAGCAGTGGTTGTCTCCAGGGAGTTTCTGGGGCTCCACCCACCCCCAAGAACACTCCCAGCTGTGCCACGAGGCCCCATAGCGCCTCTGCAGGTGTGATCAATACTTCCTGGAATGTTTCAGTTCGCTAGACCCCAGCGCGCCAGTTCTCAAAGCCACTACCCTACTCCACCAAACGTTGTGTTGACATAATTAGACCAAATCTTAAGAGCGAAATATGTTCTGTTCGCCTTACAGCCAAACAGATGTTTACAATTCAAATGAAAGAAATACAAACGGTAGGGACTTTTTCCTCCCCTTCTTCATCTCCAGTGATCGCTCTTTTTTTTCCTTGACACATTAAAAATGTGTAAGCGGTTACAAGAGTTTCCTGTGCCTGTTTGTTTTGCGGTTTCATTTCCTCGAGGTGCGATAGGTGGGGTAGTATCTTTCTGGGCTGTTGCTGTCACCACCCTTTAGCCTTTCTCCCTTTACCAGCTCTCTGCCCCGGCTCACGGGATTCCCCTCCCCCTATGACAGCAGATATTAATTGTAGTCAAACAGCAAAGAGGGGCGGGGAGGCTTAGTTTCCATCACCCAGGCCTTTGATGGTGTGTCAGCAGCGAATCGTGCTGTTTGGAAGGAGGGATGGGCTATTACAGGTGTTGCTACAGCAGGTAGCTGCTGCTTCCTCCCGGAGACAGCGCTACTGCCCAGCAGAACAAAAGAAAGGGAACTGGGTATGCTATAGATAGCTGCTGCCTCGTAGTGTGTTTTGGTGTGTGCTCAGGGATTAATTCTGAGTCCCCAAAGCATGAGGAACTTTGGATCGTGGTGTGGTGATTTTCCAGAGTATAAAAATAAAATAAAATGATAAAATAAAAAGCAACGCACCTCCTTCCTCGTGAAAAAGAGCTGTCCAACAGACCATACTTCTAGATGCTTTGGTCCACGCATTTTGGGGGTCACGGAAAAAAAGACTGAATTTCAAGTCTCAAGTGTGTGCATTTTAGCGTTAATGGTGGCGCGTGAAGTTTCCAGTGTACCTCCCGCTCTATTTTCATCAAGCAAGGTTGGAAGAACCAGCGAGATGAGTTTGAGACAGCTTAACTACAAGAGATGCTTACTGACTGATGGGATGCTGACAAAGGAAAGGAGATGATATTAAGCTACCTATGCATTTTCTGTTTTGCTCCTTCCGGAAGCTGCTAGAAGGAGTTACGACTCTGTGATTCTCCAAGGTCCAACCACGGCCCAGGAGTGGAGAGTCCTAGAAAACTAAAGCAAGGCATATATATGTCCTGGTGAGGAGGAGCACGAGAAAACAAGAAGTGTCAGTTCTGTCCTATCCAGTATTGGTAGACAGGGAGGGCGGTTGAAGCTAAACCTGCATTTGTAGAAACACTTATTTTGAAAAAGAATTAAATCAGATTGGACAATGTTTGCGCAGAGGTATAAACGCAGCCTTGGCTAGCCAGTCACCTCCGCGATCTGATACACTCCAGCTGCCTTAAAACGTGCAGAGTTCAAGTCATATTAATTCCCCCAAAATGTTTTGATTCAAAGTAGTTTGTATTTTGTGTAGCCAAGGGCAATCGGGAAAGCGCTCCTGACTGCAAGTGGCCGGTGGGTTCCCTCTCCGCGTGGCCCAGAGGCTACAGCGGTATTTAAGCTTCGGAAATTAGCCTGGGGCTGCAAGGCAAGATGATCACAAAGCGAAACAAGGGCGCTGCCCCGCTACACTTTTTTCATCCCCCCCACCCTCTCTCTCTCTCTCTCTCTCTCTCTCTCTCTCTCTCTCTCTCTCTCCCTCCAGTTTGCCATCCCGATTTCACAAAAGAGATCAGGGCCAAAATGTCCCTTTCCACACCCACACAAGAAGCCTGAGTCTTCTCATCTTCAATACCACGTGTGTGGAGGCTAGAACCCCTTTATCCACGTGAACCCCATGTCGTGATTCTACCCTGGATCCACTCATGATTAGTTTCATTATCGTGGTCCTCATCAACATTTTGTTTTTAAATACTCAGAGATAAATAAAAGGGACACAGTGTCTGACAAAAGGGAGGAGCCATGAGGAGGCCTCAGAAGAGTCACCAGGAAAAAAGGAGTGGGCTTTTCCTTCCTTCTTCCCTTCCTTCCTTCTTTCCTTCCTTCCTTCCCTTCTTTCTTTTAATGATTAAAAACCTAGGCGACTTCTGTAAATAGAAGGCTCGTTTCTTCGAGAGAGATGCCTTTTGAAACCTACTGTCTGAATATTCAACGAAGGCAAAGCTCCACTCTGTACGAACAACATTAATATGATCTCTGCAGAATTTGTTACTCAGAAATATTAACATATCAAAGCCAATGCCCGAGGCGAAAGAAGCTATCGATACGCGAATGCAGGGTAAAGTAAAGATTATTGGTTCTGATGGTCGGAGTGGCGGAGCTGCGGGCAAAATCGCGCACACCATTAACCGGGAGTGAGCGCGCAGGGAGCTGGGCCTCCGAGGCGGCCGCAAATATTTTATCTAGGTGGTAATTACCTCACCGCTGCCTCCCTGGTCTGTCCACGTTATCTTTTGGCCATCAGGACTTCGTTTACAAGGGGAAAAATGTAACTGACACTTAACAATGTGAGTCAGAGAAATGACATTTTGTTCTTTACAATTTAGGGACTGATGACTCGCTATCCCTCCACCCTTCTGTAAACCAGACTAGCTTTCTTCTACCAACCTCAGGTAGGATCACTAGGCAGGTATTTTTATCTTAAGGCAGACCTTAAGAAGGCACATCTTGGGGGGTGGAATATATTTTTCCTAATTTTGTAAATGCTGGCTACTATCAAGAACTTAATAAAAGAGAGAAAATGGGAACAAAAAGATTTGTGCTTCAAGAGAGACCGGTCTGTAAAGTGTAGATTGGAAAAAGAAACAGACATTTCCACAACAGGAGTGATGGGAAGGGAAAAGGTAGCTTAACAATTAAAGGTTCTATTTTTGATGAATCTGAGATGATCCAAGTTATTGATATTAGGAGTTCTGTGGTATATGAAACATGCCAATGAAGAAAAGGGGTGTTCTAAGTATTTTGACATTAGGGAAATAGCCAGGGCTGGTAAAATATAAAGTCCTTGCTATTCATTTGGAAATTATGAACACTAATAGCTGCAGAGTCAAGCACCAGCCTCCCCATCCCCTTCTCTCCAGATCCCAGACTGCTCCTGTCCTGTAAGATGTGTGGAAAGACAGGGAAATACTCAGGTGTGGATCTGAATTACTCAGAGGTGGGGGCTACAGACTTTATTGATGCGATGAGTAACTCTGAAGTCCCAGTTTTTTTTTCCCTTGGGAACCACATTTTTCTCCTCCACAGTCAACTCTTGGTTTAAAATAGCAAACTAAGAGAAGGATTTTAAAAGGTGAAACAAATAGGTGCTGAATTGTACAAGAACAAGCAAACATCACCCAAGGAAATTCACTTCTGTAGTTGTGATAAGGCAAGAGTGCATTTCTATCTTTCAGGCACCTCAAAGCTTAGCTCCTTTTGGACCGTCAGGTGAAAGGGAGGCGTTTCCTTACTCTCCCTTGGAACTTTATTGATTTCAGGACGTCTACAGTTTCAGGGCTCAGCATGGAACTCCTCCTGTTGTCAGCTATGCTACAGTCATTTGGATGCGACAGTCAAACGTTGGGAGAGGTACTTGAGCAAGTGTGAAACAGAACGTTCAAACCGCGGCAGAAAGCTGGGCTCTGGTTGCAACCGGCTTTCTTCCCTAATTAGTGGCGCTGTCCTTCAGCACCACCGTGCCTGTGCGCCCTGAGCGCATGGCCTCACCTTTAGTGTTTTTCCTTCCCAAGAGACCTCATTCAGAAAGACTTACCTAGTCCCCCTTTCACGGTCTTTATTTTACTTGTCCAAAAGTTATGAGTAGTTAAGTTTAATATTCAGAAACTTGTCTCTCTCTCTCTCCCTCATACTATTTCAATACTGCTGAATACAAGCCTGGCTGGAAAGCTTAATATTATTCCCTTTAAATACCTATAAGGAGTGATATGCATATGCTAAAAAAAACTTTGAAATCTCTAAAGTGTGAACCAATAGATTCGAGTAATTCTTCTAAATTTGACGTAACTTGCAAGCCCACACATTTGGAACAGCCAAGTTCCAAATATCCTTTGTTTTCTCTCTTAGTGTTTCAAGTGGATACTGGGTCATGAAATCTGCATTTAAATACAAAATAGCCCATCGTTTTCGAAGAGTATACTACACACACACACACACACACACACACACACACACACTCGCAAATCGTCCCACTAACTTTGAAAGGAAAGACAGACTAAGGGACAGTTATTTGGTACCATCAGAAGTTTAGCGGTTTGGTTACTAGAGACAACTGTGGCCCTGAAGCAGGAATTAGTCTTGGTGAATAGGCTACATCTTATTAATTCGTATGAAGTTGGGATAACAGCTGGTCCCTCTTGCCTCATGTGTTCCTCGGGTTACTGGGCATGCTAGGAAAATAAACTTCAGAGGCTCTGGGTACAGTTAAGCAGGGAAGCCAGCAAAATCTGCACTGCCTTGAGGCCCTGTGAATGTCATAGTTCAAAACCTTTTGTCAAAATGGAACATCTGAGATGCAGCCCCCTTCAGTGCCTCAGCTGAATGCAACAGCTCTCTTCTCTCGCCTCACCCCCCTTTCCAATGCCATGGGTAAGTCTGGATTCAGATGTTTTCCTCAACAGATGGGAACAAGAAAGCTTTACCCAGTACACTTAACACTACCTCCTCCTCCCACCCTCCTTTAAAGAAAGAAATGTTATGGACGCTTCAAAAAAATAAGGCAGTTACAATATTGGTGACTCATTAGCCTCCTGGAAAGCCTCAATGATATAGCCTTTCACAGAATCCCTCAAGGCCCATAGCTAACACCATCACCCCAAACACTCAGGCTGTGGCTGGCACATTAGGTCTAAAAGAAACCAGAAATCCTGCTCCAGGATGTGGTATTGGTAAAGGGAAAGAAGTGTGAAACTTTTTTTTTTAATCCCAGTAATTGTCTCCCTAACTTTGATTCTGTCGTCATTCTGTGAGGAGTAGCGGGTAGCTCCTAGAAGTCTTGGGGCTCATCCAGTACTAAAGTGTCAATAAAAGGAAAGGAGGTTTTTTAAATGTAGATTTTCCTGTATGGACCTGGAATAATTGACTAACATAATTCTTCTCTTAATCAGCAGACAAAGAACCTGATGTTTACAACTCTCCCCAGATCTTCAAAACAAAGAAACAGATTAGGAAGGAATGTTCGAGGTCAAGGTGTTCCTACTCACCTCTTCTTATCACTCCCCCTTGGCCATTGAGAACAATCCCACACTGGGCTTCCACAGACCCCTTCACAAAAGAAAAAGAAATACAAGTATTCAGATATGAAAGGCACAACCATGTGGGTTAAGTATTTCAAACTACCCTATCCATGACCCCCATCTCATGAGACCATTGAAAGCACCACTGAGCTGGGACAAGCTTAATGGCAAACAGAATTTTAAGCAAAATATTTAAAGAAAAAAAACCCTACAATCTAAGAGTTCTATTCATCTTAAGGTATGCATTTTATACCCCTCACCAATATAACACTTCAGAGAGCTTAATATTTTCCTTTGGGCATAAGAGGCTGTGAAGCCCTTTGAGTCCCAGAGAAGGAACACAGCATATACACAGGCAGGGCACATTCACTGCTTTCTGGGTGAAGAAAATGATAGCTTTAGTGTCAAGTCTGGGGTTGTGGGTTTCTTTGGAGGATCAGAGGATGTATTTCCCATGGAGGAATTGGAACATCTTATAAGGATTCTGTTTTTCCCCAAAGCAGGAAAACCGTATAATCCTATCCAAAACGGGCCTCATGGAGGAAACACCTTCAGGTTCACTACCTATAGATGCTCAAGCTCCTAAGGTGCTGAGTGAGCATTTGAGCTGGAAAACTGGAAAGGGTTTGCTGATTCTTTATTAAGAAAAATAAAATTTCTCTCTGTGTCTGTCTTTCCCCCCTTCAGAATCAAAACGTGTTAAAAGCTCATTTTCCTTTACAAACAAACGAGGTATTGGACGTGAAAGAGGCCTTGAAGGGTGTTAACCTACCCAACAGCCCGTGAAGAGTTAAGTAAATGCGGAGAGAGTCGGTGCATAATAAAAACCCACTTTACAAAACAACCTTTACAGCCCTGGCTCCCTTTTGCCTCCCCATTTTCACCATATTGAGGCAGGCCTGTAAGACCCCCCTTTTCAACCTACTCACCAGCTCGTTCTTATTTTAAATGTTCTGCCTTAAAGTGATTATCAAATCAATATGAAAAAAAAAAAACTTGAAGACTGAGCATAAATTAAAGCGGTGATGGGAAAAGGTGTGACAGTTTCCTTTGTTGGCCATAGCAAATCTTTTTAGGAGACTCAAAGATGGAACTGAAGCCACAAGACCGTTTGCATCTGTTAGGCAGACTTAGACCGCCCTCCAAACCATTGGACTTTCACTTAAAATTCTGTGCAGGGAAAAGTATATTTACATTTGTTGCATTTGAAATGAGGCATATGCTGATGAATGTTTTAAAAAGGAAGAAATAAAAGGAGAGAGACAGGTTTTCCCCACACACTCCCTCCTCACTTCTTGTTTTAAATGTAGCTATGTTTTTTTTTCTTTTCTCATTCTGCCAAGTATGTCTATAAGAGTAGAATAACTTTATAGATTTATAAACATGTCTTAGTATTCATACATATTACAATACATGCACCTATGAACACTTATAGAAGTCTTTATGACCATATATGCATACATCGCACATCACACTCTTTCATCTAATATCTTAGTGTTTCCTTCCTCAGTATATGAGTAATACTATTTCAACATGAGTAATAAAAATAAAAGAAATAATAAATATATGAGAAATAGGTAGGAATAAAGACTTTTAAGATATCTAATGTGTTAAAGGTAAAGAACACCAAGCTCTCCAAGGAAACCGACTAGTTTCCTCTCGCTCTTTGGCGCACTGCTAAGATGTTTATTAGAAGAAACATATCTTGGTCTCCACTTAACAAACCTTTCCCCCTTCATAAGTAAAACATGTTGTTTGGTCAGATGACATTGCATAAAGACCAGTTGAATGGCACTAAGTCGAAAATTGGATAAACTACGGTGTCCTTTTGCACAGGATTCTGCCTTTGTTTGGTGCTTGCAAATGTTCTAATCCTCTCTTTTGAAAAATGCCCAGCTTTGTGCCTAGCACAGAAAAAAAATTTGTACAGATACAAAAAAATCAGCAGCAGACGTGGCTATTAAAAAGAGTAAATAGGTTTTAGTTGAGCTAAGCATTGAATAGCAGATTTCCCCCCTCCTGAGACAGAAGGGGAATCCTTGTGAAAAATATAAAAAGTGCCCCTAAGCGAATAAAATTATTTTGTGAATATAAGTGTAGAAAGTCAAAGTATAAGGAGTGAAATCTTTTTTTCTTGTGCATGAATCTTGTGGTTCTGGCTCTTTGTTGTAACTGTAAGAGATTTCACTTTAATTTAAAATTAATCTCTTGCTCAGGGGTACAGCAGGGGGAAAGATATTCTGTGCGCAACAAGAGGGGCTCTTCGGTCTCCAAGTTGTGCTCCTGGGATAGCTTCCCACTCCTGTGCAGAGCGTGGAGATGGCAGGTTTTGTGCAGGCAGAAAAAGGAAGGACTCACCATGGGCAGAGATGTACTTTCCCCTAGAAGGAAGTTCAAGTTTGACTCTTGGCTTTTGTGGGTTTATTGATTTGAAATGTACCTAAGACAATGGAATCACTTAATTAGAAATTCTATTGTTGGCAATGAAAGTGGAAAACCTTTAAAGAAAGTAGGAGACTTGATTAAGTGATGGTCTGTGAGGGGTCTCACTTTGTTTCTACCCTCTCTCCTTCCTTCCCTTCCCTTTCTCCTTCCGGCTTTCTATCTCTTTGTCTTGCTTCCATTATTTACTCATTTTTGACAGTATAATGAGTTGCATCTTATGTAAGATGGAATGATCTGAAGAGAAAGAATAAAGAGTCACGGCATCCTGCTGGGCTAAGGGCTCTGGTATGCTCAGGCAGAGAGAAACACACCTATACCCGGCGACTTGCGATGTGCAGATTATTTAATTGAGCCTTTTATTTGCAGTTCCTTACTTGACACAGCGGTCTAACATGTTTGTGAAACTTTTGCTCAAGCTTGCCCCGACAGTTTCCTGAGAACAAACAACGTCTCTCCCCTCCTCCTCACGATAGATATTTCCCCCTATAGGTTCTGTTTAGGTCACAGCTGGACATCTCAGAGTGGACCCTGCAAATTATGGAAACTGAGGATACAATTGATTGGTTGTCAACTTTTAGGAGTCTTGCTCTGAGACCCTCTATTCAAACCCAGCTCCATTGACCCCACAAACCTATTCTCTCAGGGACAGAAATGTAGATTCACAAAAGATGTCTGATGAGTAGCCCCAGGTAGGGGCTGCAGCTATTGATTCAATGAGAGGAACTAAGTGGGCACACTCCTCCTGTAATTTGATGACTTTCCCTAAGTTGGGTGTGATTTTGTGTGTGTGTGTGTGTGTGTGTGTGTGTGTGTGTGTGTGTAAGAGAGAGAGAGAGAGAGAGAGAGAGAGAGAGAGAGAGAGAGAGA
>OU015751.1:42387701-42401772 GCA_907169655.1 Acomys percivali
TGTGTGTGTGTGTGTGTGTGTGTGTGTGTGTGTGTGTGTGTGTGTATCATGGCCACAAGCTCAAAAGATGGAGGCTTTGCAAGGTTTTATTAGCAAACTTGCCTATACAAGGAAAAAAAAAAAAAAAAACCCTTGCCGTCTGGCCCTAATAGCTCATCTCAGAGATAGACAGGGTAATTCAGTTTTAATTGCTATTTCATTTGGTTAGCTTTTAAATGTTTAAGCTGAGAAGGTGTCTTAATAACAAGCCGCAGGCAAACAGACATGTGGCTTTTTTTTTTCCTGGTTGGGGGTTTGGGAGGGTTTATCAGGGCATGCTCTTGCAGGGTAACTGGGGCTGTCACTCAGAGCTTTTGGCTCTCTATACAAATGGACAAAAGCACATGACAAGAATTAAAATGCATTGTCAGAAACGGAGATCAGAGATGCCTCACTTCCACACAGGATCAGCAGCCAATATTTGCTCCCCACATCAAGGTAGACTTACCTCTACCCTAACAACCTCCACCACCTTGTAATTTTACAATGTAGTCTAATGAAGTCAGAGGCATTTCAGTTGAGGCCACTGAAGATGAAAAGGAAGAATACAGGACTTGATCTTTAAGTAGGAGGGGAAAAGGATCACGCTTGGTGCTTAAAGACTGTGCCCCAAAAGGCTTGCACTAGAGTCTTTGTTGCTATCTCTGAGCCCAGCTCTCATAGCTTATCCACTGTGGACATCAACAATATGATCAACCATGGTAGCCCATGGGATCTGGATCCTGATTGTATGACCTTATCTCAGAAATCTTGCCTCTGAGAAAGTTCAACTCCATTCCTAGTAGAAGAATATGGAAAACCTTCTAGCTATCTTGTGAGTGAGGAGACACTTTCCCTGGTGCAGAATGTCAACTTCATAAGGAGTCTGTGGTCACACAGAGAAGGACAACACCTTCACAGAGAAGCAAAACCCATCTGTCTCCAACCTTCTCAACTGTCAGGAGTGTCTGTCTTCAGTTAAGGTGAAGGGCTCTTTCATTTTAGCTTACATTCAAGGAGAGGGTGCACCCAGGAGGCTCAGGACACCTGGCTGCCTTGGCTTGCTGTGGAGCACCTTTGATCCACATATTCATTCCCATCTCCAGAAACAGCCATAAACAGTCCCTCTCTTCAAATGGAGTCTTATGATGTTCTTGGTAATGGAGCTTAGAGCCTCTACACTAGGATGCCTTCTAGCTGCTTCTTCTGTTCTGAATATGTCATGGCATTCCTGGATTGCTGGCAGTTGTATCTCTCCATTGCTTTCCCAATCCCCATGCCACTTCTCTGAGGGACTTTACCCAGATATAGGATATGCAGGGGTTCTTTATGCTAGCTGATGAACACTCTTGGCCTTAGGGGGAAACTAAAGATCATAGAGCAAGAGAAACATTTGAATACATCCAAGGGAGATAAAACAGGAAGGATGTCTATACCTTTTTGTTATAGGATCTACTGTCTCAAGCTCCATTAGAACATGGTCCTCCCATCTCCAACTCTTTACATCAACATCTGAGACAAAGGGAAACTTCAGCTGGTCAACTGCTTCCTCCCACCTACATCTACTGTAAATACAAAAAAAAAAAAAAAGCTGTCTCATCCTGAACGGATGGTTGGGGAAATCATCTGTGCCATATGCACTAAATGGTCAGTATTACCTTCCATCTGCTCTGGGGTTGCTCAGTGTGCCCCTTTAATAAATAAATCCATAGAGGCAGGTGTGTTTGATGCCTTCTGTGTGTGATGTGCAGCTTCTGGATTTTTTCTGCCAGACATCTCCCCCTTCTGTCGCCCCCACTCTTCAAAGTAATAGTCTTAAGCAATTAATAAGTGACATCTTGCTTGACCCAAAGACTAGGCTTTTCAGCAAAGTTAATTCCTCTTTTTCTGTTTTCTCTTATTCTTGGGGAGTGATTGACTACACATTCTCGGGGGGAGGGTGTTGTAATTGAATCAACTGGCCACAGCATGCTGGATTCATGGTGACAGGCTGCCTGGGGCCCCTTCAAAGGGGAAACTGGTGGTGTGCACCCTGGTCTCAACTAGAGGTCTGGCCAGTGTATACCTACTCAAAATAACTCACAGGAGCATGAGACAACCTTGCTAGCTGGAACTTCCAGAGCAGGAGATGTCTCTGCTAACAGCCATGCTTTTCTTCCTCTTCTACATCACAGAAGGGATTGCCCTACAAAAAAATCACTCGAGGAATCTTCCAAGGAAGTTTTTTGTTTTGTTGCTATTGTTTGTTTGTTCTATGTCATCATAACCCTGGTTAAGATTCAAAGCTGGAAGAATGGTGTAGGAAGTTGCGTTTCCCTTTCCTGAGTTTCTAGGTGGCTATCATGCAGTTTGTCTCACTTTCGGTCTATTCTCAAGTGTTTTCACTGAAAGGATCTGTACCTCCTGTAAGTTTGAGATTGGCAAACAGTTAGCAGCCAGTCATCTCAGGTCTTCTCCCTAACCTTAATAAGTATTTCTTCAACTTTCTTCTTCCTCTTCCACTTCTTGCTCCATCCCCCCACCCCCATCCCCTTTTCTACTTGGGGCTTCCTCTTACTAATTTGCTTGGGTTGCATTAAAATAATTGCAATTATTTAACATGATTTTCTGTGTGTGTGTGTGTGTGTGTGTATGTGTGTGTGTGTGTGTGTTTCTTGAAATCAAGCTCAGGCTTTATACTAGGTAGATTGTCTCCTACAGAGCCACAGCACTAGCTTCTATTTAACAATCCCTTCCCCCCTCTCCCCAACACCGATTTAGACACATTTAACAATAGGAATTAATAAATGTATCTTCCTTTTTTCTCACTTAATCCCCTTGTCTCTCCTTTTGACCACTCTCCCTCCCTATTCTGTCCTTTCTCTCTTCCTTCATTTTTGGAGAAAAGCAGAGAGAAGATTGACCCATTCGCGTTATGCCTTAACATTGTCTAAGAATGGAATTCAGTGTTTTCTGCTCTACTGGCGTATGCAACTCCACAACCTGGGCATGTACTTGTACAATAAGAGAAATTTTCCATTGCCACGGAGTCCCTGTCTTCTAAGTTGTTCTTGTTCAGGGCAACAGTAGAATACTGAACACTCCAAAGGGTAGATGATGCTTGTCACACAGAGCAGCAGAGCACTCAATGATAGAGATGTCTATCACACAAGTACTAACAAGGAGTATAGGTTTGAAAGCTACTGCGCTTCAGCTGTGATGCTCTTAGAGAACAGACCAGCTGAAAGACCTCAATTCCCTATCTTGGGCTTGTTCTTACTGTGTCTGCCCACCAGCACCCTTCCAATTTCTGCTAAGAGCCCCAGTCCTTTGAGGAACTCTTCTTGAATAGATTCTACTCAGGGCTTTGGCACTCTAAGAGGCTTCTCTCTCCCTCCCTCCCTCTCTCTCTCTCTCTCTCTCTCTCTCTCTCTCTCTCTCTCCCTCTCTCTCTCCCTCCCTCTCTCCCTCCCTCTCCCTCTTCCTCTCCCTCTCCACCACCTCTCTCTCTTACCCTAACTTTCAATCACTCAGCAGTTTCATGACCTGGAACCTCTCTTGGTCCATGGGCTTACAAAGATGCCTTTCTTTGGTTATTTTGCTTCCCTTATTACAGTTGCAGTGGGCTTGAGCAGAGCATTCCTTCAATGGGTGAACAGACAAACCAGATGGACTTCAGACACCTAGTGTCTGAACCCCTTGCTCGATTCCCTTTTCCACCACTGGAAAGTTGGAAAAAGAAGGTGCTCCAGAAAGTTCAGAAAAGTGTTCTAAATGACTCATTTACATGGATCTCCATCTCTTGACTCATTTATATGGACCTCTGTTTCTTCCTAGTCCCTTCATCCTATTCCACCTCTTTCTAGAAAGTTCCATGCTTCTCTTTCCGGGTTTTTTTTTTTTTTTTTGAAAGTCCCTAGCGACTCTTGACTCTTTCCTCTCCCCTTACCTCACCAGTTTCGCAGTTGCAGAGGAGAAAAGGCAGGGCATTTTATTTTTTTAAGGAGATGGCTTTACAGAATGTAGGGAAATTAACATTTCTGTCAGCCTCTCAAGTCATTTCAGTTTAAGGACTGTCACTGTTTTTTTAAATTTCCCTTTCCTTCCCTTTTCTTTTCTCTCTCCTCCTGACCGACCCTACCCCCGCCCTGCGAGCTGTTTGTCAAAAGCCTAGCACGGATCTGTATTCTGTTTCAGCCTCACAGCCGACAGGCAACAAGGATTCCATAATCGTACAGAGAAAATGCATTTGCAAGTAATTAAAAAGCCTTGCGAACGTATTAGTGGAAAATGAAATAGGAAGACTCTTGTCTTCTGAAGTCTTTTCTTTGATAACAGTGAAACTTGGAGCTGAGGCCCTTGTCTGAGTGACTTCTCCCTCCTCTCCAACAGCCAGGGCTACCCCTCAGTCTCCGAGACCCTCTGAGAGTCTCTCCGGAGCTGTCTGGCCTGCCTATCACCTCCTGAGCGCGCACCCGCAGGCAGCAGGGCGCGGTCCCCTAGGGCGCGATGCCCCGCAGGCCTCCCGGCTGGCTGCCCTCATTTAGGCAGAAAGCCAGTTCTTTCCGCTCAATGCCTTGTTTTTTCCATGAGAAATGTACTCCTTTGGGCCAAGAAATGCCTGCGTTCCAACAGAGGTTGCACTGTACTCCACTATCTATGAGGTTTTGAGAGTCTGTTTGACAGCCTTATGGTTGACTGTATCACCTCTGATTACCAAGTGCTTTAAAAAGTTTTATGTTAAGCTGGAAAAAAACATATATATATTGGCTCATTTGATCCCAAGGACAAGTCTTCGCCGCCCTGGTAGAGATATTGCTGTGATTTTTATCACCTTTTTTTTTTTTTTTTCCCTGTAGACGAAAGAGTAACAAAATTGACGGTACTGGTAAATTTTATTCAGAGCTTCACGTCGCAAGCCCAGTTGTCAGCGTTTTACAAGCATTATACATACATATATACATATATATATTATCTTCACAACAAACATATTTAAGTACAGAACAACCAGAAGGTGATAAAGAAACCCTGCCCCCGCTTCCACCTCACCCCACCCCTTCAGCTAGACAAGCTCGGAAAACTGAGAGCGAAAATGATTTGCATAATCATCCAGGAAACTCAGGACTTCGAACCTGAAAGACTGCAACTCCGTCTCTAGAGACTGACCCCTCTCCGACTTAAACTTTTCCAACACTAAACTGTTTTTCTTGTTTTCTTCTCCATTCCTTTCCAAACGCTTATGAGAAAACTTGCCAAGTGCTGCTCGCGCTTCCTTTGCAGCAAAGGGCAGGTCATTGTGGAGACTGACTCTGAGGCAAACTGAGCCCTCACTTTCCCAACGATTGGTTCTTACCTTTTTGCTTTTGGGTGTAGGCAATTCACTCTTCCAACATCCGGGTGGGTTCATTAGCAGTCAGAGGCTTCAGCTGATCTTCTAAGTCTGCCTGAGTTGCTGCAGGAACCTGGGGAGCAGGCTCTAGGTGACCAGCAGCTTTTGGGAGTGCCTTTAGCGTCTGCTTTGCACCCTGAGAATGGTGAGGCTCTGGAACCTCCACAGCTCCCTAGAAACCAGGGGTTCAAGTAGGAAGGCTGCAGGAGAACTCCTGTACTCACCGGGTCCAGAGACCCGTTGCTAAGATTAAGTATATGAGAAATAACTTTTTTTTTTTTACTTGCAAAATGGAAGGAAACAAAATAAAACAAAACAACAACCCAAACTCCAAAAGTGTAGTAACTCTCTTCCGGTTGTTGAGAAACTTGAGGTGGATATTCTTACTGGTAGAAAGAGGGCTCAACAATGAGAGGTCTTGAGGTCTTATCTTCAATACCAATGTGTAGTCTCAGCACTCTGGAGGCAGAGGCAGGCGGGTCGCTGTGAGTTCGAGGCCAGCCTCTTCTACAAAGCGAGTTCAGCACAGCCAAGGCTAACACAGGGAGATACTGTCTTGAAAAACCAAAATAATAGTAATGATGATAATAATTAATAATAATAATAACAATAATAATAAATCAATACCAGTGTGTATGGGGAAGCACCTCGCTCTCTCTCTCTGTATGTGTGTGTACATGTGTCTGAGTGTGATTCTGCATGTGTTGTATGTGCATGTGTGTCTCTGTGTGTGCCTTTGTTTGTGCTTGTGTATGTGCCTGTGTTTGTGCTTGGTTGTCTGTTTGTGTGTGCCTGTGTTTGTGCTTGTGTGTGCCTTTGTGTATCTATGTGTGTGTGCTTGTGTTTGTGTGCATGTATTTGTTCTTGTGTGGGTGTATGACTTGTGTGTGCATATCTGGAATTGTATTTGTGCCTATCTGTGTGTGCCTTTGTATGTGTGTGTGTGTGTGCTTGTGTGTCTGCTTGTGCCTGTATGTCTGTGTGTGCATGTGTGTGTGCACATGTATGGAGGGTGGCATTAGATCAGTATGGATGATGAGGATGATTTAGAACTTGAATGAACTTTGGTTGTTATCCTAAGATGAGAGTGATAAAGAAGGTACTCAAAGACATTGCAGTTGCAGGAACTTTGCATCACTACTGGTTTCTGTGCAGGATCTCAGACAAATGGCACCAAAAATACATCAGGAGGAGTCTTCAGAGAAGAATCTTACACTGTCCAGATACAGACCAGCACACTCAAGCCTTACTTTGGAGGTGGAAGTCTGCTGTCTGCATCCACTCCACCCCAGGCTGGATCTATAGAACGGGAGCTTCCTCATCCTGACTCTCCTTTATGCCTTTTCTTTTGTGGCAAACTAGAACTTTCTTTTTTCGTCCGCACCTTAACTTTTTGCTCATAATATTTTAAAATGCCCTTTTCTTGTTTCCCTATTCACTTTCCCCTTCCTCCTTGACTCCAACTTCCTATTCTCCTTCCTTCCAGACTTCCTTCTCTCCTTCCTCTGTCTCTGCCTGTCTTTCTCTTCTCATCCTTTTCTTATCCCTCACTTGCCCTAAGCATCTCATTCACTCCCATCTTCAGTTCACACCTTGCAAGGCACTCTGCTGTTTCCCTAGGACTCCATCTGCTTCTGACACCAGCTCTGCTCTGCTAACCTCTGAAGATGTCCACTTCACTTGTGCCTCAGTATCCTGGGCACTGTCTCCAAGACAATGGGTAGGGGTGAAGAATCACTTCTCTGTCTCCAGGGCTTCATGCTCTACCCATTCTAGTTCATAGATCCTCTCCTAACTTGCAACCAATCCCTGCAGATTTGCCTAGTGCTGCAGATTGCTAGTCCTTGCCTCTTCTCCCTTCTAGTAGCCTTGGGGAGCTTTGAGGCAGCCAAGGCCTCCAGTTACTTCTTTTTTCCTTAAAGAGCTTTGTCTGCTTCTTCTGTCAATTACTCCAGTAGCCTCTCAGAGGTCCCGTTTATTTTTCCATTGACCTTTCCTTCCTTATGTACTGGAACAATGCCTTATTATTTTATTTATCTTAATCTCTGGTGCAATAGTCCTTTTATACTTCAACTTGGCTGTGTTAGTGTTTTCTGTCTTTACACTCCCTTGACTTCATTATGTAATCTTGCCGAATCTCTGTGCTCTGTGCATGCTGTTTAGACCTCACGTTTGTCTTTTACTTACCCTTGAATAGTTTTTGTTTTGAAACTCCTGGCCCATGCATGTTTACCTTATTTCTTTGTTTCTTGCTATCTTTTTTTCCTGACTTTCATACTCACAGAAACTGTCCAGAAATCTGCACAGGTTCGGCTTCCTTACATATCTTGTCTAGTAAGATATTTCATTTAAGAGAAATTTCCTGTTCTGGTAGACAGTATTTTATAATGTCCCTTTCTCTGAAGTCAGTTCTGGCTGTAGTCGCTGTGATAATTAAACAGTGTGTGTGGGGGGGTGTCTAGAGGATGGCGGGGGTGGATTCCTCTCTCTTGATTTCTGTTTGTACAAGTAGAAGACGGCAAAGCACTCTCTGACTCTGTCACTGACGAGCTGTGTGATTTCAGACACATGGTTTAATCATTCACTTTTTGCCTTCTAGCCAGGCTGTATTAAATGAAGATGGGGACAGCATTCTAGAGGAAACTTTCCCCCATTTCTTACGTGCTTTACCATTCTTTAGGAGCTGGAGGTCAAGGGTGTATCATGGTGACAGAGCTTTTGCTTAGCACAGGCAAGAGCGAGCATTAGATCCACATCCATACAATTATTGATATGTTTTACTTCTGTAACTCGTCTTCATTCTAATAGATAAAGTCTCTCTAGCATCATTGGGCTGGGTCACTTTTTGGCTATAATACACCTTCTCCAACATTCAATTGTGATCTGTCTACCTTTAGATATTTCCGTGTCAGAGGAAAGAGTCTCAAGACAAAGAGTCTCAACTCAGAAGGTGATGTGTTTATTCTAACACCTTTCTCTATTCTTATATATGGCTTGAAGGGACTAGCTTTGCTTTTCTACATGCTTTGTCTGTTAGTGCTCTCTTATAGTGATTAGAATTACAAACCCAGAAACAGTCAACTGTTATTTCTACCATTGTACCATTCTCTCTGTAGGTGTTTTCCTTTTCATTCTTAATCACCTACATGTTTTTTCTCTTTTTGTCTTCAGATATAGACCCATTCCTAAGAAATTACTATGAGGGGCAGATGACAGTATGCTCTGGAGACTGCTATAATATCTGCATCCAGCACATCCTAGGCATCTGGCACAGATAGGCCTTCCATTGGAAAGGCCACTTTAAAAGGTCATCAGAAAAACACACATGGTATGTCTTCAGTTATAAGTGGATTTTAGCCATAGTACAGAATTAACATACAATGCACAGAACCAAAGAAGATAAGTAACAAGGAGGATGCAAGGGAGGATGCTTAGATCTCACTCAGAACGGGAAATAGAACAGAGGTAGTGGTTGAAGAGGGGGGGACAACGTAGGAGAGGAAACACAAAGAAATATCAGGGTGGATATCAGACATGGGCATTGGGGCAGGAGGACAGGCCTGTAGAGAAAAAGAATCTGTGGGTGGGGGCATCTCGTGACAAGCCAGAGACTTAAGTCAGGGTAGGCTCCTGGGACAATATGAGGGTGACTCCAGCATATACTCCTGGTAGCAGGGTACATAGATGCTGAAAATGACTCCCCCTAACTAGATAAGACTCCTAGTAGAGGGAGGGGGAACACCAACCCACCACAGAAACTTTGACCTCAAATTTATCCTGCCTACAAGATGTGCAGGGATAAAGATAGAGCAGACAGTGCGGAGATTGAGGGACCGGCCAACCTATACCTGGCCTAACCCAAGACACACCTCCTGGGAGAGAGCTAACCTCTGACACTATTAATGATACTCTGCTATGCTCACAGACAGGAACCTGGAAGAGTTGTCCATTGAGAGGCTCCACCCAACAGCGCTTTGAAATAGATGCTGAGACTCACAGCCAAACATGGGGCAATGTGTAGGAGGCTTGTGGAAAAGTGGATGGAAGGAGAAAAGGACCTGGAGGAAGCAAGAGCTTCATAAGAAGACCAACAGAGTCAATTTAACTAGGCCCCAGAGGGGCTTGCTGAGACTGAAGCACCAACCAAGGATCAAGCATAGACTGGACCTAGGCCCCCTACACAAGTGTAGCCAATGGGCAGCTCAGGCTTCATGTGGGTCCTCTAGTAAGGGGAGCTCGGCTTCTCTCTGCCATGGGCCTGCCTTGCCAGGTCTCAGGGGAAGAGGGTATATTCATTCCTGATGAGACTTGATGAGCTCCTCAGGGGCTGGGGAGTAGGGGAAGGGGGAGGGGAGAGGTTGGGAGAAAGGGGGGGAGGAGAGGCTACAATCAGGATGTAAAGTGGATAAAAAAAGAAAAAACAGTTCCACAAATGGACAGTCCAGGCTTGTGCTTTCTTGCCCTCACATGTAAAAAAAAAAAAAAAAAAAAAAAAAAGAATCACCTCTTGAGATCTCTTTTTCTGAGAAATTAGAAACTAAATCCATCTTTGGACCTTTTCTCTACTGTAAGATACTGGCAACACTTATAGACTGTGATGAATTAAATATGTACAATATATTTGAAATACCTATAATGAATGCTGACATTCTGATAAATAATAGAGTGTAAAGTTCTTTGTATGATTGAACACTAACTACTTCACATATATTCATATGCAAGCAGTTAGAGAGAACAGGTTCTTTTCCTAGTTAAATGGGTAGAAACAGTCTTTCTGGGTGTGTTCCAATCTGAATGCTAAGAACTCTATGATGACAAAGCTGAGTAAATATATGTATACTGCCCTGACACATGCAAATGTGGCTTAGAGGAGAAAGGTCTTTTATTACTTACCAGAATTCACTGGTGTTGACAGAGGAGGCACTGTGCAATATTAGAAATACATCACTGTCATGCACTTTTAGACTACAAGGTCAAATGAAACTCAGATCCAGTTGACAGCAAATTTCAAAACACTGAGATGTAAAATTTACGTATCTTTGGATATATTCATTTATCTCATGGCTGAAAAAACAATGACCTCAAATAACTCAGGCTCTGAAATAAGGATTTCAAACGGTTCATTCCAATTCTCCATGTTTTTCAAAAATCAGAAAAGCAAAGGTCTCCTTAAAGGTTGCTCTGGAGGACACTGCATCCAGTCACAGTTCTACAGATAAATAAGTCTACTGTCTTATTCTGATGTCATCACAGAAAACTTATGTTTCTTTTTCAATTATGGAATTATGGTGGTTTGAAAAGGAACAGCCCCCATAGACTCATGTGTTAGAATGCTTGGCCAATAGAAAGTGGCGCTATTAGGAGATCAAGCATTGTTGGAGTAGGTGTGGCCTTGGTAAAGGAAGTATGTCACTGTGGAGGTGGGCTTTGAGGTCTCATTATATGCTCAAGCTACGCCCAATGTGGAATCCAGTTCCCCAACGCTGCCTTCAGATCCAGATGTAGAACTCTCAGGTCCTTCTCCAGCACCATATCTGCCTGGATGCTGCCATGCTTCCCACCATGATGACAATGGAAACCGTCTAACTGTAGGCCAGTCACAAGAAAATATTTTGCTTTATAAGAGTTGCAGTGGTCATAGTGTCTTTTCACAACAGCCCAAACTAAATCAGGAATACTTAACATAGATAGAGATAGAGGCTGTTAAGTTGGGATGATGCAATTTGGTGACTTTGAGCAACATTTAAGTGTCTTATACCGTCACAAAATATATTCTTAGATGGATGTTGTATAATCTCTGTACATACAATATGTAGGCAGGAGGATCAGTGGTTTACGATCATATAACCACTGTTACATAAGGTAATGTTTAAAAAAACCTATTCTTTTTGTTTTACTTTAAAATTGTGTATTATTATTATTATTATTATTATTATTATTATTATTATTATTATTATTATTATTATTATTATTATTATTGTGTGTGTGTGAGTGTGTTTCCTGCATGCCTGATGCATGTGGAGGCCAGATGAGGGTATCAGATGCTATGGAATTATAGGTATTATGAGCTGCATGTGGGTGTTAGAAATTGAACACATGGCCTCTTGAAGAATAGCTGGTAATTTTACCTGCTGAGACATCTTTTAAGCCTCTATTTTTATTTTAATCTCTCTCTCTCTCTCCCTCTCTCTTTCTATGAAGGCAGTATATTGTGGAAGAAGATAACAAAAACAGAAGCCAAATACTCAGTGTGTATTCACTGATATTGAAACCTATACAAACTTGGTTCTACTGAAGACTTTCTCCATTCTAAGTAAGCATGGAAAATCAATATTAAGCTGAATATAACTGTGCGTTGATGCCAATTGCTGTCCCATTCACGCACTGGAGCTCTAATTTCCAGTGTCATCCTAGTTAGAGATTGGACATTCAAAGTTGTACTTAAGGCAGATTGAGGTGGTAGGAGTGGATTCTATTCCACTCTTAAGGTACAAAAGTGGCTCTAGAAAAAAGCTCATGCCAGGCCACCATAAGAGGTTGGCCATTGACAAGCCAAGGACAGAAGCACTTGGAGAAACAAACCACGTGGCACTCTGATTTTGGAATTATGGCAAATTTCTGCCAGATCATCTCACCGGTGGCATTCTGTTACATTTCCAGCAAACTGTCACAAGCCTTTTGAGAAAAAACAATAATGACACCAGACTCTGATGTCAAAGGGTTAGCCTGGTACTGGCAACTGGGCCTCTGTCTTGCTAC
Organism: Acomys percivali; assembly: GCA_907169655.1. Classification (NCBI taxonomy): domain Eukaryota; kingdom Metazoa; phylum Chordata; class Mammalia; order Rodentia; family Muridae; genus Acomys; species Acomys percivali. Next base: position 42,399,847 of record OU015751.1, read on the forward strand.
ACCCTTGTCTGGTATTCACAGTAGCATTATGGTGTCTGCCTGTTGAACATTCTTACAGATCAGGTCAGCCCACCCTGTGTGCAAAGGATCTCCTCTAATTGCATCTGAACATATGACAAAGTAAGAATGTTGTATGAGCCACAAAATGCCAGCCATAGTCCTCTTCTGATAATAGGAAAGACTGATGCTTCTCTATCGGTTATGGCTTTAGTCTCACCCTAGTCTATCTCTTTAAAGTTTCTTGAGAACTCCAATCACATCTCTCCTGTGTTCCGTGACCACTCCACCCAGGGTGAACCCTTTCTTCCTTGATTCTTCCCCCAGAAAACTCAATGATATTCCAAGTCATAGAAACACCTTTTTGTATTGTTTTATTTTACAACAAAGTCTCATTGTATATCCCTGGCTAGCCTGGAACTATCCATGTAGGCCAGGCTGGCCTCAAACTCAGATGACTACTTGCCTCTACTTCCTGAGTGCTAGGATTAAGGCACCACCATTATGTCCCACCAGAATATTTCTTACCAATGCCCTCATTAAGTGGTTCTCGATTTCCAAGAGTGTATAAAATCTCTTAGTAGAACAAGATAAAAATCTAAAAATTTCAACTCTAGGCATGTGCTTGGTGGTATTCGGGAACAGGGTGAGCTAGAAAATGATGGCAAATTGAAATAAAATTACTACCAAACATGATGCATTGTAAGTGCATAATACCTACTTGATTTCTGTATTTTAGTATAAAAGAATGTGGAAAATACTCCAAAATTCCTATTGTGATAGTGGTGATAATATTTTGGAAGTATTGATAATAAAATATACAATGAGAAATCATCTTGCTTTTGTATTCTTTCTTTCAGGTGTGAACATTACAGAATTTAAATTCTGTTTGTCATTTGCATTTCATTTCTATTGCATGACATTGGTTTACAACGCTCCCCTAACAATTAATCCATCATAGTTCATATTTCATTGATTTTTCTGCTAAGAGACTTTCAAAGGCATATTAGAGGCCACACTATAGTGGGTTAAAACATGTCCAAAATCTCTGTGACTTCTCAGAACAAAAGTTTATCTTTAGTGCTTGAAGCATTGTGGGCTTAGACCTTGCCAGGTAGCAATCTCTCCACTAGAGTGATCTTTATTAGCTTCTTATTTCAAGCCAGAGGTGTGTGTGTGTGTGTGTGTGTCTGTGTGTGTGTGTGTCTGTGTGTGTGTTCTTTTTGTAATCATATTGGCCAGAGCTGGTCATGTGGGTCTGCTTAACTGCAAAGTGGAGTCTTCCCTTGTTCTTAGAAGAGGAGAACTGAAAAGAAATAGCAGGAGTGACACCTGGCTTAGGATGGAAATTCAGGTTGCATCTGGAGAGATAGTTGTGCATGCATTTGTACACACACACACACACACACACACACACACACACACACACACCATTTAAAAATAATAAAATGCTGGAGCTGGAGAGATGGCTCAGCACTCAATATATCTGGCTGCTCCTCCAGAGAACCTAGTTTCAATTCCCAGCACCTACGAGTCAACTTACTGGTATTTACAATCCAATCCCAGGGGATTTGATGCTCTTATTGGCCTCCACATCACTAGACACATTAGTGGTACTTGGAAATACATGAAGGCAAAACATTCATATACTTAAAATGAGAAATTTAAAAATAATAAACAAGAAATATCCAGATAGGTCGACTTAAACAGGAACAGTTCTAGTTAAACATGAATGTGAGGCCACATTTGGTGTATGTGCGTGTATACTGATATACACACATATTCATATATACATATAAGTACACATACATACATACACACACATGTGTGTGAGACCACATCTGATGTGCGTGTGTGTGTGTGTGTGTGTGTGTGTGTGTGTGAGAGAGAGAGAGAGAGAGAGAGAGAGAGAGAGAGAGAGAGAGAGAG
>OU015751.1:42401782-42434518 GCA_907169655.1 Acomys percivali
GAGAGAGAGAGAGAGAGAGAGAGAGAGAGAGAGAGAGAGAGAGAGAGAGAATGAGAGAGAGAGAGAATATCTGAACTCAGAGGATAAAAGTACTTTTGCCTCATTAAAAAGTCCCTTATAACTTCCAATGGAGGGACTGGGACTGTGACCCAGCCTCAAACCCTTGACCTACAATTTTACCTGCTTACAAAGTGTGCTGTAGTAAAGGGGGCACAGGAATTGGGGTGTAGCCAGACAATGACTGGTCCAACCTGAGATGTAGGCCACAAGAGAAAGCCCACCCCTGGCACTGCCTTGAGGGCCAGGGACCAGGGGCATGATAGCTCAGACACCTAGGATAAAACCAAACAAAACTGGCAAAAAGTCAACAAAATGATTCCTAATAATACTTTGCTGTACTTATAGACAGGAGCCTACTCTAATAGTCAACTGGGAGGCCTCCTCTAGCAACTGATGCAGAGACCCACACATCTAAACAGAGTTTGGGCAATCCTCTGGAGGAGGGAAAGGAAGGAGCCAGAGGGATCAAGGACAGCGAAGAGCACATCCCATAGAATCAACCTACCTGGGATCTTAGGGGATCACAGGGACCCAACGAGTCTGATCAAGGCCCTCTACATAAAAGTTATGTTTTTGTAGCTTGGTGCTGTTGTGGTACTCCTAACAGTGGGCTCCAGGGATTTCTCTGTTGCTTGCTTTTGGGTCCCTTTTCTTCCACTTGGGTTGCCTGTTCTAGCCTTAATATGGGGGAAGGTGCCTAGTCTTCTTGCAACTTAATATGTCATGCTTGGTTGATATCCTTGGGAGGCCTGTCCTGTTCTGAAGAGAAATAGAGGAGGAGTAGATGGAGGGAGGTGTCAGGGTAGTACTGGGAGGAGAGGAAGGAAGGAAACTGAGGTAGAGATGTAACATATGAGAGAAAAATAATTTTTTTAAAATTTTTTTTATTTTTAATTAATTTATTCTTGTTACATCTCTATGGTTATCCCATCCCTTGTATCCTCCCATTCTCCCCTCCCTCTCATTTTCCCCTTATTCCCCTCCCCTATGACTGTTCCTCAGAGGGATTACCTCCCTCTGTATATGCTCATAGGGTATCAAGTCTCTTCTCAGTGACCAGAAAATAAATTTAAAAAATATACCTATGTATTTTAGTCCGTATTTAGATGACAGCATTTAATGCATTATTCCTTGTTTGAAAAGTGTGTGTGTGTGTTTGTGTGTGTGTGTGTGTGTGTGCACGCGCGCGCACATGTGCCTGCTCTGGCTAAAAGAAAGCATTAGATGCCTTGGAGCTGGAGTTACAGGTGGTTGTGAGCTAGCCACATGGTGGGATGATGGGAATTGAACTAGGATACTCTTCAAGAGCAGCATGTGCTTTTAACTGCTGAGCCATCTCTCTAGGCCTGTATCATAACAACACAATGTGTGCAACTACTTAAAGATGATGTATGGCTATCTACAACTCAGCTCCTTGAACCCTTCTCTAAAACTTTAAAACAAACTTCCAACATTCATTGAACTCAGTATCCTATCAAGAAAGCTTTTAAGAATGTCAAATATTTTAGAATGCTTAATGAGACCACACATTTTATATGATATATATATGTATATGTATATTTATTCTGCATTTTCAGTTTTCATCTCTCTTTACCTTGCCACGCCCCCATATGGGTGCTGGTGTTGTTATTGGTGGTGGTGTGGTGTGGTGGTATTATATTCACCAAGGGTTCATGATGCTAAAAACAAATTGTGATCCTGGAGGTTTAACTAGGCAAAACCTCCCCATCAGCAGGAAGATTCCTAAAATGCAGGCGAACTTGCTTTTCTCATCTTCAAAGGTCTCCTTCTAGCATCAGAAAAGTTGTTTGTAGTAAGCCCAAGGGAGGAAGGAGGGCCTGACAAGCTTTCTCCTCCCCTTTTGTGGCTGAACTGAGGAGGCTGCTAGTATGACTAATTCTACCAATATCGATCAGTAGGTTAATTTCCAGAGGAGGAGAGGAGGTAAGCCCATGGCTGTGTGCGGTAGAAGAAAGAGGGGGAGGTGCAACACCTGATCTCACTCTCCCACCCCCTTCCTCCCTCCTCCCTTGTCTCCAGCTTCTGCCGGTGCCCTCCTTGGAGTTTGCTAGCCCTCAGTACTCAGGCTAAGAGAAAGGAGCTGTCCGTTCAGTACTAGGGCCACGTGCAACCTGCCCGCCAAAACACAAAGAACTGAAATATTAATTAAAAAAAAAAAAAAAAAAAAAGCCAATCTGTTCAATCCTCCGCCTGCAGGCAGGCTCTAACGGAAAACCGCACATGCTTTCCCTTTCTCCTCAATAAATCTTCATGTGGGCATTAAAATACCTAAAAGGATTAGTCATTAAATGCTTGTACATTTGGCTTAATGCGCAAGAAACTGTGTGTCACAGGGTTACATCAGAACTGCAGTTTAATCTAATTTGCAGTATTTGCGTAAATGCTTCATTCCGTCTACTGATTGTTACAGAGGATAATATTAATATCCCAAGTGTCCAGAGGGAGAAGGTTAACACGCCAGCACGGAAAAAAGCCAGATCCCGACTGAAGTGTCAAACTATCAAAGCTTCTTTTAAGGCGAAACACAAAAAAGAGAATAAATGGGAGTGTGGCTTTTTCCTCCTCAAACTGCATTTATTATTATTATTTATTATTTGATCCTAAGGTAATAAGGAAAATGCTTTTTTTTTTTTGAAAAAGGAGCTTTGCACTTCAGATAGATATGGTGTCCTACATACTGCATTCAAAAGCTGTCGATACAGCAACAGTGAGACAATCCTTCAAAAGACTTAATTGCAGACTCATTCTTATTTTCTTCTGAAGAGGTTCCTTTGTAGAAGTGATGATCAGTCTAGTTAGGAATCACACCCTGCACACTCCAGTTCCCAGTGCAAGCATTTCTCCATTGAGTTACTAGAACATGTTATGTGCATTACCCATCTGTGTCTGACCTTAATAATTTACTTTTTTGGTTTACCTATTTAGTTTTGTGTATGATGTTTATAACTCAGTGAATGGTCTTTATGCAAAGAGTGAACAGGTTCTCAAGCTTATCTTTAAAAACAGGTGTGTTCTCTCATCTAGAATCCTTGAGCTAGAAATGATCATAATGAGTGAGTTAAGCCAGAAGCAGAAAGACTCAAATGGTATATACTCACTTATATCTCCATACTAGCCCAAGGGGCATGTCCCACGAAAGCCTTCCCTTACCAGGAAACTGGGACAGAGGGGAGGACATCCTATTGGGACTCTAGATGAGAGAAGCATGGGAGAATAGCAAAGTAGAAGGATCCAGAGGGTCCTAGAAACCTACAAGTAGAACATTATGATAAGCAGATTTGGGCCCAGGGGTCCCGCTCAAACTAAGGCACCAGCCAAGGACAATACAGGCGGTAAACTTTAAACCCCTACCCAGATCTAGCCAATGGACAGAACATTCTCCACAGTTGAGTGGAGAGTGGGATATGACTTTCACACGTACTCTGGTGCCTCATATTTGACCATGTCCCCTGGAGGGGGGACCTGGTGGCACTCAGAGGAAGAACAGCAGGTTACTGAGAAGAGACTTGATACCCTATGAGCATATACAGGGGGAGGAAATCCCCCTCAGGAACAGTCATAGGGGAGGGGAATAAGGGGAAACTGGGAGGGAGGGAAGAATGGGAGGATACAAGGGATGGGATAACCATTGAGATGTAACAAGAATAAATTAATAAAAAAAGATAAAAAAACAGGTGTGTTCATTTAAATATGTTTAATAATTATTTAACTTGTGAAAGTAGTCTGCTGGGTTTTCTCATAGTTTATTTTCTCAACTCATTTATTGATTACATACTTTGGATTCATCATAGATCAATGAAGAATTCTGGCATCAATTTTTATCTCTTTTGGCCAGAATATTAGGAAATTCAAGCCAACAAATTCATTACAAATATGTAGTTATAATAAAAGGTCTTGTCAATTCTAGTAGATTGATTTAAGTAGTTTCTATTTAAGGAAATAGAAACTTGACTGGGTAGCTGGCATTAGCCACTTTGTGAGTTTCTTTTTTCCCACCCTTTTTCTTCCACCCTTTCAACCCCCTAACACTAAATAGGAGAGAAAAAAGGATAGAGGGGAAGGGAAAGGGGGCAAATTAACACTAGACTACTTCCTGTTGATTAGGGGATTTGAGTTCTTTGGGCACAAGTTTGTCCTTCAAAGTCAGGGCATCTAATTTCTTCTTGTTGATTCTTCCTTGAACCTGACAACTTTAGCAAGCTGCGACCAATAGCAAGCAACAATAACCACCAACCAAACAACAACCCACTCTGCTTCTCAGAGCCCCAGGATTTATATTCCCTCTGAAAAGCCCCCAGAATTCCAAATGTCACACGGGAGCAGAAAGTATCTGCAGCTGGAAAAAGACCACGCCTCTGATATCAGGAACGTGAGGCAAATCATAGTCAGCTGCTATGAAGCTGTTCCATATGCCCATACCTGGGATTAAAACAAATAACATATTTTTACAATATTTCTGTGTTTTTAAAAAAGATTTATTTGTTTATTATTATGCATACAGTGCTCTGCTTGCATGTACTCCTGCAAGCCAGAAGAGGGCACCATATCACATTACAGATGGTTGTGAGCCACCATGTGGTTGCTGGGAATTGAACTCAGGACCTTTGGAAGAGCAGGTTGTGCTCTTAACCACTGAGCCATCTCTCCAGTCCTATTTCTGTGTTTTTTAAGGGAACCAAAATTCCAAAATTATCACTACATGGTTGCCTACACTTTATTCTATGATGAAGAATAGCTTATACAAGCAAGGAGTTCTTCCCTCTCCAGGCTTTTCCTTTTACATGTGCAAAGAGATTTCCTCCACCACCCAGGCTAGCTAACAGGTGGTGTTAAAAACCAATAAACATATCATTTCAAAAATTCACGGTAATGTTATGTGTGTTTACGTCTGTGAGTATGTATGTGTGGTGCACATTTGGTTTATGTGTATGAGGCACGTAAGTGGGTGCATGCACCTGCATGCAGAAGTCAGAGAAGGACATTGGGTGTCCTGACCTATCAGTTTGCCTAGTTTCCATATCAAAAGGTATCTCACTGAGTCTGAAGCTAAGCTTATAGCCACCAAGTCTTCCTACTGCTTCCCCATCCCCAACCAGTGCTTGAGTTTTAGGAATGCCTGGCCACACCCCACCTCTTATATGGGTGCTGAGCATTTGAATTTAGGCTCTCATAGTTTTGTAGCCAGTGCTCGTACCCACTAGCCACCTCCCCAGCTCCTTAACATTCTTATAAAAAGAAAAAGTGTTGTAGGAATTCAAGATAACAATGTTTACAAATGGACAAATCTATCTTATTACTCCTTGGAGATGGGTAGATACTGTTACACTATAAGGAAAAGGACAGTGAGAAGTACCCTTGCAAATTTTAAGCCCATTCCTGACTTAGTCAATAATTTTCATATCAATAGCAACTCCAAGCGTCTCTTCTTGTTTCAGAGGGTCATACTGGGTTGCTACACTGGACATTTCTAAGTTTTATCCTGCTTTGACTTCCTATGATTCTGAAATCACATCTTCCATGCCTGAAGGATTCATTCTCTGTTCTTTAGTGCCATTCTTACCTAAGTTAAGTGTTGTGTTTCTTGAGTCATTGATTTTAATTTGCTTCTTTGTAATATGCACAGTGTAAAAGTTTTAGATAAGAAACAAACCTGAAATAATGAGAATTACTTTAGGATCACTGAGTCTATTTGCTGTTTTTATTCCTACCAAAGTTCTTTCCTGATGTATTATTGTGAAATTGTTACCTGTTTGTCAAAACACAAACATTATTGCTTTCTTAATATTCAATCAGTCGATGAGTCTATTTATTACAAATGATATTCTGTTTTACTCCAAATAAGCTGTTTATACAAGACAAAACTCATTCTAATACTAAGTATTAGTGAATTTTATTATTCTTTAGATCTAAATAAAGCATGGTTGTTCTCTATAATTAAGTTAAATGAGATCAAAATAATTGAATGATCATTGAACTTGTATTGAGACTGTTTTGAAGAGCAACAAAGACATTATGCAGGGTGTAGAGTGTTAGTGGATGGGGTATAGGGAGATTGCTCAATGGTTAGTGTTTCTCATTCTTTGAGAGGACCTGAATTTTATTCATAGTTTCCATGTCAGATGGCTCACACTGACCTGTACTTACAGTTTAGGCTATTTTACTGCCTTTTAGGGCTCCCAGTGGCACCTCCATACAAGTGATGTGTGTGTGTGTGTGTGTGTGTGTGTGTATGTGTGTGTATACACACAAGTAAATGTTGAAAATATTGAAGGGTTATTAGCAATATTTGAAGAGAACTGAATACTTTTTAACTGAGGACAGAGGTCACATATAAGATACAAGTTAAAACTGCAAAATCAAACTGTAATGAAAAGCAAATCATGGTAACAAAATATGACTTCCCAGAGTGAAGCGGACAATGTCATAGGTTTTGTTTTTCTGGGACATGGTTGAAAGGAACATCCTAAAACAGCACAGTCATAGCCTAGGGACTGATATGTGACATTAAAAAATCAAAGTTATGGATCATAATAATTTATTCATATTTTCAACATCTAACTGTTCTTCCACAGATAACTTTTTTCTCCTACTTTTCTACCAGGGCATGCCAAACACTTTGTCCTTTATAAAAGGCCTCACTTCCCCCCCTTCCCAGAACTTCTCATGTTTTTTCTACTCTAAAGAAGGAAATGACACAATCAAAGCATAAACTGCACTTCCCACGGGATGGTTTGGATGGAACCAGATGAGAGAGTTACATTAGGCCAGAAGTGTGGGTCAGAGCATATCAAACCAAAAGCATGAGGCTAGCGTCGAGCTTGGAGAATACTGTTTGTATCCTATAATTTAAAGGCTTACCTATATAAGGATAAAACTCTTGTCAGTGAACATTAAATATAGTATATTTTAGAATAATATCTAGCATAGTTGAAGACTGACAAGTTAGACATGATCAGAAATAAATTGGGTGGAATAACTCTTAATTTAAGTAAGTGCAATTAAAACTTGTGATGCATGAAACTGAAATAATTAAGTGGAGATGCAGCTTGTTCACATGTGTGCAATTTCTAATGCACTGGTGATTGTAAGCAGAGAGGTTTAGGGTAAAGAAGTCTCCGAGCTCATTCAATATAATCGATCATCTGAACTCTACAAAAATAAAACGATATTTATACCTAATTTGTATTTTTAACAATAGTGTTGAGAAAGCTAGTAGTGGAAAACACCTTTTTTTTTTTTTTTGCTATTATATTCTGACTGTTACATTTTAAACATTGTTGCAAACTTTAAAATGGAAATTTATGTTAAAGAATGTCACACACATATTCACATACTATATATTATGTTCTAATAGCTTTGCTTAATAATGTTGAATTTTAATCTTAGGTATTAAAAGAAAATATATGGTGCTCACTCTCTCTGTTTCTCTCTCTCTCCCCACCCATCTTTCTGCCTAAATTAAAATAATATATCAGATGAAGCTTATCTTCAAAATCCTTCAGTCAATTCTAAGTGTGTCTGTGTTAGTCATACATTCTTTTATGCACACATGTGATTCTTTTAAGCATACAATTCCATAAACTGGATACTGAATGAATTCCAAGAACTTAAAAGCTTGTTTTTTTATGGGAGATAGTAATATTGCAGTTTTTTGTGTAAGGTAGAGTCTTCCAGAGAGAACAGGACTGATGTACATATGAACTCACAGAGACCATGCCAGTATGCACAAATTCTGCACAGGTTTAAACCAGACAGAGCCCTAACACTGACAGGGATAAATAGATAAAAAGCTATTTGCAACTGATACTACTAGCTGAAGGAAAAAAAAAAGTTTTCCCCTGTGGAATCTCACTGGGTTTTCTGGCCAAACTTATGTAAACTTGACACACAAACTAGAGTTATTTGAAAGGAGGAGGAGGAGCCCTTACCTGAGACATGGCTGTGAGTTATTTTCTCTATTAGTGATTGATGGAGAGGGCTCAGTCCACTGTGCATGGTGCCATCTTGGGTTCCATAAGAAAGCAGGCTGAGCAAGCCAGGTGAAACAAGCTAGTGAGCAGTACTTCTCCATGCCCTCTGCATCAGCTCGTGCTTCCAAGTTCCTGTCCTGACTTCTTTTGATGATGAACAGTGATATGGAAGTGTAAGCCAGAGCAAATCCTTTCCTCTCCAGCTTGCAGTTTGGTCAAGGCTTTTCATCACAACAGTGGTAACCTTAACTAAAATACTGGGTATATTAACTACACAATTCAGCCTAGGCATGGTGCCCAGGTATAGCTGGCTAACAGAAGATGAACCCAATGTTATTCTTTTGGAATTTTTGGGGGTATCATTTTACTTTATTTGGGTATTTTTGTCTCGTTTGTCTTTTGATTGTATGTTTTGGTTTTCAGAGAGAGAGTGTGGGGTCGGCAGCTATGGAAGATCCTGAAAGAGCTGGAAAGGAGAAAAAAGTGGGGACAAAATACACTGTATTATTTTTTTCAAGAGATGAAGTGTAACAAATAAGTTTCTCAGTGCCCTTGTGGATTTAAAATACTTGTAGCAGATTTCACTTTTTCTGTTGTTTATGCCTCCTTGGACCACAAACTGTTGTTGAACTCTATTTTTTTTTTCTGATTGCTATTAATTGATTGAAAAGGATCTTTTAAAATAAAGCATTTAACATATGCATGAATAAATACCTATCATTTTCTTCTTTTTCATTTTCTTAAAAAATAAATAATATGAGAGTCTCACTATGTCTCCTCAGTTAACCCCGAAATCACTATGAAGACCAGGTTAGACTCAAACTCACAGAAACTCACCTGCTTTTGCCTTCTAGATGCTAAGATTAAAGGTTCACATCAACATGCTTGGTTTGCAGCATTAAGAAATAGAGTTATTTAATTATCTTTAATTACAAATATGTGCATGTCTATTTGCAGGAGTGCATACATGGATGTTGGTGTCTGAGGAGGCGAGAGGCACTAGATACTCCCGAAGCTGAAGATACAGGCAGTTGTGAGCCACACGATGTTGGTTCAGGGAACTGATCTCTGATTCTCTTCAACAGCAGTATCTTTTCCTAACTTCTGAATCATCTCTCCAGTTCACGTTTTTAAATGTATTATTTTATTAATTCTTTGATAATTTTATACATGCATAAAATATACTTTTATCATATTCACCCCTTATTTCTGTACATGAATCCTCCCAGATCTATCTTCCACCCCTCCCCCCCTTTTTTTATAATGCATTGTGTCTACCTTGTGCTGTTCATATAGTCCTGAATACGAGGCCATCCACTGGGGCATAATTTACTGACCAGGAGTACATCCTTAAAGAAGGCTAACTCTCCCTCTTCCTGCAGCCATCAACTGTCAGTAACTCTATAACTAACTGTGAGCTGCAACACTGAACCAACCAACCAAACAAACAAACAAAAACTAAAGGAATCCCAGAGTTCTCTAAAATCTTTAAAGATGGAGGAAACAAAGGGCGATTGGTATATGGTTAGATAGTATTCTCCAGGTCAAAGTTTAAAGTTGTTCAAGGTGGTCATATATATATATATTCCTACTTCTGGTATTTTTTTATATCATTGTATTTATTTTGATCCCTTTCACAAGATTTCATTAAATATCTATTTAATCTTTAGTCTAGGTGAAGGTGCAACAAAAAAAACAGGCATACTTTACTAAGGTTTAACACTTTTTAGCTATTGTTACAGCAGCCTGTGTGTTAGTATCTGTCATGCTACATCACTTGCCTTTCTTAACACATCAGTAGACTAGCTGTGCTTTATTTATGCCCCACAGTTATTATTATTTATTCATTTGGAATATACAATATGTCAGACGCTATATTAATTGTTTTAGTATAAAGATTTTTTTTTAAATCATACAACACAATCTCCAAAATACACTTAATCTTAAATGGACAATGAAAATCCTTCACAATTGTATACCCACTCTTGGAAAAGACAAAGAAATGATCCAATACACTTCTTAAGCTAAAACACATGCTAATACCTAATCCAGAAGCTCAACTATGTGACTGTTAGAAGTGTTCTGTTCACATACCATTGACTAAAACATGGAATATGAAGGTATCTGGCTTCAAGAGAGGATGGGAAATGTACTTTCATTTGGTAAAACCATGGAGCCGATTAAATTTTTATTGCTGTAATGAAGAAGAGAATGGATATTAGAAAGACAGCTAGCATGGGGCACTTGGATATAAAAACACCAACTAACTTTTTCTGTGATTTCCAAAACACAGTAAAAAAATTGAAATGAGACAGATTTGTAGACTAGTCTGAAATTAAGGGGTGGTACTTTCTTCCTATTGGGCTCTAATGAAAACTTCCTAGAGGAAGTTTTGAATTAGATATTTTAGATATTTAAGAACTGTGAGGTCGTGCATTAGAAAGGGGTGAATACACTCTAAGCTAAGAAAAACATGAAAGAAATCTCACAAGAGATAAATATTATAGAGTATTTGGTAAAATCAAATTATTTTAGTAAGGATATAGTACAGAATGCTTTCGTACAAGTGAGGTACAGGTGAATAAAGGGATTGGAGCTAGACTGAGGATGTCAGTTTAGAGTTTATTTGTGAGATCATGAAATCAATGGATGGTTTTAAGTGAAGGATTAGTGCAGAAGTCTTGTTACCCAAAATAATTCGGTCTCAACAAGTTAGCTTTCCTGAAATTTCAGAGTTTGAAAGATATTCTTCCCAAATTTTTCTGTATCCACTGAAAAGTTCAGGTTCAGGCCAGAATACAATGTATAAATTTCAGGCCCCACTAGCGGCGACTACAGCAGTCTACAACAGTTTATCAAGGCAGGCCTGTTCCCTTCCCTTCCCTACTCCCTTCTCATGCCAAATCTCATACAAAGCCCATGCATAGAGATTTCTGAAAGGCAATACTGTCCATGGTTCATACCATTCTCCCTGGGCACCCTGGATGTGAGCATGTCTGCTGCATGCTGTTGTCTCATGGGAAAAGATAGAGCATTTTGATTCTTGCTTATTTACTTTCTCACACTATCTAAATGAAGAGCAGGCAATAACTGTAGGTTTCGTTGTGTCTCAATTACGGGTTTTGTTGCTGTGAAAAAGACCATGACCAAAAGCAACGTGGGGAAGAAAAGGTTTGTTTCAGCTCACAGCTTTCAGTTATACCACTGAGGGAAGTCAGGGCAGGAACTCACAGCAGGAAAATCTCTAACATACTGAGTACCTTGACCCTTGGCATCTCAACCTGTTCAGTACCTTTCCATTTGTACTGTTTGCTTTAATTAAATTAAAAAACTTAAGAATGTATCCCCTTTCTGCTCCACTTGATTTTTCCTACTTACCTGCCCCTAATATATATATATATATATATATATATATATATATATATATATATATATATATATATATATATATATAATGGCTTTGTTGCCATTAGCTCATCCCGATTTAATCAATCATCTGGTGCCATGACTCTCTGATGACATTGAACCTCACTCAGCCCGGCAGGCAGGAATTGTGAGAACACTCCCTATAACGCATTGTTCTGTGCCTGCTCTGATCTCATCGTCTTTAAACCCAGAAGAAGTTGAGTACTCAGCCTGGTAACTCAGGGCCACATGGGGATGGCTTCTCTCCCATCTCCCTCTCTACTTGATGCAGCTTTGCACTCGGTAGGTTATCCTGTCTGCCAGGAGCTGCCAAGAGACACAGGGTGTCTCTTCTGGGGGTTCTGGAACCCTGTGGACTCAGCTCTGTGAAGATATGGCCACACAGAGCAAATCCATCCTGAACAAACCAGGCCTTTGTTCTGAGGTAATCTCACATTCCAAAGATGTCTGTTCATGGATTAACCTCACCAAACTGACCAATGCCAGAATATTGAATTGGGCAGACACCTCCATATTCTTGTGATTTGGCAAAGGCCAGGTGACAGGGCTGCCACTGGGTATCTGAATGATTTTCTTTTTCAAACTGCATCTGTCCAGGTTTTTAAAAAAAGCACACTCTTACCCCTATCCCTGCTCCCCCCCCCCAACATGGTCAAGTAAATCCCATTCCCTCTTTCCAACCCTGTCTCCTCCAAGGAAAGCCTTCTCATTCCTGAAGACTGTCTCAACCCCCTCACCCACAGCAACCATTTGTTTAGATCAGCAATACTTTACAGATGATGGTCCTCAAAGCCATGAGAAAAATTGTAGAATAAGTACATTTCAATGCTTAATTTAAAAAAGCTTAATATGACAGAGACCACCAGCTTCTAGCAGTGACCTCAAGACCTCCAAGAAGACTTAGCCACAACAAGTGACACCTGGATTGTAATACTGGGCAAGCCTTCCATAACTGGCCTGCTGCAAAGGCCCTGCCTAAATTGTGGATGCATGGAGAGTTTACTGCCCTGTTTTGTTTAGACAAAATAAAGTCGGTCATTCTCCCAAATTCCTCTTCCACGGAAAGACCTCTCAGATTTGCTGGGCCAGAACTGCTGCTGCGATGCTTCCCTAAGACCTGTGCCACTGACTCTACAGGAGCCCACTTGGAAGGTCATTTGGATAAGGGGTAAGCCTCTGTCATATTAATCAATACATAGGCCATTTGGGTTATGCTCCCTGAAGCAATTTACCCTTCACAGGTCTCAGATGGGTTTAAAGATCAGTTTAACAACAAAAAACAAGGCTTCAGCTGCCTTCTCAGAAGAGTGTAAAGTTTATGTAAGGTCTGAGGATCTAAGAAAGTGTTTGAGGGTCTGAGAAGGTGTCTTAAGGTTGGTCAAGACTACTGTTGTATTTACACTGTTCAGAGCGTTAACATTACTCTGATTTGAAATTGTCTCCCAAGCCAATTCCTCTTTTTTTGTAAACTTAGTCAGATTCTTGTAAGCTTCAAGAGATCCACTTGAATTCACAGGTCACACTCCAGATAAGTACTTTCTAGTTCAGAGGGTGGGATTCCTCCCCCATTCCCTAGTTTTAGGACTCCTCTCCCCCAGCTACCAAGACCATGGGCCAAAAAGTTTCAAATGTAAACTCTTTAACTTTATCTTCTGCCCCTAACATATATATGTTCCAGCTTCCTGCCAGGTGCTGCATCCAGAACGCAGGTGCTCCAGCCTAAACCTCACAGACTGTATCAGCTAGACCTGCAGTTTCTTAGCTGCAGATGGTCTCACAGATCCTGAACAGCAAGCACAACAGCCTGATCTTCCTGGGCTTGGCCAACATTCCAGCGTTCTGCACCTTATCCCCAAATCAACAGCCCTGTGTCAGCTGGAAACAGTCAAGACCAGATTTCTTCACCAGTTATCTATTTATTATCAACAAAAGGCTGGGATGTTAGGTCTTGCTGCAGAGCGTGGCTAGCATGCCTTGCCCTCGGTCTAGGGGAGAAACTTCCCCCCTCTCTCAGAAGCTCATGATATAAACCACACATATGGGTTTCGCTGCCCTCTACCCCCGCCCCGCCCCCATTTGCCACTCTTGCTTTTTTCCTACTTCCTGCCCTCTCTCCTTCCCTTCCCCTCCCCCAGCCTGCATCAGGAGCTCTCCCTCACAGTCCCGTGCTGCTTCCAAGAAACCTGCATTTACATATTTTAAAAAATTAAGAACTTAAGAAGGATTTGTTTTTATTTTTAAGTATGTGTAGGCATGTGCACATGTGTGTTCAGCCAGTGGAGGCCAGAAGGAGGAGCTAGATCTTCTGGAGTTAGAGTTAAAATTGGCTGTGAGTCACAAAAAGTGGGTACTGTAAACTGAGCTTGGGCCCTCTGCAAGAGCAGAATGTGCTCTTAACTGCTGAGCCACCTTCCGGTCCCAAGCAAATACATTTTAAACATGTTTCTCAAGTTAGCTGCTCACTGAGCAGGAAATCCTGGTTTCTGAAATGCCTGTTGTGATGTATTTATTAAATGTACAACTACACAAGAAACTACTAATAAAATAAGTTTGATAAATTGGAGTTTTGAAGAGCTTAAGTGATTTATGTGACTATAGGAGACCAGTAGGTTAAATGAAATAAGCTCAGGAAGTGAATTACTATATGCTCTTTTACATGTGGAATCTACACACACACACACACACACACACACACACACACACACATACACACCCCAGAGTGGAAAGGGGAGTATTATGAGACAGAAATGGGTATAAAAGAAGGGTATAAGAGAGAAGAGTGGGTAATTGTGGGCAACTAGATTAGTAATACAAACAAAGTGTTGTATGGTTTTTGTTGTCTGAAGAATCCAGGTTGAAACACACAGAAATAATATGAACAGAGAAGGGGGACTGTTTTTGAGGAAGCAGGAGAATCGTTAAAATGTTTAGGTGTGAGCATTAGTATTTAAATATTTACAGCCTAACTACAAAATCAAATATTTTTATTTTTTAGCGACTAGGCTCTGCACATGATAGTCATGTCCTCTACCACCAAACTATATCTCTAGCCATGTATTACCTTTTTACTGAAACAGAGTCTTAACAAGTTAATCAGGCTGGCCTTCCTCCTGTGACATTTTCTGTTACATGAACAGCAATACTATAGACCTACAACACCAGGCGTGGACAGAATTAAATCTTATTTATTTTTGTCCATAATCTATCTATCT
The DNA here is from genome assembly GCA_907169655.1 of Acomys percivali. Lineage (NCBI taxonomy): Eukaryota > Metazoa > Chordata > Mammalia > Rodentia > Muridae > Acomys > Acomys percivali. The sequence goes on from OU015751.1 coordinate 42,416,472, forward strand.
ATCTATTTATCTATCTATCTATTTATCTATCTACCTACCTATCTATCTATATCATCAATCATCTATATCTATTATCAATCAAGCAATATCCCTAGATATTATATATTGATCTCTCTACCCATCATCTATCTATATCATTAATCATCTATATCTAATATCAATCAAGTAATATACCTAGATATTATCTATTTCAACCTGTCATCTCTCTACCTATCATCTATCTATCTAATATCTGTTTATCAATCTATCTATATATCTATCATCTATTTTTGTCTTGATAAAACAGGCTTTCACTTTAGCCCTTCGGCCTCAAATTATCAAGTGCTAGGATTACAGACATGAGCCATTGTGTCCAGCCATATGAAGCTTACATTCACAAAGGGACCATCCTTTGAAAACAATTCAGTGATATATAAAAACACTCAAGGATTTGTTTTTGTTTTCACTTTGCAATAATTTTATAATGAAACTATAAGAAACTTAATAGAAAATAATATCAAGGAAAAACATTTTTATCAAAAGAAAATATACAAATGGCCAAAAGGCTTATAAAAATATTGTTAGGGGCCAGAAGATGCTTCAGAAGATAAAAGAGCTTGCTGCCAAGCCGGACAGCCTGATTGATCATTAGGACCCACATAGTAGAAGGAAAGAGCTGACCTCCACAAGGTGTCATATGACCTCCATCTGAGCACCATGGCATGGGCACAAGCACACACACACACACACACACATACACACACACACACACACGAACACTCATGAACACACACACATAAAATATACTTTAATAATGAAACATAATAAAGATTAAAATATATGATCCTGAAGATGATTCACTGGCTGCTCTTCCATAGGTATGGAGTTCAATCCCAGCAACCACATGGGGGCTGTAATGGAGTCTGATTCCATCTTCTTCTGTGTGTGAAACTAGAGCACTCATATACGTAAAATAAATCTTTTTTTGAAAAGTGCCTATTTTACCATGTTGAGCAGCATAAATGCATATAGTTTGTATTTACCAATCAATAAATAATACAGTTTGAGGATGTTGCTCAGTTAATAGAGTGCTTTCTTAGCATACATGACGCCCTGAGTTCAGTTATCAGCACCCCAAGAAATCTGATATGGTGGCACACACCTGTAATCTCAACACTTAGATGGAAGAGACAAAAAGATTAGAAGTTGAAGGTCGTCTTTAGCTGTAGAGTAAGCTTGATGCTAGTCTAGGATACAGGAGCCTCTGTTTCAAAGAAAGGAAAACACAACACCAAATAAAGAGAAATTTAAATTTTTTGGATGTGAAAAATTTATGTTTCTAAGGGAAAGAAACAAATATTGAAAGGTGATATATAACAATGTGACATTCCAGAAAAAAAAACTGTTTGGTTTTTGAGGAATCTGAACTCTATCAGAGATTGCTAAGTACTATTCTGGGTGAAGAAATTGCATTGGCCATTTTTAGGACAAAGAAACTCTTCTGTATAATACATTAAGTATTCTCTATGTTTATTAAAACCTCCAATGCTGAGTATCCAATGGTGAGTATCACAGAGGAACTTCAGCCTTTAGTAATCTATCCATTGTGACAAGTATTCCAATCTAGTATAAAGTCAGAATAACAGGAGAAACTGGGCTTAGGGAATGTGTGGGAAGGGTCAATTATCAACTGTATAGTTGACAGTCAGGTTTCTTTTCAAGCTTAAATTTGATAGGGGGACAGGGCCAGTTAGTAGAATGTGTCTAGTAATTTTAAACACAATGAAAATATGAAATAAACTATGGACACACAGGTCTTGATCCTTATACACGGCAGTGAGCAACTGTGAAAGGCAGAGAGGCACAGATGGCTCTCTATGATTAAGTGGCATACATTAGACTCAGGAAATAATATAGAAGTTTACTGTCATGTAGGGAGAACTGTGTGTAATAACTTTTATCCCAGGATTTCTCTAACATTATGAGAAAAGCAGACATGGAGAGGCAGGAAACCAATATTTATTTGTTACTTAGTACAAGTCACTCTTTATGTAGTGTCTTTTAATCATCCTCAGGACATCTTTTGTGATGTTCCTTCACACACATTATCCCTTATGTCATAGTTTCATATTGATGTTGCATATGGCTATCCAGCTGGAGCCCTCATTCCCAGCCTCACTAGCAGCTAGCTGTAGCCATGTAATTTCTTTCCAAGTGAATATGAGTAGAATTGATGTGACAAATTTTAGGTCTTCATTTAAGGGCATTCATGTGCTTTTGGAAAGCTTACTTTTTTATTCTTGTAGTGGTAAGTAACCAGCTTTGTCAAAGAAGATGAAAAAAAACCAACCATAGCATATTCAACATGCAAGGTTATTGCCACCATGTTGCTCTTTTATATCCTGCAGGATATGAGCACTCTGCATGTACAAAAAGATATCTACTGGTGAATCAATGGGAAAACGGGCAGGGAGGCTAAGTGATGAAATTTGTAGGTAATCCTTCTGAGACATTAAAGCACAAAAATGTGGAAAATGTCTTTTTTTCTCGTGGAAGCTGATGATAAAATTTAGATGTTTGTAGCTTCTGTCTTATTCCTAACAAGGAATAGATAGAGTACACCTAGAAGGTGGGAGTAAAAAAGAAATTGTATGTGTAAGTGGATGCATGTTACTAATTCTAGAAATACATTTTGAATATTAATTTTGTACAAAATCTAAACTTACTACTGAAGAGGATGAGAAGTTAAGGTTGCCAGTTAATTATCAATCATAATGGAAGAAAGTTGCCACATATTTTTTTTAATTTGACTGTCACTATTATACGAGGGTAATTCTGACTAGGAGGTAATACATTATAGTTGTATCAAATATGGTCACATCTTATATTTAGTATATGCCATAAGATATCTTGCAAATCCATAATTTTCTATCATTGTCACCGATGTGCTTATTCAACATTCTCTATTACAAGCAACTCAGGCTGATTTTGACTGATTATGCGGAGAGTAGAGATGGTAAGATATTTTGAGTGGCTTATTTAATAGTCACAACATGAGATAGTCTATTAGATGACTAATCTGCTAATGAGGTCAAAAAAGCATAAATATCAGGCATCTAATCACTCTTCAGGAAGGATGGAGAAGTGGGTCAGCAGTTAAGACCCATTCCCAAGGCCCCAGGTCCTGAGTTCATTTCCTAGCAACCACATGGTGGCTTACAACCATCTATAATATGGTGTGATGCCCTCTTTTTGTACATGCAGAGTGCTCATATAAATAAATCTTTAAAAAGAAAGAAAGAAAGATAGAAGGAAGGAAGGAAAAGGAAGCCTGAAAGGTGGCCTTAAACACTCAGGAGCCAGAGGCAGGCAAATTTCGGTGAGTTCAAGGCCAGGTAGGTCTACAGTTTGAGGCTAGGACAGCCATGACTCTGTTACAAAGAATCCCACTTTTCAAAAAAGTTTTGCTGAGCACAAGCTAGTCTCTGCATGTTGGTCCTGGCTACTACCTAGATCCTTCAGGAACCCCAACACATCTTCTTTTGTTCTAGCAGCTCCTGAAATGAAAATTTCTGACTTCATGCTTAATTTGCCCATCCCAGTTAATGTGCAATGAAGTGAAGGTAAGAGGTTAGCATTTATTTATTTTTTCTCCTCCGTGAAAGATAGTTTCTTCTTTCTACTATGACCTATAAAAAGTGAGGAATTCCTTTTGTTTATAAAAAATGATTTACTTCATTTTAAATATGGTCTCTCTGTGTGTTTGTATATAGGTTTGCACATGTATGGGGAAACCAGATGAGGGTGTCAAATACCCTGGAGCTGCAATTACAGCATGTGAACCAACTGGGTGCCAGGAATTGAACTAGGGACTTCTGAAAAATCAGTTTGTACTCTTTTCAAAAAGAGGAATTACTTATTTTCATGTGCATTGGGGTTTTGCCTGCATGTATATGTTTGTGTAAGGGTGCCAGATACCCTAGTACTGGAGTTACAGAGAGTTGTGAGTTGTCATGTGGGTGCTAGGGATCAAAACTGGATCCTCTGGGAGAGCAGCCAGTGCTCTTAACCACTGAGCCATCTCTCCAGCCTCAGAATTCACTCTTAACTGCAGAGATATCTCTTCAAGGTGAGGAACTCCCAAAATACACAACTCCAATTAAAATTTAGGGAATCACATATTATATCCCATTTTGCATTAATATCTCAGGTATATTTATACCTATAAAGTGTGATGATAAAAAGAACAGTTCTTAGGAGTAGAAGTCAGTGGCAGCTACAGAGCTCCTCCGGGTCTAAATGTAATATTGATCTGTCAATGGCCAGATAACTTATTTAAAAAGCCAAAAAGGTAATGCATGTGAGGGATGAATGCAATAATTTAGTGCTTACATGAAGTAAAGGAGAAAAAAGAAACTATACTTAGAGCTCAAGGGTCTAGTTTTAAAAATACTTTCAAATTTTATTTCAGGTCTCCAAATCATGGTTTCAATCCACAATATAAGTATTGGATTTTAGACCATATATATTAAATATTTCATAATGTTGGAAGACAATTTTTATATCAATTTCACTGTGAATTTTACCTCTCAGGAGGGCCCAATTAGCAATATACAAACAAAATTTCATTTATTTTTAACTGGAATTTATTAAGGTCACTTTCTCCTGATATTACCCCATAAAATTTGGAGCATCCCATGACTTTGATTCAAGTACTTATTTTTTATTTATTTGAAGGGGCAGTAATAACTCTAAGAATTTCCTGTTATGAGTGTAAAACCTTTTTCCCTTTTATTGAAAATAAGCTATTTTTCATATATCCTGATCACAGTTTCCCCTCCTTCTACTCTTCAAAGTCTCTCCTCACATCCCCTTCCATTCAGATTCACTCCATTTCTGTCTCTCACTAGAAAAGGACAGTCTTCTAAGAGATAATAACAAAACATAACAAAATAAAATATAAGATAAAGCAAAAACCATCACATAGAAGATGGGCAAGCAAACCAACAGAATAAAAAGAGGCCAATAGAAGGCACATGAATTAGAGACCCACTCATGCACACACATATGGGTCCCGTAAAATAGTAAATTGAAAGTCATAGTATATACTAAGAGGATCAGGTGCAGGCCCATGCAGGAGATACTTGCTACTTCAGTCTCTGTGAACTCATATGAACTTCGCTCAGTTGATTAGAATGGCCTTGTTAGCCTAGTGTTCTCCATCCCCTCTGGCTTTTACAATAGTATGCAACTTTCATTATATTCTTCAGACCTTTGAATCACTGACAGTGATTGGATCACCAGAAAAGAAGTTTTGTGTTTTTTATTAGGGTAGACAAGGCTTAAATTTTAAAGTTCCACTTAAGCCAACATTGTAATACATGGAGAACAGTATTAGACACGAACACCATGTCAGGTATTTTCATGTTTAATTTTCACATGAAGTAACAACAAAAAAAAAACAACCCTCTACCTTTGAGTCATGATTCAGAAGTGATTTGCTGGCTGAAGAGACAATGACTTTTAAAATATGTGTTATTGAAGGTTAGACTCATTCTCAGAATTCAGTCTTAAATTATTTCTGAGAAATTCCTGTGAAAGGAAAGTGAATTAGTAAAGGATGTGATAAGAAAAATTTATTTCCTTCCCATGTATGGGAGAGAATCTGTTGAATGACATTTAAAAGAAGATTAAAGAGGAATTCTTACAAGCTTTAGGATTATCAGCTTTGTAAACTGAAGCAGAATTAGGAGTTGCAGTTCGTTTACAAAGTAACCAGTATTAAGCCGGGGGTGGTAGCCCACACCATTAATCCCAGCACTCAGGAGGCAGAGGCAGGCGGATCTCTGTGAGTTCGAGGCCAGCCTGGTCTACAAAGCAAGTCGAGGACAGCCAAGGCTACACAGGGAAACCCTGTCTCAAAAAACAAAAACAAAAACTAAAACAAAACACCAAACTAACCAGTCTCACTGGTCTTCAGCCTCACAATGCACTTGATTATGGACATATCATTCCTGTGTGGTTTTATATGCATCAAGGAATGACTTTTCTTCCTGACGTATTTCAATGAGCATGGATGAAGAATGTGTTGCTGTACAGTTTGTTGATATAGCGAAGTCTAGAATGGTATGTTGCAACAACACAAAAATCAGGTATGGACACAGCCTAAGATACCTCATTCCTTTTAATGAACAGCACAGACCTTTGCTTTCATGATGTTAGTTGAATTTTAGGATGTACCCAGTGCTCAATGAGGATGTTCCTTGAAGGAGTCATAACAGGACCATTAAAGAACACATAATGATGTGGGTCTGTATTTACAGCACTCAGGAGGTAGAGGCAGGATGATCACAAGTTCAAGGTCATCCTCAACTACATAATGAGCTTGAGTTAAACTTGAACTATGTAGGACCTTGCTTCAACCTCCAAAAAAACTTTAATGCATATTAATTATATACACTAGTAGGTTTCATTGAGACATTTTCACAAATGCATATTAAATAATTGGATCATATTTACTCCCATTATCTCATCTTGTCCTCTCTCCCCCTGCTTTTGTTTGTTTTTTTTTTCTTTTTGTTTTCTTTTTTCCTCTTTTCAAACAGTCTCCCTTCTGCTTTTTGTATCTTTTCTAAAATCTAGCTTCTGAATCTGAGGGAAAACGCCCACTATGACTCTGGCTTATTTCGTGTAATATGATGATCCCTGGCACCATACACTCCCTACAAATTGCATGAAGAAGATTCAGACACTCTTTTTATGACATCACAAGGGTACCTGAAGACCATGTTATCATGCCTCTGCGTGACCAGCTCTGTTGGAGCTCCTTATCAAGAGTCTGGCACTGGCATCTGATTTTACCCCTCTATTTGCCAAAGTTGGCTATTTATTTGAAAGTTACACAGGTGGCGACTTTTGAGACAGAAACTTGATCTAAAGCTCAGAATGACTTCAAACTCTTCATTCTCTAGCCTCAGCTTCTAAAATATCAGAATTGGAGACTCTTAACACTTGGCAAATTTGGATCTTAATTTTTTTTCACTCAGAATCATCCCCTATGTATTCTGTCTTTGAAAAGTGTGATTTCTAATTGATAACCACTTGCAAAGAAACAATTAATTTGCTCCATTGCTCCATTGTTGTTGTTGTTCGTCTCATAGTGCTTTGTCTAGACATTTTCTTCCTCATAGGTCTTTTGGTTATATATGGTGATTTCTGATTTTGTCTTTATGGGTTTCCTGTGTGTAAGAATGTGTGTGTCTCTGAGTCTGCATGTAGTTCTTTTGATTTTCCTTTGGCCTTTTTTTTTTTCAGTTTGTTTATTTGTTTGCTTTATCCTATTCTGGTTTAATTTTATTAAATGTTCTTAGATGCCTGTTTGTTTTGTAATATGAGAGAAAAAGAAATGGTGTGGATTTGGGTGGATGAGGAGGTGGAGAGCGATCTGGGAGGAGTTGAAGAGGGGCACTGTAATTAGAATATATTTTTTAAAAATCTGTTTTCCATTAAAAAATTCTGCTTTGGAATGAAAGTTAGGGCTATAATTCAATATATATTCACAACCCACTCTCTGAAATGAGGAGTACACTTTGCTACTCGGTTGATCTGATGTATTTTGATGCTAATTAATAAAAGGCCATCACACCTGGGCAGGACAAATGAGATAGGCATGGCTAAAGTTCCTGGGCATGGGGAGACAGAGAGAATCTTGGAAAGAAGAGAGACCAAAGAGAGAGAGGAGAAGAAGGAAGGCAGCCATGGGTTAGATGGAAGAGAAGCACATGGCTGGTGTGGATGGAAATTTGGCCCAGATGAAGGACATTAGCAAGTACATGGGTTTATAGATGGGAGGTAGCGTGATAGAAGTTATTAGAAGCAGATGGCATGGGATTGGGGCCGGTATCCCATACTTGCCCCACTATGGGAAGTAGTTTAGGGGATTAATATCTGCCCTGCCCCAGGTTAACTAAGGTGATTTAAAAATATAACAAGTGTCTGTGTCTTGATTGATTGCTAGTGGGTTATACTGCCATAATAATAATTATAGGCCTGATAATAAACATTATTAGGCCCTACTAGTAAATTAACAAGTGGTGCTTGACATGGGAAAATTATTAGGCAATACTGATAATTTAACAACAACACTACTCCATTCTTAATGTAAGTCTACTTTTAATATCTATATCTACATATGCATGCATTGTTTTAAATTGAGTCTTGATTGACATTCTTGGGGTCAAAGGAACCACAATTTATTTTTGTGAGTGCAAGAGCTATAGGCACATGCTATAATGCCTGTGATCAACCTTACATCCATTTTTTTCATCTACCTGTAAATACCCAACTACCTATAGATATTCTTTGACAATGTTCTGAAGGGAAGGATGTTGGGTTTTTGATTGGTAAATGAAAAATGGACTTCTGGACAAGAGATTTTGCAGCATCATTGCAGGAATATAATGCAATGCCTAGAGAATAGCAAACCATTAAATGAAATAAGAGCTACCAAATTACTTTCTTTTTAAAAAATTTTTAAATTTTATTTTATTAATTTATTCTTATTACATCTAAATGGTTATCCCATCCCTTGTATTCTGTTTTTCCCAAATTTCAACTAGTGGCCCCCATTTTGAGAAGGGTGAATTAATTCCTCATTAACACCAGAAGAGACTGGGCCCTCTGCATTAGAGACTGATTTATGGTATTTAAAAAAAATCTCTTTGCTTTCCTAAACCTGTGCAGACACAGGTGAATTTCTTTTCTCCCCTCTCATTTTCATAGTACATGTTCAGACGCTCCCCTCCTGGGTAAGAACTCATCAGAACGTGGTCAGACATCTTCTCACAATATAGGTAATGATGGTAATTTCTCTTTAAACATTATATGATGAGATGAGTTGCTACTAACCTGTCTCTCCATTCCTAACTTTACAAATTAAATTCAGTGCTTGGTTAGGTTATTTATTTTATTTTATTGTTTATTTATTTATTTTGGTTTTTCAAGACAGGATTTCTCTGTGTAACCTTGGCTGTCCTAGACTCATTTTGTAGACCAGGCTGGCCTTGAACTCACAGTGATCTGTCTGCCTCTCCCTCCCAAATGCTGGGATTACAGGCATGTTCCACCATGCCCAGCTCTTGGTTAGGTTATTAATGTTACTTTAAAGACCCTATATTTTATTTTTAATGAGTTAATTAATTAATTTTTATATCCAGAACACAGTTTCCCACCCTTCCTTTCCTCCAGTTTCTCTCTCCCACCTCTGCTCTTCCACGTCATCTCTTATTTATTCCTCTGATTCTCTCTTCAGAAAAGGGCAGGCCTCCCATGGATATCAACCAGCCATGGCATATCAATTTGCAGTAAGACTAGGCACCTTCTCTCCTAGTAAGGCTGGATGAGGCAACCTAGTAGGAGGAATCAGTCCCAAAAGTAGGTGACAGAGTCAGAGACTTTTACTCTAAGTGTTAGGAGTCCGATGAGAAGACCAAGTACCACAGCTGTATCATATATGTAGAGGGCCTAGGTTAGTCTCATTCAGGCTCCCTGGTTGGTAGTTCAGACTCTGTGATGCCCTATGAACCGAGGTTAGTTGAGTCTGTGGGTTTTCTTGTGTTGTCCTCTGTTGTGGAATGGTTCTTAGACTCTAGAGGGCTTCTCTGTCCCAGGTAGTTCCCACTTAATTGAGACAGAGCCTTTTTTTGATTTATAAAACCATAACTGCACCGTAATTGGGCAGGTATTAGCCCTCTAAGCTATTTTGCTATTTCCCAGCTACACACCCAAGTTACTAGCTATAGCTGTTCCTGCCTGGGCTGCATTAGGCCAGCCTTCATGGCCAGACGCTCATGGTCCACACTGCCCCATGGTGACTTCCTTCTTTCTAGCTTCCCCTCCTGCTTCTCTATCTCCCCCTATTGGTCCCCATCAGACCCCAAGCCAGGAAACCTAAACTCTGCCTCTCTTCTGTCTACTTATAGGCTTCTAGCTATTTTTATTAACCAACCAACTTTAAATTGGGTAGCAAGGTTTATACAATGTCACTTGGTATACATGAAAATATGCTCCTCTGGGCAGCAACCAGAGCTGGGAGTGGGGGGGGGGGCGCGGTGCAAAATAATTAGCATTTGAATACATAACACCAGATTAATCCCCAATAGTCCTTGGCCCCTCTGGCTCCTTCAGTCCTTCCTTCTTCCACAGGGTTCATGCTTGAGTCTCTGCATTTGTTCATATCAGTTGCTGGGTGAAGCCTCTCTGATGTCAGTTGGGCTAGATACCAATCTGTGAGTATAGCAGATTCTCATTAGGAATCATTTCCTTTACTTTTTATTTTTTATTTTTTTGTCAGCCACGTCTGGTACTATTCTAGGTCCCTGGGCTATCCAGCCTCTGTGTCTTATCTCTCCAGTTAAAAACAAAAACAGAATGAAGTTTGCTGGCAAATGAATGGAACTAGAGAAGATCATCCTTAGTGACCCCTCATGTTTTAAATATTAGGCATGTACAATAGCAATTACATAAGACAATTCATGAAACACTAAATAGCAATTCTTCCTTAAGAAATGATAACTTAATCTAAAAAGTTGCTTTAATTTACTCAGTAACTTGAATCCTTTTGAGGGAAAAAGGCATATAATTAAGAAGACATTTATAAATTACTTAGAAAAATATAGTAGCTATGATGTAGTAAGGTGTTTGGATGGTAAATTATCAACAAATGCTTTACAAGTGAAATAACACCATTTTTATCATTAGGGTGATAATGCTCCCTCTGAGAGCCCTAGAATATCTAACAAAAAAATCTAGCACAATGCAAGGGAAAATTGTTTTTTCTAATTGTTGGTCAAGGAAGTATAAAAGACTCCCCTAAAATATAGTGTATTGCTGTTGTTCTTGGTTTCCTCTCAGAAGTTGAAGGTAAGACCCAGATGAAGAGAACATATACTTTGGGTACAGGATTTAGAGGATGCAAAACTGGAACTGACCAAAAAAAACCTTCTCCATGATGAATAGCTTTCAGTGTTCCAAAGGTTGATATGCAAACCACTAACGGAGGACAGCTAACAACAGTTCTACCCAGCTATGCTGTCTATGAATAACGATTAGCATGGCAAGATATCCCTAAAAGTGCAATAGTGACATTTATATCTTGATGGTAACCAACCACTGTCTAGATTTTAGGCCCACTTAAACAAGAAGAAAATCATGGCAGGCATTATAAATCTTGCTAGTGTTCCATGGGCTAGTGAGGTCATAGATCTTAGAAGAGGACCTACTAATACGACTTTTCTAAACCAGTCTCATTCCTAGCTACATTGTAAATATTTATCACTATACCAACAAATAAGTTTAGACCTGATCGTCATCAAAGGAATATCTTCGTAAGCACAGATAGCTACAACTAGTCACAATGTAGAGAAAAATTGACCATGGGGTTCTCAGCTTCAGTGGATACATCTACAACAAAATTCCTGAACTCAAGGCTCAAGGGGCATCAGAAATAAAAGGACAGAGCTAGAGTACCAGGAAATTTGCTGTGATATTGTCATTCTAGCTATAACAGGAAAGCTACAACCATGAAATCTCAACAGCAGGCATGCCTAAACAAGACTCAAACAATTCCAAGAGCGGGCCTCCCAATGTACGTAGGGGAAATGTACAAAGTACCATCCCTAGATAAAGAGCTACCATCAATTAAACAACTGCTATGAGAGGGAGAATTAGTCTTGCCCAGGGATGAGCCTTCTGATTCTCCAAACACATACATTCTGGCAATACTGAATGCATCCAGCAAGTTCTATTTATACATTTATTTATTTATATGTAACAAGGTTAATTAAAGAAGAGGGGGCTGTAAGTTTGGAAAGGGCTTCAGAAAAATGGATAAAATACTGGCAAGTATACAAATATATATGGTAGCCAGCTAGTAAATGAACAATCCATTCTAATTGTTATGTGGCTCCTGTAGATCTGAGCTTATACTTGCACAACAAGCAGTTTGCCTTTTAATCCACATGACTAGCCCTGGAACTATTTTATAAAGTGGTTTTCATTTCTTTTTTTAAAGTAAAAAATAAATACATAATTTCTTAGTTTCCTCCTTTCTCTCCTGCCCCTCACTTCATTTTTATGATCAAACCCCAATTAGGTGAAAACATATTTGTTTTCCTAAATCTTAGGGACCAAAAACCAAGTGAGGTCCAGCTTGAGTCAGCAACAAGTTCCTCTGGAAGAGCAGCCAGTGCTCTTAGAAGGTGAGAAAAGTCCCTCCTTATGGTTTTTCATGTACTCAGTTTTAATCCTCTTACTTTTACCTTCTGTGTGCTGGTATTATCAGTACAATATGTTCATTATGTATGGTGCTGGAGCTCAAACTCGGGGTTCTTGCACTCTAGTTAAGCAGTATTTTAACTGAGACCCATTACCAGCCCATTACTCCTTTTTGTTAACAGTTCATCCTTTAATGAAATATCAGTTAAATATTCATTTGTTCTAGAATATAGCAGAAAAGGGGAGACAGACTGGTGGAGACTAGCAAAGGAACAGTGAAACCTTGTGTAGGCAGAATAGAGGGATCTCAATAGGCTGACAATCGAATAAATTGAATAAACACCTAAAGCAGTGGTTCTCAGCCTTCCTAATGCTGTAACCCTTTAATACACTTCCTAACATTGTGGTGACCCCAACCATAAAATTATTCTGTTGTTACTTCGTAACTGTTATTTTGTACTGTTATGGATTATAACTATCTGATATGTGGGATATCTGATATGCAACCCCAAAGTTCACAGGCCATAGGTTGAGATCTTCTGACCTAAAAAAGAAACAGGTAAGTTACCTGGGAGAGGAGCACTGAGAGGAGTAGTAAGTCCCAAGACCTGGGAAAGACCTGGAACATTTAGGAAGCAGCAAGGGTGCTATTGTAATTGGAAGCACGTAAAGTGAAGTAGGTCAGAGATAATGTTATAGGTCTAATATAATTGAGTGTGTGTGTGTGTGTGTGTGTGTGTGTGTGTTTGTGTGTTTGTGTGTGTGTTTGAATTTTATTTTAGCAAGATGAAAAAAGACTACCATATTTTGACCTATTTTAATGCAATAAAGATCATCTTGGATATTGAGAAAATTTTCAGAAGATAAGGAGAGACAAAAGAAATTAAGTGGCCATGCAATGACTATACGACAACTGATGATGATTATTTGGGCCAGAACAGTACAGTTGAAGGCAGCAAAAACTGACTGAAAACTGGATACAATTTAAAGATCTACTTGATATATCTACTTGTTTATAACAGTGGATACAAAACAGAAAAAGATGAAGAATAACTTCTCAGTTTTTGGCTTGAGAAACTATACTTCAGGAGTTAAAGTTACTCATGTCGAGAGAGTTTGGAAAAGAGATTGCAAAAGGCATGTATGGTTGTGAAACCAAGCCAAGTTATAAGTGGAGGTGTTGCAGACAGAACTGAATGCGTATTTGGTGACTAGGTGCATCAGGGCATGGCACCTTGGAAGACAAGAGAAGGAAGTATGTTAAGATGGAAGAAGTGAGAAACAAAATCACAGGATGATGACATATTCTGGAGTATGAAGAGTGGACACATTGATAACAATATCTTTTCAATGGCTATCACTGGTGACTTTGATAAGAGCAGATGCAGTAGGAAGACAGGAGGTCTAAAGGGCAGGGATTGAAGAAATACTACAGAATTGCAGTCAGAGGGAGACCAGTTTCAGTCAGGATCAAGATCTAACTTTCTTTTTAAAGTGATGGAAACAATCTGATGTTGGCCCAGTAATGGAAATGATAACAAGGAAGAACATCGCGATTCAGGAGGTAGTGAGGTGATGATCCAGGAAGTAGTGAAGTGATGATTACGGAAGTAGTGAGGGAATCACTCCAGGAATAATTGTTCTTGCGTTGGCTTGAAAGCTCTTCCAGAGGACCTGGAATTAATTCTCAGCATCCAGGTGAAGGCTGAAAACTATCTGTAACTTCAGTCCCCTGGTTCATTACACCCTCTTCTGGCTATTGTGTGTACCAAACACACAAATGACTCACAGGCATATGTACTATCAATACACATAAAATAACAAGCTTTTTTATTTAAAAAGAAAGAAAATGTCATAAGGCAATATATTACCTTTACGCTAAGTAAAATTAAAATTAAATTAAACTAAAAAGTTTGAGGTTATGCTCTATGACATGGAAGTTTGAGGCCATCCTAGGCTGTATGAGAGCCTGTCAAAAACAAAACAAAACAAACAAACAATATAAGCAAGCAAGCAAACAAACAAACAAGCAAGCAAGCAAACAAACAAAAAAACCTATAGAGTGACACTAGAATACTTTAGGATAAAATTTAGAAACAAAGTTTAGTTTCAAGATTTCCAGATTTATGAGATTCTTTTTGTTAGGGTCAGATTTTTCTCAAGGGTCCAAAACAATGTCCAAATATTCCTGTTTATGCTTTCTTTGATGAAAATAGAGTCAAAAGCAGCAAGTGACAGCTGTAGTAAAATGATAAAAATAGAAACTTCTGGAATCTTTATCTTTTAATAAAGAATATTTTAATAAAGATTCCAGAAGTTTTATGGGACCATTCAACATTTCCGCTTTATCTGGAGTCAAACTTGCAAATGCGATATCTCCCTAAATGTGTTTTTTTTCACTTACCTGCCTTCCAATACTGTAACTGGAGTTGTGAGGGTCAGAGCCCTGCTACTGACACTTCTAACAAGCTGGGCTCCTCCACCTGTCTTTAATACATCAATTAGACAGACAATTGAAATGGACATTTTGGAAAGAGGAAGAAGATTCAATGATGTGACTATCCCATCACCTAGAACTCAGCCTTTTATGTACCACATGGCCATAGCAAAATACAGCATAAAGGATCATTAAGAAGAGGTTTGCTAACTTTGATGTTTCATATCTCAATCTGTCTATACTACTTATAAATGGTTATGAAGTATTTGTTTAGAATTATAGAATATCAGAGTTGGAATAGACACATAATTATTAAATAAATGAGCATAAAACCTTTAGTTTGACAAATGATTATTTAGTTCTCATAGATGGGAGGCAAATTGTTTAAAGGAACATGCCTGAGTACTTTTTTTTTTTTTTACTTTTTTAAGGCCTGCTGAACAAGGCTTCATTTAACCTAAGACTCCACAGTAATTTCTTACTTGTTACTCTAGACTTACCTGGCATTGAGATGTTCTGTTTTGCCTAATTCCTTACCCCTTTTGAGTTTTAGAACAGAAATTTCCTTGGTTTACTTCAGAGGTTATATGAGCAAACAAGTAAGACAAAACAAAAACAAGAAAATAACCATAAAAGGGGGGAGACATTGGCACGAGAGAGTTCCAGTTTCCCTGGATTCAAGCCTTTTTATGCTATAACACATTTCTTCATCGCCAAGCATGAGACAAACCACAGGAGAACACAGATAGAGGAGTTCATAAATTTTGAGAACACTGAAGTGTGTGGGCTAAGGGATGGAGCCTGCACACTGGCCAATATTTTTACCTCTTTCGTAGCCTCACCCATACACAGTCCAACTTACAGAATCTACTGAGTGACCACAAGCCCTTTGGGTAATATACAAGCTCAGTGGCTCTCTATTTGGGTGTCAAACTCCACTAATGTCAGTTATGTCTGGGGGAAGAACACACATGGAAACAGGGAAAGGGGTTTGTTTAAAAGATGTAATAGAAATGTGTAATTTAACCACGCGAGCTAGACAATTAATTAGGAAATCTGCCTTTGAGAGCCTGCTTTGGTTTGGAAGCTAATATATATAATATATAAAAGACTAAGTGGGTGGTTGGTAATGAGTTTAAGTTGATGAAGAACAGTTCAGAAACTTTCCTGTGCCTTGAGGTATGTGAAATGGCTTAGCAGGTAAAAACACTCACACCTCCACCTGACTTTGGTCCCTAGAATCCATGTGAAGCTGGAAAATGACAATTGAGTCCACAAGTTTTCCTCGGACCTCCACATGCACACTGTGACATGCACGTCGCCCATTGTACAACACCCTCCCCCACAGTAAAGATTAAAACGTTTTCTTTTTCTTGCAAGAAGGGGGCCCCAATGGGCCTCCTATTCACACCCAAAATTTATAAATACTTATTGGATGTGGGGAGGGGAGTAGTGAGACATTGTCCTCAGTGATATAGCCACTAAGAAGCTTGTCTATTATCTTACTAAAACCTCTGACCCATGCTCCTGCAAATGACTTTAACTAAACTCATTGCTTTACTACCACCCTGCGCCCAATGAAAATAGAAGGATTAATTGGGAAAAGGAAAAAAATCATTCTGAGTGGGAATAAAACAAGACAGGAAATGGGGTGGGATTGATAAAAATTATATTATATGTAGGTATAAATGTCATAATAAACCCATTAGTGTGTGTAATTAGTATACAATAGTAAAAACAATTGATGAATACTGAACAGAAGCAGGACATCTTTTCTCTTTTTATATTCATAGAGAAATCGCTGGTTTGTTTTATTTTTTGAGTCACATAACACTTGTTAATGAAATAAGTGAGCTCTAGTTGTAAATATGCATGTACACACACACACACACACACACACACACACACACACACACACATACACGCAATGCAATCCAAAACTTTGCTTACTCTTTGGGGATTTAGGGCAGCTAGGTTTTAGAGAACAAGTGGCCAGAATGGGCCGCATGAAAACACTGTCTTAATGACCATAAACAAATAACTGGGCAAGATAGTACTGACTTTTACTTGCATTTGGCTTATGCTTTTCTACTCACAGACAAAACTAAGAAAATTGGGAAACCACATCCACCCTGAGTCATTCTTCTTGCTTTTTCTTTGTGGAGAACAATCTTTCCTGCTTCTCCTTTTCTTTAATTGGTCCTTGGAGAGTCCTCCCAAACCTTTACAATGACATTTTGTGAACATTCCTGAGTGGTGCCAAGCCAGAAACTCTGTGATAGCTCACAAATTATAGATTGAACTAAAGCTGTATTACTTTTTTTTTCGATGTTTAATGTATGAGTTTTCTTACTTGGTATGGCTAAGCTGATGACATACACTCTTTTTTCACCCTTCTTAAGCTTCATAAATTTTTGTGGATAGGGCTTAAAATATGTTCTTAGAAAATGATTACACGGCAAACCTTTCCTTCCATTGTTCCTTGGCACATAGTTTGAAGCCAAATGAGTGCAAGTGGATGGTGTGTGTCGGCAAATGTAGAAATAGTCTGAAGGGATGGATTTAA
The DNA here is from genome assembly GCA_907169655.1 of Acomys percivali. NCBI lineage: Eukaryota > Metazoa > Chordata > Mammalia > Rodentia > Muridae > Acomys > Acomys percivali. The sequence continues at coordinate 42,433,727 of OU015751.1, forward strand.
GACACCTAATACCACAGATTCTGCTTAGACAGCGCCACACAAAGAAAGGTGAGAGTTAGAATATTTGCAGATCTCTCCAATATCTTACAGCAATAAAAGGCATATCGTTGTGTTATTTCAAACCAGCTTCAAAGTACCACCAGAAGTATAATAGAGCCTTAGACACAGGGGGACATTTCGATGGATTTTCATCAAAAGGAAGGAAATAAATACTCAAAAGTTACTCAGAGGTGATGATGGTGTTCTTTCTTTGTCTTTCAAATCCTTTTATTTTATTTTGAATTTAAGTAGTGTGTGTGTGTGTGTGTGTGTGTGTGTGTGTGTGTGTGTATGTGTGTGTGTGTAGGTGTGTACACACTTGACTGCAGAGGCCAGAATTGTTTAGGTGCTTCCTATATCATCTTATACCCATTTTTTGTTTGGTTTGGTTTGAAACAGACTCTCACTATGTAGTCTGGCTGACCTAAAATTGTCTATAGAGATGAAGCTGGCCTCAAACTTACAGGGGTCTACCTGCCACTTCCCAACCAGCTCCCAAGTTCTGGAACTAAAGGAATATTTGTTTGTTTGTTCCTTTGTTTTTGAGACAAGTTCTACCACTGAACATGATGCTAGCTATTTTGACTGGGCCTGTTGGCCAGTGATCCCCACAATCTGTCTGTTTCCATTTTCCCAACACTGCCTTAGTAGTCATGTGTAGCCATATCCAGATTCAGTGGAGATGTGGGAAACTTAAACTAATTTTTAAGTGTGTGTGTGTGTGTGTGTGTGTGTGTGTGTGTGTGTGTGTGT
>OU015751.1:42434528-42470911 GCA_907169655.1 Acomys percivali
GTGTGTGTGTGTGTGTGTGTGTGTGTGTGTGTGTGTGTGTGTGTTAATGAGAGGTCATGCGAGCATGTGTGGGCATGAGGAAGACAAAGTACAACCTCAGGTGTCAGAAATGCTATCTACATCCATCGAGATCAAGGTCTGAGGCTCATCAATTAGGCTGGACTGGCTAAGTAAGCCCCAGGGATTTTCCTGTCTTCACTGTGTTAGGAGTATCACTGTGTGCCACTGTGCCTGGCATTTCTATGTGTGTTTTGGGGCTTGAAGACAGGATCTCGCGCTTGCCTCTTTACTGACTGGGTTATATTCCTAGCCCTAGTAACTGGGGATAGTACATTTTATAAATGTTTGCATAATCAGCCTGAAACTTTGAAATAATATTTGTGTTTGTGTTACAGTACTGGTTAGAGAACAGCATTTCTTTCAAAGTCTCAGAATAGGAAATGTAGCAGTGAAGACGCTGCACGAATCCTTGGTCCCATGTTGTTTTTAGGTTAAATATTCTGATAAGAGGGCTCTATTGTCTATTTAAATCCACAGATTTTGGATTTCAATTTTTCACTTAAGTTATGCTTTACAAAAGAAACTTTCTGTTTATAATGTAGTGCCGGCTGACATCTAACTCATAACTTTTGTCTCAGACATACAAATGCTGGGATTACAGGTTTGTGCCACTATGTCTGCCCTTGACAGGAGAGTTTTTAAGGGAGGGAGAAATCACACAAAGGTGACTCAGATCCTACCAAACTATACTCTGGAGTGTCCTGTACACAGCTCATGTCACAGTCTTCTGCTTCATGGCAAGCATGGGTGGATAAAGACAAACATCATTGATCCATTGTCTAAAAAATTGACACAAACAAAAATAAAAAAAGAGCAATCCCCTGAACCCGGTGTCCTGACCTAACTTGTCTGAACATCAGTCTCTCTTATCATAACTTCAGTTTCCAATTTGGTTCTTAAAATTTCCTTGGAATGTCACCAGTTCTTTGGCTCTTCTAATATCTCAAATTGGTTTTTTTCCTCCCATACCTATTTTTTATGTTTTATTTGGCTTGAAGTTGTATGTCAGGATTATGAAACTTCTGAAACACACATGAGCCGTTTGACCCTTGGAAATCATGCATTTCTTGCTCTAGGCAAAGGGGTCTTTGTTTTTAACTGGTTTTGTTGTTGTTGTTGTTGTTGTTATATCCTCTTTGTTCAAAGTATGGTTTTTGAATTAAGTGAAGATATTATGTATAGAGAGGAAATAAATTGGGATTGTTTGTTAATTTATGGTTTTATTGCATTTTGATCAGGAAATGTAGATTGCATTTCTATTTGTGGGAAAAATAGCATGTTCTTTGTAATATAATACATGTCAAAATTTCATGAGTGATTTATGGATGAAGATGGCATACAGTTGCCAAGGGCGTCCTAAAATCCATGGTGTGGGGGTTCATTATCATGTGTCAGTAGCTCTCAGCCATCCAAATACCATGAACTTTTAATATAATAAAGGTATTTCTGCTTCTTTTCACAATTGTAATTTTGCTACTGTTATGAACCTTAGTGTAAATAGTGTAAATCTGATATGCAACCCCTTCTTGGCCATTTAGAGTGGAGTGTTAGCTAAAAGAGTTTTAAGTCAGAGAAGTGGGGTGATTTAGTGTATGCTGTGCAGTATGGGTCAAGAGAGGACGTAGATTAAAGCTATAGAGATACTTCTAGACAGGATAGGAAAAAAGTGAACGAGAAGAGATTGGTTAGTGGGCACTGAATTGTTATGGTTGATCTGGTGCTATTATGTGTTCAAATGTTAATTGCTTGCCTTGCCCCCCACACCCCTGACCCCCCAGGTCTTTGCTGTTCTGTGAGCTCATGTATCCAAACTGATGTTTGTGAACCTTGACTCCTAAATGATCCCTGATTAGCTATATGAAGATGCCTACAGTCTGGACTGGGCGGAAGAGAGGAAGGAGATAAGAGATAGGCAGAGCTAAGGTTTGCAGGATTGGGGTGGAAGAAGGTGCTCAAGGAGAGTGGAAAGTGGAAGGGGAGGAGATGAGCAGTTCACCATGGGTTAGAGGCATGAACTAGAAGCATGTAGCTGGAAAGAGCTTGCTCTGAGGACTGGCATGATGGAGAGAAGCAGCCCAAATGGAAAACATGTGCAAGTATTTATGAAGGTTTATGCTGGGAAGCAAACAAGATAGCTTAGAGAGTTAAGGCTTAAAAAGTCCCAGTGGTTTTATGTATATCAAAAAATTTAACAGCTTTCTGTATCTTTTATTTACATAACAGTGGGCTAAGGAGTAACTGCTATCTCAATAATCATATGAATAAATATTAATTATTAATAATCTTTCTACACAAAATTCTGGTCATCTGTTATACAACAGGATACTAATAGTAAACCATATTACACTGAATAATTCAGAATAATCAGGAGAGACTCCAGCCAGCGAACCAGGTAGGCTAACTACAGTTCTTTACCTCTCCCTCCACTCCTCTAACTTCAATGCACCATTTTCATTTCCAGCTCTGTAGCAAACCATCTCTGCTGCCTCTCTTCATTGTCTGTCCCCATTCTCAAAGCACTAAGCAGATCTTGGTGCAGCAGTCTGCTTTCCTCCCTCCTAGTCCATCTCTAGGTATTAGCTTCTAATACCTAGAAATACATTTTCACTGGAACCCTCAGTGCCTCATATATCAAGACCCCAGAAGATTTTCTTATCAGGTAACACACAGCCACCAAACTATCCCAAGAACCAGAGACAGTAACAGAAACCAAGAAGTGAACCCCACAGCCAACAAAGACAAGACGAATTATCAACACTTAGAATACAGTCTTCCCAAACCACGCCTAGATATCAGCGTGAAAACATGTTCAATAATAGCCAGAAAAAAAAATGTCTCCATCAAAGACCAGGAACCCCACCACAGCAGGCCTTGAGTATTCCACCATAGTTGAAGCATGAGGCAAACAAGCAAGCAAACAAAGAAACAAAAACCTTAAAAAGCCTTTATGAATGGGATAGAGGTCCTCAAAAAGGAAATGAAAAATCCCCTAAAGAAACCTATAAAAACAAAAACCAACAGTGGAAGGAAATGCATAATACAGTTCAAGACCTGAGACTGTGGAACTAGAGTTAAGGAGAAGATATGCCTAGTCTTACTGCAACTTGATGTGCCTAGGAAGGTTGATGATATCCATAGGAGGCCTCCTGTTTTCTGAGGACAAGGAATGGGAAGGAGGATGAGGTAAGGGGACGTGAGAAGGAGAAGAGGGCAGGGAGGCTACAGTCAGGATATAAAGTAAATTAGCTCATTAAAAAACATAACTCGTATTAATGATGCCAAAAGTACATATAGATGCTGGTTTCCTCTACAAATTAAAAAAACAAAACCTAAACTGAGCAAAATCTGGAAATGAAAAACTTAGGGATTCAGACAGAAACTTCAGAGGCAATCCTCACCGACAAACTTCAAGGCATGGAAGAGAGAGTCTCAGAGATTGAAGATATAATAAAAAACTGGATTCATCAGAAAAAAAAAGTTAAATATGAAACATTTCTTAACACAAAACATCCAGAAATGTGAAACCTAATAAAAAGACCATTTTTTTCTAAAATAATAGAAATAGAGCCAAGAGGGGGCTCAAAGGCCCATAAAATATTTTCAACAATCAGAGAAGAAAAGTTTCCTAACCTAAAGGAAATGCATACAGGAATAGATTAGACCAGAAAAGAAAGGTTGCTCAGTACATAATAAGCAAAGTACTAAACAGACAGGACAAAGGCAGAATGTTAAACGCTTTAAGGGACAAGACCAAGTAATACATACAGGCAGACCTATTAGAATTACACCTGACTTCTCAATGGAGACTTTAGAAATCAGAAGGGCCTGAACAGATAATCTACAGACTCTAAGAGACTGTAGATGCCATCCAGTTTAGATTAGTATACACAGAACTTAAAAGCAATCTTTTATTTATTTAATTACTTTACAACCTGATTTTCATCCCCTCTCTCTTTTCCCTCTTTCTTTTACCCTCCTCCAATTTCCCATTCTTCTTTTCAGAGAAGGGGAGACCCCCCCAAGGCATATCAACTCATGGCACCTGGTACCTCAAGTATAGTAAGACTAAATGCATCATCTCCCACTGGAGTAAGGCAGCCCAGCTAGGGGAAGGGATCTAGAGGCAGGCAACAGAGTTGGAGACAGCCCCTACTTCCATTGTTAGGGGACCCATGTGTTGACCAAGCTGCATATCTGCTACATATGTGCAGTGGGTCTAGTCCCAGTCCAAACAAGCTCTTTTGTTGGTGGTTTAGTCTCTGTGATCCCCCATGGATCTGTAGGTTTTCTTTTGGAATCCATGACCCTCCAGCTCCCTCTATCCTTAGTCTCACTCTTCCATTGAACTCCCTGAGCACGACCTATTGTTTGGCTGTGGGTCTCTGCATCTTTTGCTATCAGCTGCTGGATAAAGCTTCTCAGAAGACCAATTGAACTGTTTCTCAGAAAACTAGAAATCGTTCTACCTCAAGACCTAGCTATACCACCCCTGAGAATATACTCAAAAGATGTTCCACCATACCACAAGGACACTTGCTCAACTATGTTATATGAGCTTTGTTTGTAATAGCCAGAAACTGGAAACAACCCAGCAAAACTTTCTGTCACCATAGATGGAGAAAATAAGACATTCTATGATAAAACCAAATTTAAGCAATATCTACTTACAAATCTAGCTAGAAGAAAAACAACAACCTAAAGAGGTTAACCACACACAAGAAAATACAAAGAATAAATACATAACCACAGACAAGAAAATCGAGAGGGGAAATACACACATGTGCATGTGTGCATGTGAACAACATACACACATACACACACATGCACACCACCAGCATCAGTACCACCACCATCACAACAATAACAACAACATAATTGATATCAACAAAAATTGCTCATTGATACTCCTCAACTTTAATGGTCTCAATTCTGCAACAAAAGGTCACAGAGTAACAGAATGCATGCAGAAACAGGATACAGGACCCATCCTTCAGCTGCATACAAGAAATACACCTCAGGGTAAAAAATGTAAAAAGGTATTTCAAACAAATGAACTTAAGAATCAAGCTGGTATAGCCATTTTAATACCTTACAAAATAAACTTCAAATTAAAACTAATTAAAAGGGTTAGGGACCAATACCACATACTTATCAAAGGAAAAAATATCCACCAAAAGAGCATTGCATTTCTTAACATGTATACCCCACCCAAACAAGGGCAGCCATGTTTATAAAAGAAACACTAATGTAGCTTAAATCACATATTGACCCTTACTGACGTATTGACAGTGACAGTGGGATACTGCAATGACTAACTTCCACCAATAGACACTTTATCCAGACAAAACCAAGCAGAGAAATGATGACGCTAACTGACATTACAAACAAAATTGGCCAAAAAGATATTTACAGATCACTTTACCCAACCACAAAATATTATCCCTTCTTCTCAGCAGTTCATGGATCTTTCTGTGAAACTGACGACATGCTTGAATACAAAGCAAGTCTCACTAGATACAAGAAAATTGAAATACCGTCTTGCATTCTATCTGACTACTAAGGATTAAAGCTGAAGATCTACCACAGAAAGCTTACAAATTCATGGAAACTAAAAATCTCAGTACTGTATGAAAAATGGGTCAAGACAGAATTTAAGAAATTAAAAACATATTAGAATTGAGTGAAAATGAAAATACAACATACCAAAACTTATGTGACATAGTGAGGATGGTTCCAAAAGGCACGTTCCTAGCACTAAGTGTTTACATAAAGAAATTGTAGATGTCATGTATACATATAGGGAAAAAAAGGACAGCATGTTCAACAGATGGTGCTGGTTAAACTGAATATCTGAATGTAGAAAAATCCAAGTAGATCCATACTCACCATCTTGTACAAAACTCAATTCAAATGTATTAATGATCTCAATATAAAATTGGACACACTGAAGCTGATAGAAGGGAAGGTGGGGAATAGCCTTGAACTCATTGTTACAGGATAAAACATTCTTAACAGTACATCTTTAGCACAGGGAAAAAGACTGACACTTAATAAACAAGATCTCCTGAAACTGAGGAGCTTCTGTGTGGCAGAAGACACCATCATTTGTACAGAGTGGTAGCCTACAGGATGGGTAACAATTTTTTAACCAATTATAATCTGATAGAGGGATAATATCCAATATATATGAAGAACTCAAAAAGCTAAATATCAAGAAAATAAACAAATTAAAAATGAGGTACAGATGAAATAGAGAACACTTAAAAGAGGGAACTCAAATGGCTGAGACATGCTTAAAGAAATATTCAACATTCTTAGTCATCAAGGAGATGCAAATCAAAACTACTTTGAGATTTCATCAACACCCATCGGAATGGCTAAAATTAATAACACAAACAACATCTCATGCTTGTGATGATGTGGAGTAAGGAGAACACTCCCTATTGCTGTTGGGAATGTCCTCTTGTATAACCACTATGAAAATTGGTGTGGTGGTACCTAAGGAAGATGGGAATCAAAATCTATCTCAGTATCCAGATATACTGCTCTTGGGCGTATACCCAAAGGACACTTCATCTGACCACAGAGACAATTCCTCAATCATGTTCCTTGCTGCTCTGTTCATAAGGGGCAGAAACTGTCAACAAATGAATGGATAAGGAAAATGTACTACATTTACACAGTGCCGTTCAAAATCTAAATCATGAAACTTACAGGTAAATGAATAGAACTAGAAAAGAAATCATTCTGAGTGAGGAATCCCTGACCCACGAGGAGAAATATATATTCACTTATATGTGGGTATCAGATGTTAAAGTCAATGATAAATAAGCTATAACCCATTTAACTACAGATCTTAGATACAGAGTTTGGGATTGGCAGGGTGGGTTACAAATAGTTTTTACTAGGAAAGAGAAGTAAAACACAAAGTTATAGGTGGACTGAGAAAGCCTGGGAACTGGAACAGGGGTTTTAAGGGGTGAGGAGTGGCTTAAGAGGGGGACGAGGGGGGAATATGGGGACAGAGATCTAAAAGTAAAGACCATTTTAGTGATAGTGTGGAAACCTAGTACTGAACTTTCTAAAATATCTTTATATATGAAGGCCTTTAAATTAAATCACCAAATAATGGGGTAGACACAGTCCCAACTGGACACCTCTTGTCACAAAATAAAGCTTCTAGTACTGGGAATGCATTACTTCTATTTGAGTTTGCCAAACGTGTCCCATAGGGAACCTGAAACAACTCAAGCTGTTGTCAAGGCTTTAGGTTGCCTTCCCCAAACTAATGCCAAGGCCCCATTTGCTGAAGACAACACTTACACAATTCATTGAACATGCAAAAGTGAAGGTGGGGCCGACTTAGTGCCTTTACCCCTACTGGCTAGTGTCCTTCATACTGGAAGATATTTTGCAAGGTACCAAAGGAGAAATGTAAACTCCAATCCAGCTACAAAACCTTTGATTTCCTGTGTACCCCTGGTTTCAAGAAACACACTGGTGGCAGAAACCTTGTGGGAGTAACCAGCCAATACCTGATTTGGCTTAAGGCTTACTCCATGAGATGGAATCCATACCTGACACTGCTTGGGTGACCAAGAACTGGAGACTAGATAGCCCAGGAACTTAGGATAAAAATCTAATGCTACTGTTCAGCTGAAAGAACATCGCAGTAAATTGACTTCTAATGACATTCGGTCATACGCCTAGATAAATGCCTTACTTACTCATCATGAGAGTAGCTTCCTCTAGAAGCTGATAGGAACCAATACAGAGAACCACTGCCACATACTCTGCAACAAGTGAGAGACCTAGGAGCACTCTACTCTAAACAGAATGTCTCCATCAAATTCCTCCTCTCCTAGCTCAGGTAAGCCTCCTGAAGAGGAGGTAGGGAAAGTATAAGAGTCATAGGGGAGGGGAGTAAGGGGAAAATGGGAGGGAGGGAGGAACGGGAGGATACAAGGGATGGGATAACCATTGAGATGTAACATGAATAAATTAATAAAATATATTTAAAAAGAGACAAAGGGGATGGAGGATACCAGGAAAAGAAGGCCCTCTAAATCAAAATGGGCAAAGCTTAAAGAACTCACAGAGATTGAAGCAGCATGCACAGATCCTGGCATGGATCTGTACCACATGGAGTCCTAGTGCTGAAAGAACTAGACACATGCTCCCAATCCTAACCCAGAAACTATCTCCAATTGATACCCACATGCAAACGAAAATTTTCTTTACCCGAGTGGAATCTCACTGGGGAAAACAAATTACTCTCAAGGATGCTACATACCCAGTAGTAGATGGCCAATAGAAAACAAACTCAATGGCATCTATGGAGGTTTCTTGTCTCATAATGTTATATCTGGGCTTTTTCTCTTATCTTTAAAATTTTTCTTTTTTCTCTTTGTTTATCAACATCATCATCATCTTATTCATCAATTATTTACCTTATAGTTTCTTTGTATATTTATTATGGCTTAAAGTTTTGTGTTTTTATGAGGTCCCTGACTGTGAAAAAGAGTGGGTCTCTGTGTCTATTTCTGTTTCTTGTGCCTTTTCTTCAGCCCTTTTTCTTCATACTGTTTTGCTCTATTCTGATTTGTTTGTTTTTGTTTATTCCATTACATTATATTCTATTTTATTATTATGCCTTAGATGCTTGTTTGTTTTCTAAGAAGCAACGGAAAGGAGAAAGGATCCACATGGACGGGTGACAGGAAGGAACTGGGAGAAGTAGAGGGAGGGAAAATGCAAGCAGGATATGTTGTAGGAAAAACCCACCACTTTTTTCAGTAAAATAAAAAATAAAATTGTAATGAGACATTATACCTAAAATTTGTGACACACTCTGTTATCAAGGGAATGAGCAAATGGACATTCTCCTATATTATTGCATGGAAAGTAAAATTATATTTGCATTAATCCAGTGATGAAGAAACTGCTTCTGAAGATATATTCTACAGAGGCACTAAGACATGCAAGTAACAAATTCATCAACTATTATATATACTTGAGGATATTAGTTGCAGTTCTGATTATAATAAAAATATTAGAAATAGTTGACACATGCATTAGAAAGTGATGCATATCTACCTAACATCTATGTATTCATTATCATTTACCTATCATTTGTTTATCATGTATATCACCTATCTATCAATCATCTATCTATTTATCTATCATCTATCTATCTATCTATCTATCTATCTAATCTATCATCTCTCTATCTGTTATCTAGCTATCTATCTATATCTATCATGTATCTATGATTCTATCATCTACCTATATCATCTATTTATCTATCAATCATCTATTTATAATTAATCAATCCCTTCTTTTGTGTCTTCCTTCCTTCTTTGTTTCTTTTTCTTTCCTTTGTTCTTTCTTTTACCCAACAGCTTTCATTTGCCTATGATCCATTATCTGTTATCTACCTGTCACATGCAAATCTATCTGAAACTTCTATATTTTGTATTATGATATCACATTTGCCCACATGTACTTGGGATTAATTTATATACTAACATTCAAATGTTAAAGTAGTAGCTTTATTATAAAACAGATTTTTAGTATCTGAGCCCCTCTGAGCCTTCTTTTTCTGTACAATGGGAGACTAAAAACATGTATTTTCTTTGTCATTATTGTTTGAGTTACAGATTCCCCATTTAAAATCCCTGCCCATGTGAAGTAATGAAATTTACTCTCGAAGTGTTTCTCATTTACGACCTATATAAGAGTAGAATTGATTTTTAAAGACCACAGTTTTCATTTTCCATTGTCTGTAGTTAGATTTTTTTTAATATGCAACCTCAATCACACTAATTATTTGTTGACTAAATGTGTCAATGTAGTGCCTGTTTAAAAATGGATTATGAGAGGAGTCTGTCCCCTCCACCCCCCCCCCCACTGCCCCATGTTGGTTTACTGATTAATAACACAGTTAATCAGGTCTCATACTAACTAGAAAGTTCTGTGGAAAACACTGCTAATTTTCCATAGTCTTTTAGCCCTCTAACATATTATTTCTTTTTCTAAAATTTCTCTTGGAACTTTACAATTTCACTTTGGTTTCTCGGTGCGCACGCTTATATATTTCAATGGATTTTCCCAATGGAGAAAATATGTTCCCCCTTCCCTTTCCACTTATAAAATCCCACAAGCTGTTAAAATGTCCATCCCTTCTGCTCCATTTCCTCACCCAAATCCTATCACATACCATATGAATTTTTAACCCCGACACCTGTCTACCCACATGGTTCCACAAGGGTGGATTAAAAAAATACAGTGAAGAACAATAAAGACCACACACGTCCCTATGTGTTAGCCCTCCAAGTCTACAGAATGCAGTTTTCAGTGCTGGTTGCTTGCTGTGTGTGCACACAACCCTAACGACCAAAAAAAAAAAAAAAAAGCACCAAGTCTATCTTTTAAGATGGCTCCCTTTCACTCTTCAGAGCGCCTGGTTAATGAGTTTGTTACTCTTTTTGATATAGCTTCAAAAATCAAGCACTGGATGCCTCTGCTTCATGATGCAGGTTTTCGGGCAAACCTCTATTCGTCAACACTAGTCATTCTGTGAGAACTGATTTCATCTCAGGGTGTGCTTCCTGACAGAAAACAAGAAGCAAGAAGAAAGAATGTTAAATTTCTTTTTATTTATTATCTATGCAAATGCTTGATGTTGTACTTTTCTTATTTAGTGTATTGGGCTTGGACAGGGAAACTTAAAGAAAGCTCCTGCTAGGTATTTCAAGTTCTATGTACTGGGAACCACTTAGTGGCCCATAGAGGGCGCCTTTAACAACAGGCAAGCCTTTTTAGCACAAAACTCCTTTCATGTCCTCACATTTTTTTCTTTTTCTTTTTCAAGGTTTATTTATTATTACTTGCTCTGTCTGCATGTACACCTTCAGGCCAGAAGAGGGCATCACCCTGTGGTTCCTGGGAATTGAACTCATGACCTCTGGAAGAGCAGTCAGTACTCTTAACCGTTGAGCCGTCTCTCCAACGTCTCCTCACGTTTTTTACACTAATTTTTTTCTTTCACTTCATGGGCTGCTGGGAATCAAGTGGACATGATGTGTGGTGGTATCCCATCCTAGTAGCGTGTGAGGTGCTTAATCGGACATTGTTTGAGTTGTTGGTACCTCAATGAAAGAAAAAGAAAGCCGATTTTTAGTTTATAGTTGCTTTAAGATTTTTCAGCAGGTGATACGATTTCTTATTGCTGGTCCCCAGGCCTCAGTACTCTCACCTGTTGATAAACTCTTGCTTCAGTGCCAGAGTTGATGTCTCAAGAGGCATTTGGAGGCTGCTTCAGTGTTGAAATGAATCTTTGCTGGGGAAAACCCATAGCTCTACCTCAACTGCCATTTATGTTTGCTGTTTCACTCAGGGCTTTTCACTTATAGGTTTCTAATCTCTTATTTTTTTCATTTTTCATTTGAGAAAAATTCATGCTTATGGCCTTGATGGTAATCCAAAGGAATTAATTCAGCAATTATTTAAGTATCCATGTTTATATTACTATTCCTATATTAAAGGTCACCAAGGAAAACCAGAATAAAACCAGGAAACTCGGTAGAGTAGATTTATATGTGTGAAACTATTATTATTGTTATTATTATTATTGTTGTTATTGTTGTTTTACCGCTGACTAATGTAATGAGGCCAATTTGAGGATACTTTCCTTGTTTTGCTTTCTAGCAGTAGCATACAATGCATTCCTCATTTGTATTCTTTACTTTGAAAAAATAACACCCCATTTCATTGTGTTTAGTGGTTGTCTGGTTCATAGATGCCAATGCTTCTAATAATATTTTGATAAAAAGAATCCAAAGGACAAGCATGGCCCAGTGATTTACATTTCTTGGCATCTACAATGTCTTTCGTAATATGATTCTTCGTCTTATTAATCATCAAGGAGAAATGATGTCAATCATGTACAACATGACATTTTATTATTTAAAGTTTATTTTACAGACATTGCTAATTTCTGAGATTTATCTAGATCAAAGTTTCGTAATTGATCATACTTGGGGATACACATGATGAAAGCATATAAGTAACACATATAAAGGTTGAAAGGACCAGACAAACTCCACTTTGAAAAAGAAACCCTGTTTTGTGTTAAACCTAGCCAAGGGCTGAGCCCAGATTCCAGAAAAACCACAAACTAGACTAAACAGAAAAATATTCCCTAGCAACACAATCAGCTCACCTTGGGAAAGCCCAAATATACTCTCTGCTGGTCAAGCTGACCATGTGCTATGGTCTGGCACATAGCAACAACTAATTAGGAGAAGCCAGGCCAATATTTTCTATAGGCCAACTTACCCCTACACCTACTACCCAACCATGAAACCCTAAGGCTTGTAACCCCCTGCTTGCAACTTTTCTGCCCAAATGCCATCCAATCATATATTGTAAAACCTATTTCTTTGTTTAGAACCTATAAAAACTCCTCTCAATTGAAACTCGAGGCTGCTTCCCTGCATCTGCTGTGTCAATGCATTGGAGAGTGGCCTTGTTTGAACCTGCATTAAAGACTTCCTTGCTATGACATTTGGGCTCGGGTCTTGGGTGGTCTGTTTGGGGAGTCTCTTGAAACTTTGGGCATAACAAGATATTCTTTGTCCTCTTGACACAGTCTCACTATGTAGTCCAGGATAGACGCCGTCTGTGATCCTCTTGACTCTATCCCCCAGGTTGTGGAATAAGAATGTGTGTCACTAGGTCTGCCTGTAAAAAGGTTATAATTTATTCTAGATCAGTTTTAAAAGGAGTGTCTACATTACAAATTTTAATTTTATGCAATATCAAGGATTTTGGTGATTTTTAATTTATTTACTTCACATCCCGATTGTAGTCCCCTCCCTCAACTTCTCCTGTCCCCGCCTTCCCTCCCTCTTCCCCATTTCCCCCTTCAGTCTTCAGAAAGGGGGAGCCCTTCTCCCCTACCATTTGAGCCCAGCCTATCAATTCTCATCTAGACTGTTTGCATCTTCTTTCTCTGTGGGCTGGCATGACCACCCTGCCAGGGTGAAGTGATCAGTGAGTGAGATACACGGTCCATGTCAGAGGCAGCCCCTACTCCTCATATTATGGTCTCACATAGAGACTGTGCTGCCTATCGACTAACCACATCTGAGCAGGGGGTCTAGGTCCTCTCCATGAATGGTCCTTGGTTGGTACATCAGTCTCTGCTGTTTCCCCTGGCCTCAAATTTGTTGACTATGTTGTTCTTCTTGTGGAGCTCCTGTCCCCTTCAGGTTCTTCTGTCCCCCAACTCTTCCCTAAGTCACCATGCATTATGCTCCGAAGTTTGGCTGTGAGTCTCAACAGCCGCTTCGATCCTCTGCTGGTTGGAGTCTTCCACAGGACCTCTATGGTAGGCTCCAATCCTCTTTCCTCTCTTCAAGCAATTTCGATATTTATTCCAGTTGTCCTTCTGAATGATCATTAAGCATCCTCCCTAGTGTCCTCCATATTATTTAGCTTCTTTAGGTCTGTGTATTATAGTGTGATTATCTTGTATGATATGGCTAATATCTGCTTGTAAGTGAGAATATACCATGCATCTTTTTCTGGGTCTGGGCTTTCTCACTCAGGATGACCATTTCTAGTTCCATCCATTTGCCTCCAAATTTCAAGATTTCTTTGTTTTTAATAGTTGAGTAGTGCTCCATTGCATAAATGTGCCACAGTTTTTTTATTTATTCTTTAGTTGAGGGATATCTAGGTTGTTTCTAGATTCTTGTTATTATGAATAAAGCTGCTATCAGCACAGTTGAGCAAATGTCCTTGTTGTTTGGTAGAACATCTTTCCATATATGTCTGGGAGTGGTATAGTTGGTTCTTGAAGTATCTATCACTATTCCCAATTTTCTGAGAAAGTGACAGATTGATTTCCAAAGTGATTGAACAAGTGTGTACTCCTACCAGTAATGGAGGAGTTTTTCCCTTTTTGCACATCCACATCCTGGAATCTCAGAGTTGTTTTGATTTGCATTTCCCTGAAGACTAAGGATTTTGAACATTTCTTTTTTAAAATTTATTTATTTATTAATTCATTCATATTACATCTCAATTGTTATCCCATCCCTTCTATCCTCCTATTTCTCCCTCCCTCCCACTTTCACCATATCCCTCCCCTATGACTGTGACTAATGGGGACCACCTCCACTGTATATGATCATAGGGTATAAAGTCTCTTCTTGGTAGCCTGCTATCCTTCCCTTGAGTGCCACTTGGTCTCCTCATCAAGGGGATGTGGTCAAATATGGGCCACCAGAGTTCATGTGAAAGTCAGTCCCCACTCTTCACTCATCTATGGAGAATGTCCTGTCTATTGGCTAGATCTGGGTAGGAGTTTGATGATGACTGCACATATTGCCTTTGGTTGGTGCCATAGTTTGAGCAGAACTCCTGGACCCAGATCTGCCCGTCATAATGTTCTACTTGTAGGTTTCTAGGACCCTCTGGATCCTTCTATTTCCCCATTCTCCCATAATTCTCTCATCTAGAATCCCAATAGGATGTCCTCACATCTACTCCACTTTCCTGGTAGGTGAAGACTTTCATGGGACATGTCCCTTGGGCTAGTGTCTAGTTATAAGTGAGTATATACCATTTGAGTCTTTCTGCCTTTGGGTTAGCTCACTCATTATGATCATTTCTAGTTCAATCCATTGTCCACAAATTTCAAGAATTCCTTGCTTTTAATAGCTGAGTAGTATTCCATAGGGTAAATGTACCACAGCTTCTTTATCCATTCTTCTACTGAGGGACACTTAGGCTGTTTCCATGTTCTGGCTATTATGACTAAGGCTGCTATAAACATGGTTGAACATATGTCCTTGTTGTGTGCTGGAGCATCTTCTGGGTATATTCCAGGGAGTGGAATAGCTGGGCCTTGAGAAAGCCCTATTCCCAGTTTTCTGAGATAGCACCAGATAGATTTCCAAAGTGGTTGTACTAGTTTGCATTCCCACCAGCAATGAAGGAGTGTTCCTTTGAACATTTCTTTAGGTCTTTGTTGGCCATTCAATATTCCTCTGTTGAGAAGTCTTTGTTTAGCTCTCTATCCAATTTTTATTGGATTATTTGGTTTGTTGGCGTTTAATTTCTTTAGTTCTTTATATATTTTGAGTATAATGTATTAGTTAAATAAAAACATTACAATTATTTTATCTTTAATATTTATATATAGCTTATTAGATAACTGACAGTTTTTGTACAGCATGTCTACTAAAACGTCTTTTTCTAGAACTTCAATTTTTTCTTATTTTTTTATTAATTTATTCTTGTTACATCTCAATGGTTATCCCATCCCTTGTATCCTCCCATTCTTCCCTCCCTCCCATTTTCCCCTTATTCCCCTCCCCTATGGCTGTTCCTGAGGGGGATTACATTCCCCTGTATATGCTCATAGCGTATCAAATCTCTTCTTGGTAACCATTTTTTTCTCCAACTTTTTGCAGTTGTTTGGAGACAAAAGAAGAAAAATAATATAGATAATTATTCTTTACATGAACAAGGCTTAAAACAGAGGAGCATTGTTTATATTTCCCATCTCTTGACTAGAAATGGTAATAGTAGACACACACACTCACCTTTATTTCACACCTTTATTTCAATTTAATATGCGTGGTTGCTTTGCTGAAAGTGTGTCTATGTACCACATGCATCCGTGGTGCCCATGGCTGCCAGAAGAGGGCATCAGATCCTGTGAGACTGGACTTACTAATGATTATGAGCAGCCCTATGGGCTCTGGGAATTAAATGTAGGTCCTCTGGAAGAGCAGCCAGTGCTCTTACCTGTTGATCTTTCTCTCTTGCCTTCATGATCATATATTTTTGAAAAAAAATGAGACATAAGTGTTCAAGAAATCTACTTTGATCACATAAACAGTCTATTTTGAAATATATGTTATGTGCTCACATTTATGAAGACATTTTTGCATCTGTGTTTGTGTATGCCAGCATACATATATCTGTGTATGTGTGTGACTGCTTTGTCACTTCTATTAAAGACCAGTTCCCCTGAATACTATTAACATTTTGTCATCTTCTTCTTACAGAATTTTGTGATATGATTAAGAATAAGTCTTAGGCATAGATTTTTTGAATGGCCTGAATATTAATGAAAACATGGATTCATATCACTGAACCAGGGGCTGTCAAGGATACTCAAGATAGATAGATTGCAAGAATGTTTATATTTGAGCATGCATTTGGAGATAGCTGTGGGGTATGGTGCAGCTGTAGGTGGATTCACAATTAAGGAATATGAAGATGAAAAGGTTGTGGAGGGCAATAGATACTAGGTTATAGACTTTAGTGTGATTAATGACAAAACCTGATGTTGTATGCTATGATATATTAGTATCAGGGAAAACTAAAACCAATGAAGCCTCATGGGAAGTATTGATTATATATTGAGGTCAAGTCTGGTTTATTTAAAATGTATTAAGAAGATAAAGGATGGGAAAGATATTGGGCTGGTAGCCCATTACACTTCTCTTAAAATGTTGGTTGCTCCTCCATTTTAAGCAAAGACATAAACTTTTTTTTTTTTGGAGGTGGCATACTGCAGACTTCTGTTTGTTTATCTTCACATGCAAATTATCTCTTGTTTTCCAGCCAGTCTGCTCTTTTCAAAGTTGCACAGGATAGGTGGAATGGTTATGGCGTTATAGCCCCAAATATCAAGGAAATGTTAAATTCTTTTCATTTTTAGAAAAAAACTCCATGTGGTGTGCTGTGAAATCAAGCTGTGATGCTTAGTGTCAGTCTCTTTATATTATACCAGTTGTTTCAGAGAGCTTTATCATTTGGGGAGGGCACTGCAACTTTATACACCTCCGAAAGGAGCTAGCTTGAGGACTTGCAATTCACAGGGTGGGCAGAAGGGTCTCGGTCTTAACTCCTCAGCATTGTTTTAAAAAGAGTTGACATCTTGTGCTTTTTGATGATATTTGAAGTGGTGACAGTGGGAGAAACGCTCACTAATGTGGTAGCGGAATACATGTGTGGGAGTTGGAGCATATGTATATGTGTGCTCA
Organism: Acomys percivali; assembly: GCA_907169655.1. Classification (NCBI taxonomy): domain Eukaryota; kingdom Metazoa; phylum Chordata; class Mammalia; order Rodentia; family Muridae; genus Acomys; species Acomys percivali. Next base: position 42,451,658 of record OU015751.1, read on the forward strand.
TTAATGAGGGATAGAATGCTGGTTAAGTTTTGTTAATGTGACACAAAATAGAGACAGCCAGGAAGATGAAACCAGAAGTGAGGTATATCCCCCATGAGATTGACTGTTGACTGATGGGGGGAGGGGAGGCATGTTGATTGTGGGGTGGATGGGTCTGGGATGTGTAAGAAAAGTAGCTAAGCAAGATAGGGAGCAAGCCAGTGAACAGTATTCCTCCTTGGACTCTGCTGAGGTTCCTGCCTCTAGGGTTCTGTCTTGAATTTTGCCTTAGCTCTCCTCAGTGATGAAGTATGCTGTAGAAATCAAAGTCAGATAAACCCTTTTTTCTCTCAAGTGTTTCGGCCTGTGTTTTTGTCACAATAACAACAACAACAGAAAACAGACAGTGACTGTGATTGAGTACTTAGTGTGTGGAGGGTTTATAGCTGTGGCTGGAGGCACGACCCTCTATCAGAACGGGTAAATTGTGTTTTCCATGTCTTTGCCATCAAAGTATACACTTCAGCCCATATTTTCCAAGAGGAACTCAATTTTTATGGCTACCTTAAAAATTTTTTAATTTCACATGTATAAATGTTTTTGCCTCACATTTATTCTGTGTACCACATACATACTTGGAGCCCATGGAGGCCAGAAGAGGATGGCTGACACCCTAGATTTAGAATTATAGACTGTTGCAAGTCACCATGTGGGTGCTGGGAGTTGAACCTGGGCCATCTGGAAGAGTAGCCGTTGTTCATAACTGCTGAGCCACCTCCCCAAGATTTGAATGAATAGGTTCCATATGTATTTAATTTAAAATTTAAATATGGAGATGATTAACATAGTAAAAATGGCCATGTTACCAAAATCAATCTACAGATTAAGTGCAATTCCCATAAAGATTCCAACATAATTCTTTACAGACCTTGAAAATCAGTCCTCAACAACATATGAAAAGATAAAAAACCCAGGATAGCTAAAGAACTTCTGTTAATAACACCATTCCTGATTTCAAGTTGTTCTTTCTACAAAGCAATAGTAATAAAAACATCATGGAGTCGGCATAAAAACAGATAGTTTGATTAATGGAATCTAATTGCAGACCCAGAAATAAACCAACACACCTATGGATATTTGATTTTTGACAAAGAAGCCAAATCCATACAGAAGGAAAAAGATAATATTTTCAACAAATAGTACTGGTTTAACTGGGTGTCTACATGTAGAATAATGCAAGTAGATCCATATTTATCACCCTGCACAAAATTTAAGTCCAAGCGTCAACATAAAACCAAATGCACTAAATCTGTTAGAAGAAAAATGAGGAATAGCATTCAACTTATTGGTATAAGAGACAACTTCTTGAAAAGAACACCAACAGCTCAGGCTTCAAGATCAACAAATAATAAATGGGACCTCACAAAACTGAAAAGCATCTGTAAGGAAAAGGACACTCTCAACAAAACAAACAACAGCCTATTGATTGGGAAATCCTACATCCAACAGAAGGCTAATATCTAAAATATATAAAGAACTAAAAAAATTAAACACCAACAACCAAATAATCCAATTAAAAAATGGGGTACAGAGCTAAACAGAGAATTTCGAACAGAGAAATCTTGAATGATTGAGAAGCACTTAGAGAAGTGCTCAGTGTCTATAGCCATCAGGGAAATGCAAACCAAAATGACTCTGAAGTTCCATCTTATACCCATCAAAATGTCTAAGATTAAAACCAGCCACTGGGCAAAATATCCTCATTCCTACCACAGTTAGAATTCTGCCTAAATGTGGGCAAGCTTGGATGCAGATAAAGTCAATGGCCAAACTCTGCCAAGACAGCGTAAGCAAGTCCTCAAAAGTTCCTGCCTCATAAATATGTCTGTCAGATATATTGAACCAGGAGGCTGAAAATGATGCTCCAATGTAATAGAGAATTTTGGGTGACTGTTCAGGCAGCAAATCGTCTCTGTCATCTTCTCATTTGGGAAGTTGCTAACTTGCCCTCCCTGAATACTCAGGTAATTAATTTTATTCCTTCTCAATTCTCTGATTGGGTTGAAGACCATATAGTTTAGTTTTATAATTAAGTTTAGGGATTAAGATGATTTTTAGGCCTAGATAGATGTTTTAAGTTGATAATAATGAGATATGATAGATACTGATTTACGTTCAGAATTTTAGAATCCCCAAGATAGGAAAGATGTTTTCTTCAAGGCTATCAAATACAAATAGCCAAAACATGATAAATGTAACATCTATATAATTCCTGATTATTTCACGGCTCTTCTTACTGTAGTTAGTTTATTGTATATATGTGTAATAATATAAATGTATGTGTAAAAATATTTAATAAAAATAAAAATTAAGAAAAGAAACATGAGCAGCCAGTGAGGAAATGCAAGAGGCATTTTCCCATGGTCTTGCTGCAGGTTCCTGCCTTGGCTTTTTGCCTTGACCTCTAGCAGTGATGGCTTAGAACCTCGAAGTATAAGGTAAATTAAACTTTCTTCTCTCCCCATGTACCACCAAAAGCTCAAATGACAACACATGCTGGTGAGGATGTGGAGAAAGGGGAACACTCCTCCATTGCTGGTGGGAGTGCAAACTTGTACAAGCACTGTGGAGGTCAATCTGGCACTTTGTCAGAAAACTGGGAATAGTGCTACCTCAAGACTCAACTATACCACTTCCGGGCATATACCTGAAAAATTCTCCACCATACCACAAGGACACTTGCGCAACTATGTTCATAGCAGCTTTACTCATAATATTCAGAAACTGGAAACAACCTAGATGTCCTTCAACCAAAGAATGGATAAAGAAAATAAGTACATTTACACAATGAAATTCTACTCAGCTATAAAAAAAAACAAAACAAGGAAATCATGAAATTTGAAGGCAAATGGATGGACTAGAAAATATTATCTTGAGTGAGGTAACCCAGACCCAGAAAGACACACATGGTATGTAGTCACTTATAATTGGATATTAGGCATACAGTGTAGGATAACCATTCTACAATCCACAGATCCAAAGAATATATATAACAAGGAGGGCTCAAGGGAGGATGCTTGAATCTCTGTCAGAAGGGGAATAAAATAGACATCAGAAGTGGATGAAGGGATAGAATAAGGGTGAGGATCTGGTGAGGGAGGGCAGGGGTAGGAGGTGAGAAAGGTGGGAGAGAGAAGGAAAATGAGTGTGGGGGTCATCTCTGGGACCCACGATGGGGTAGGCTCCTGGGGGGATATGAGGGTGACTCTAGCTAAGACTTATAGCAGTGGGAAATATGGAGACTGAAGTAGCCACCTCCTATAGCCAGGCAGAACTTCCAGTGGAGGGAGGAGACACCAACCCACGCAAAAACCTTCGACCCAAAATTTACCCTGCATACAAGGTGTGCAGAGATAAAGATGGAGCAGAGATTGAAGGAAGGGCAAAACAATGACTGGCCCAACTTGAGACCCACCCCATGGAAGAGAGCCAATCCCTGGTACTGCTAACTACACTCTGTTATATTTGCAGACAGGGACCTAGCACAACTGTCTTCTGGGAGGCTACACCCAGAAATAGATCAAAACAGATCCAGAGACTCGCTGACAAATATTAGTAGGAGCTCTGAGAGTCTTGTGAAAGAGTTGAGGGCAAGGATAGAGGGACCTAGAGGGGACAAGAACTCCACAGGAAGACCAACAGAGGTGCATGGGAGCTCACAGATACTTAACCACCAACCAAAAAGCATGCATAACCTGGACCTAGATTCCCTACACATATGTAGCTGATGGGCAGCTTGATCTTCGAGAGGGTCCCCTAACAAGTGGAGCAGGGGCTGTCTCTGACATGGAGTATATTGCCTACTGGTGGATCACTTTCCCTTGGCAAGATTGCTTTGTTGGACCTCAGAGAAAGAAGATGTGCTTAGTCCTCATGGGACTTGATGTGGTACTAGGGCAGGTTGGTATAGGGGCAGAGACTCCCCTTTTTTTTTGAAGAGAAGGGGAGGGAGGAATGGGGGAAGAGGGTGGGAGTGTGGGACTGGGAGGAAAGTAGGAGGTGGCCACGGTTGGGATGTAAAGTGAATAAATAAATTTTAAAAGTTGAAATAAGATCACATCACTTCACCTGTACTTGTTCTTTCTTCTAACCACACCCATCTTACCACCTTCCAACATAACCAATTAGGGAGCTCATCTCTGGGAAAGATAATGTCTTCTCTTAGCAACCATCAGTTACCTATGTTTATTTTTTTCTAGGAGTGGGATCCTATGAGATTTCCCCCTTCTTTGTTAGCATGTCTGTTGATAAAGTCATTGGTTAGGTCTTGTTTATGTAGCCATGTTGTTGAGACGTTATATGTGTAGCTTTTCTAAGAGACACAATCTGAGAGTGGACTTCTTGGACCTCTAGCTCATAGAGTCTTTTTACACCCTCTTCCACAGTTTTTTCCTGAGCCTTATGTGCAGGGTTGTATGAGCATGGATTCTCTGATGTGTTGATCTCTGCATTGTGACAAGTTGTAGTTTTCTGTAGTGGCCTCTGCTGAATAAGAAGCTTCTTTGATGGTGGGTGTTTTAGTTAGGGTTTCTATTGCAGTGAAAAAACACCATGGCCAAAAACAACTCGAGGAGTAGAGGGTTTATTTTATCTTATAGCTCTCAGGTCACACTCCATTGCTGGGAAAGTCAGCGCAAGGTCTCAAACAGGGCAGGAACCTGGAAGCAGGAGTTGACGTAGAGGCTGTGGAGGAGTGTTGTTTACTGGCTTTCTCAGCCTGTGTTTGTTTATTTGTTTCTTTTAATAGCACCCTAGACCCCATGCCCACAAATAGTACTACACATAGTAAACTGGGCCCTCTCATATTAATCAGTAATTTAAAAATGCACAACAAATTTGTCTATGGGCAAATATTTTGGAGGTGTTTTCTCAATTGAGAGTCCCTAATGACCCTCGCTTGTGTCAAGTTGATAATAATGGGCATCACCATGGGTGAAAACTACACTTCTCTCTGTGTGTAAAGATAAGTATTTAGAATGTAGTTATGGATTATGCTGATCTAATGAAGTTCTGGTATTAGATTCGCAACTAATACCCCCAATGATTTTCCAGTTCTATGTCAGCATGTCTGTTGAAGCTGTCCTTGTTCAAGTCTTGTACTGAAAAACCATATTGTTGCGATTTTATATGTGTAACCTCTCTGACATTTCTAGGGGATGCAGTCTCACAGAAGGCAGCTTGTTCCTTTGGCTTTTACAGTCTTTTTGCCCCATCTCCCTTCATATTCCCTAAGTATTAGATGCAGTGTTGGGTTGTAGATGGGTGAGTTGGGGCTGGGCACCACACAGTCTCTCATTCCCTACAGTTTGGTAGTTTTAAGTTTTCTGTAATGGGATCAATCTTTTACAAAGATAATCTCTTTGTTGATATGTAACAGATATCTTTATCTGTAGGCATAAGCATAAACACTTAAAGTGCAATTAGGAATTATGCTTATTTCATAAAGTAGTAGTTATACATTCTCTCTAAGATCCAAGGTCTCCATAGCCCTGAGTAGTTGGCTAGGTTTCCAGTACCAGGTATAACATCCCCCCTTTTCCTTTGTTTTTCACTTTGTACCCTGATTGTAGCTCTCTCCCTCATTGCCTCCCCTCCTACCATCTCCTTCCTTCCCTTAGTCCTCAGAAAGGGGAGCCCTCTTCCCCTAACATCTGACCTCAGCCTATCAAGTTTCATCTGGACTTCCTCTATCCTCTTCCTCTGTAGCCTGGCAAGTGATCAAGAGTCCATGGCAGAAAGTAGTCCCTACACCCTATATTATGGGACCCACATGGAGACTGTGCTGCCTCTGAGCAGAGGTGGGAAATAGTTCTACCTCAAGACCCAGCCATACCCTTACTAGGAATGTACCTGCAAGATGCTCCACCATACAACATGATACCCCTTTGGTTCAGTGGGCTTTGGGTTTAACTGGAGAGTTGTTGGTTACCACCAAGATATGGGTGCCACTCTAGTATCCTTCTACTTTAACAATAATACCTCTCATTTATAGTAAATATAGAAATACTATTTTGTGATTTACTCTCTCTACCAATCATTTGAATTTGAATGATGAAATGATCAAATGCTAATAAAACAAAAACCCAAAAAGGAAAATGAGGAGAGGTGACTGAAACCAGGCAGAAGAGAGTAGAATAGTGCTGTCTTAGCTGGAATGTAATCCACTTAATTGATATGTAGACAACTTACATAGATCCACCTCACGATGCTTGTTAAAAATTCATATATTAAAAATGCATATATTTAAGACATCCCCCAAAAAAGAAAAGTCTCAAACAAACCAACAACTGAAAACAAAAACCAAAATAACAACAAAAATAATACTGTGTCATAATTCCTAAAAGTAGTGCATTGAGTTTGCATCTGTAGTTAGCGTCCTGGTCCTTTAATGCACTGTTTTCAGGCTGAAAAATCAGAAATCATTAGGTCTTTGAGCTTAGAAATGCCTGGTTTAAATGTAGCTGTTAGAAAGTATGGAGCGTTATGCCTCATTTTTTTTCATGGTAAACACAGATACTGAAACTCACAAGTATTGGCTACTTGATATACAAGTAAATATTTAGTGAATAAATGCTTTCTAAAAAATATAAGTGTAGCCTCATGCTGATGTGGTTGAGCCTACTGAGGGTTAGAGGCCAATTCAAGCCCACTTTTTGTTACTCACATGGGCATAAATAAAGACATAAAACTAGTAAAAATGAATAAAGCTATGGTTTAAAATAAACTTGGCTAAAGGTTATGCAAATTTGTTTGACTAATTTAAAAACCTTCCTGAGAAACATGGTTTCCAAGGGTAGACAGAAACATAAACTTCAGAGCTTTGGAGTGTAGGTTGTCTCTCGAAACTACACACACTATAACCCTGATGCTTGGTTAATATTTTTCTTAAAAATTCAATTCCCCTGGCAATTCTAGGAGCGGGACATGAATAACTTTCAAAAGGAAAATAATCTTTGTTGTTTGCATGGCACAGCTTCTCATTCAGTTGAAAAAAAAATTACTAAAATTTCCCTTGAAAAGCAGTGATTGAAAACTTCTAAAAATTCAAAGAACCCACAAAAAAAATATCAGTTCAAAACAAAATTCCTCAAGGTTTTTGCTAAACCAAAATATCCAAACCCAGATGGGTGCTTTCTTATCTCTGTCCTATATGCTGCCAATTTCCTGATGTGCTGAATATTTTGGAGGGAAGAAGTCTATGGTCCATGGGGCAAGACTTTCCAGGGTCATACTGTCAGGCTCAGATTGGCTGGACTATAATAGGTTCTTTCTTATCTTTACCAGGCAAAGATTAAGTTTATATGTTTATAGATGAGCAATCTATAAACACCAGCATTTTCATGTTTACAAATTCTAGAAAATAATTTTGATGCTAGGCAATTTCTATCAGCATCTGTTGGTTATTTATTTATTTATTTATTTATTTATTTATTTATTTATTGTTTGGCAGGTGACCAAATAATGAACTGTCAATTTGGTTAGAAACTTGTGGGCTGAAATTTTTCCCAATAATGTTTACTATTCAGAGATGTCGGGAAGGTGGCTTAGACAGAGTCATCTGCATTAGGAAGTTTCTGTGGTGCTTGCTTCTGTGGCTGAAGACCTACATGAGCAAGCCTTGCTTTTTGGCATTTCACCCAAACATAGGAAAGGAAATAAGTGAGAAAACCTTTAAATCAGTTGGGGCTTGATGAATGTTTAAATGTTTAAAGAGTGGGCCAAGGAGAAGAGTTGATAGCTAACAGTTGATGAAAAAATTGATAGTAAAAGTATATATTAAAGTTGAAAAATACTACTTTATGTATTCTAAATGGTATTTCATTTAGGTGAAATTGTAATCAACGTTTTTTTAATGTTGATTACCATTCTATTGGTTTTGCCTGTCAATTTGTATAATTATGCAAATTTAATCAGTCATCTGTACATTCTAAGTCAGGATCAATCTACAGAAGCTGATAAATCCAACTCAAAGAGATACAGTTTATTAAATTTAAAAATTTGCTTTCCTCAAGCTTGTGTTGATTATTCTATGCTATGAATTTTAGCAATCATTTTAAAGGAGGCGTAGAAAGACATTTATTTTATTGTGTGTGTGTGTGTGTGTGAGTGTGTACACATGCATGTGTGCTCACAGAGTTGTCAGAGAATACTTTTCAGGAGTTGATTCTTTCTTTCCACTCTGTGCATACTAAGGACTGAACTTACTTATGTTATCAGCATCCAAGTGTGTTTATCTTCTGAACCATCTCACTGGCCTGTAAATAGGCATTAGATCAATTTTCAAATATAAATGCCTTGAATAATTATTCCATATGCAAATTTCATTAGTTTAATTTCCTAAAACAGGTAATTCAACATACTCAATATTCATTTATAAGGACTTTAGATATTTTCAAAACAGTTAAAGAATTCCTAGTGACTGAAACCTGATATATAACACTAGTAAAAGTTTAAAACATAGCACATCCTGCTCATTTCAAGAATATTTATAATTTTCCAGCTTGAAATTGGAAAGTGAAATTAATCACTATTAGATATGCAAAACTCCATCAAAATGTAATATTTATTTAATAAATATTAATAAGCATTAATATTTATTAATATATTAAATATTATAACTTTCCATATTTAATTACATATCTACATTTATACATTGAGCCACAATGCCGGATCTTAAAAGTATTTATTCAGCTTTACAAACAGCTTAAATACTGCCTGCTTTGCACAGAATTATTAATATAATTTTGATTTACTTAAAACATCTCCTTAATAGAAAAAAGATTTCTCTACTGCTAAGGGTAGGCTGCATGCTCAGTAGCAACTGTCCAACAGAAAATGAACTTAAGGGAATCTTAAGAAGTTCCTTGTTTCCTAGAAATGATCATAATGAGTGAGTTAACCCAGAAGCAGAAAGAGTCAAATGGTATATACTCACTTATAACTAGACACTAGCCCAAGGGGCATGTCCCATGAAAGTCTTCACCTATCAGGAAAGTGGGATAGATGTGAGGACATCCTTTTGGGACTCTTAGTAGGAGATGTATGGGAGAATGAAGAAATAGAAGGATCCAGAGGGTCCTACAAACCTACAAGAAGAACATTATGATGGGCAGATCTGGGCCCAGGGGTTCTGTTCAAACTATGGCACCAGCCAAGGACAATACGTGCAGTAAACATCGAACCCCTACACAGATCTAGCCAATGGACAGAACATTCTCCACAGATGAGTGAAGAGTGGGGACTGACTTTCACATGAACTCTGGTGTCCCATTTTGACCACGCTCCCTTGTTGGGGAGGCCTGGTGGCACTCAGAGGAAGGATAGCAAGCTACCAAGAAGAGACTTTATACCCTATGATCATATACATGGGGAGGAAGTCCCCCTCAGTCACAGTCATAGGGGAGGGGAGTATGGGGAAAATGGGAGGGAGGGAGGAATGGGAGGATACAAGGATGGGATAACAATTGAGATGTAATATGAATGAATTAATAAATAATAAAAAAGTGAAAAAAATAAAGTGCAGATAGAATGAAAAAAAGAGGTTCCTTGTTTCATAATGTCATATCAAGGCTATTTTTCTCTTCATTTAAAAAAATAATACACACACACACACACACACACACACATATATTTAGCCTACAGATGTTTTGTGTAGTATAGTATAGTTTTGTGGATTTTATGTGATTCATGAATGCGTGAACAAATGTGTCTTTGTGTCTGTATCTGTTTCTTGTGCTCTCTTTTGGGCTCTTTTTCTTTTGTTTGTTTGTCAAATATATTATTTTCCTTTTATATATTATATTATATTAATTATATTATATTGTTTTTGTGCCTTTTCTTGTTTTACTTCTGTTCGTTTTGTCTTATTTTGATGTGTTAGATTATAGTATTTATATTATATTATGTTATATTATTATCCCTTTGATGCATATTTGTTTTCTACAGAGAGATAGAAATGGGGTGAGTCGGTCCAGATGTGAGGGGAGCTGGGTAGGAACTGCAAGGAGTAAAAGGAGGAAAAATCATAATCAGAATATATTGAATGAAAAAACTATTTTCAAGATTTCTTAGGTTAAGTACAATTATCCCACAAGTAAACGATATTGTCTTTCTGAAAATGTCATTCCTTTAAATCCTAGTAAATGTGAGACTGGAGAATGTTCATCAGACATAAAACAGGATTGAGTTTATGCCGAGGAAACATCTCTATGTTACTGACAGAAGCCTGGGTCTAGATATCTTCTCTACAAGGTTAGATTCTACATGTATTTTAAGTGGATTGGCAATATAGCCTATAATCATTGGTTTAAATTCTAGGAGTGCATTTTTCTTTCTGGCTGAATCCCATAAACAGGAACATTTCTAATTTTCCTCCTTACTGGTTTGAACTTGAAGTCAAGATTAAAAAAAAAACAAAACCGTTAATCTCTGTTCTTCCATTGGATAGTTCACATTCTATATTGATATAGACATAATTGAAATATCAATTGTAGCAAAATACTAGTGACATAATATTGACCACCTTGACTGCTTTAAAATGAACAGTTTAGGACAGGAGAGATACTCAGGCAATGAGAGCAAATACTGCTCTCGCTAAGGACCAAAGTGATTGCAGGCACATACATCAATTGGCTCGCAACGTCCTATAGCTCCAGCTCTAGGGGACCGCCACATTCTTCTCACTTCCATGAGCAATGAGCTCATGTGGTACATATAAGCTCATGCAAAAAATGCCTATAAATAAATAAATTCTAAATTTGTATAGTTTAGGGCACTGGGTGCTTTTCCATTATTGTGCTCCCAATTCCATAATTAATTTACAAAAAGTTTTGTCTTGAGAAAGAGAAAGTCCCTATCTCTTAAAACAGTAGTTTGTCATTCCCAATTCCCCAATCCTACTGACCACAATTCTACTTTTTGTTGCTACCAGCTATATAATAATATGGAATTCATATGGTATTTGCTCTTCAGTGACTGACTCATTTTAGCAGGAATGTCATTCTTATATTTTATCTGTGTCTTAACATTAACCACAACTTCTAGGGCAAATGTTCTGTTCACCATACTTCATTACTTTTCATCTGTCAAATGATTGTTTTTTATTTTTTGTGAGACAGGGTTTCTTTGTGTAGCCTTGACTGTCCTGGACTTGCTTTGTAGACCAGGCTAGCCTTGAATTCATAGCAATCTGCCTGCTTCTGCCTCCCAAGTGCTGGGATTAAAGGCATGCACCACCATGCCTGGCCCCTCAAATGACACTTTTTTCTTTATTTTATTTTATTTTATTAATTTATTCAGATTACAACTCAATTGTTATCCCATCACTTGTATCCTCCCATTCCTCCCTCCCTCCTGTTTTCACCCTATTCCCCTCCCCTAGATAGATCTATGACCGAGGGGGACTCCTCCCCCACTATATGGTCAAAGGCTTTCATGTCTCATCTTGGTAGCCTGCTTATTCTTTCTTTGAGTGCCACCAGGCCTCCCCACCAAGGGGAGGTGTCTTGAGCACTTACTCGGAGGTTATTGTGAATGAACAAGAATGTGCAAATAGTTTTTCAAGTTTCTGCTTTAATTTTTTCAAGTTGTGAAAGCCCCAAGTGGAATAATTGAGTCTCAAATATCTTTTTGCAAACTTTCATACACTTTAAACACCTGATTTTTAAAAATAGTACTTTTTATTTTTAGAAGTTCCATACACGTGTAAGTAATTATATGGAAATGGATCACACCACCACCTCTCTATAACTCCCCCACTGTCTTTGCCCCACTACATCTCTCTCACAGAGTCATGAACGTCTTGTCCCCCATGAGTCCAATTAGTGCTGCCCACATACATGTGGGTGTGTGGCCATCCACTGAGCATGAGGAATCTAACAACAGGCATATTTCCCAAGGACAGCGTCTCCCCCTGCTTCAGCAGCCAACAACTTCCAACAGTTCCAAAAGGGACTATAGGGATGGAGCCTTGAGGTTCCACCTCTCTCTGTCTTCATCAAAGCTGCTATTGTTTTTATGAAAAGAAGCCACATCATTCCCATGCTGGACGCTTAATTTCACTTAATAACATTATGTGACCGTAGGTTCACATCTACTGGAGCCCACCATACTGCAGTTTACAAAGAAGAGGAGGCTTAGCATATTGACACTTAAGGAAAGTTCTTGGCTCAGTAGCAGTAATCTTAACAGAGCACTGAGAGAAAGAAAGGCTGAGTTTCATGCAGCCACACCATCTCTACTGAGTCAGAGTTGCATTTTGTAAAAGGCCCCAGTGGTGATCCTAAAATGTTTGAGAAGCTTCATAGATGCTTCCTCGTAGCCATTTTTATCCTGGAAAAAATTTTAAGCAACAGAGTAAGCTCAAATATTATTATCCAATATTTGTTAAGCATTTTTAATTCCCCTTTGTCAGATATCAGATGGCAGGTTTCAGTTTATCGAAACTAAAGAAAATCTTTGGTCACAGATCATATGGAACATTAGAACATGCCAGAGTGCAGGATATCAGGGGTGGAGGGTCACTCATGTAAATGGCATTCTGCCAAGTAGGGATCAGGGATTGAGCATAACCAAGGGGGAAAAAACAGGTAATGGAGAAGGGACCATCCCAGAGTAAACATTTCAAGGACGGGAATCACATCTTATTTATCTCTGTATCCTTGGAACACTATGGTGACCATGGCATGCATTAGGCAGGGAGTAATCTTGGACCTAATTGAACGTTTTCTGAGCTTAACAAAAAAGACCAAGTATGGAGGCAGATGCCTGAAATTGTCGATGGTACTTGGAGCACTTGTGGCATCTGTTCAAACTGGTACCAGAACCCTTCTGAAGACATTGGCAGATGCTGGGTAGTTAAACCTGGTTGTGCGTTGACCTGGCATAAGGCAGCCTGAAGAATGTTAATTCGGTTTGTGTGAAGTGACTTTAGGAAATCATTTTTTAAAGAGGCCAAATGATTGTAGACAGAGGTGACCCAGCTTTGAGAAAAACCCAATACATAAATATCAGAACTGCCAAAAGAAATGAATGTCACTGTCACAAACCGCTTTACATTTCCATCCCCAACCCACATCTTAAAATAGTCTTATTCGAAAATGTTCTTTTCTTTAGGAAGAGCACATGCTCTTTCAGGAAACTGCTCTGGGAACCCTGCACTGAGGCAGGCTGAGAATTCAATTTATTGCCGGAGTGTTTCTGAAGATCTATTGGGCTTACTGTCCAAGGTCACCTAGCTTCTAATTCCAATGAAAGAAGAAAAATATAGCAAGTACTTGTAATGTTTCCTTTAAATAAGGGGAAAAAAAGAAGTAATGTTTTTCTTAAGGTTCTGGTGTTAGATGTTAAAAGTGAATATAGACAGTCAGAGGAGATCATCAGGAGTAAGGGAGGGAGCTAGGAATGGGAAAGTGGTCTCTTTAACGGAGTCAGGTAGTAACTGGGTCAGTAGGGACTGCATCCTTTGATAAACCTGGAAGGAGAATGAAGAGTAGCCAGAGGACAAAACGCTTCCTGTTCCAGCAGTGTTAACAGTAGACCCCTAAGTCACAAACACTTGGAAACTCAATAACTTCTAACTTCCACTGTTAGATTTTGACTTGAAATTCAGATTCAAGATAAAATGATAAATAAAGTTAAAGGCAAATAAAAAATGATCAAGCTATAGGTATCTTTCTATTTTTTCTTTCTTTCAAGTGTAATATTGAAATATGCCCATTCAACAAAAAGTTAGCGAATTTCCAGAGATTGGGCCGAGAGTCAAAGATTGAAATGGGTAAATAATTCTAAGGAGCTACAATTTGAGGCAATGTAGATGAAGTATATTTCTGTTATGATCATTATTGCTCCTGATTATTTATGTGAAGATATAGATATTATATCATGTTGAGATAATGATGCAGAAAGTGGGATGCAAGTTGAGTATTGAAGTTTTTTTTTAAATGTAGAGATGACAATAAAGAATTTAGATAAGAGGGACAAATAAACAATAAGAATTTATTTATCCCCATATGTAACAGTTGTAAAAATAAAGAAAGTGGCTGGATAGATGTTTTAGCATTTAAGAGTATTTGTTGCTCTTTTGGAGGATGTGAGGTTTTTTTCCCCAACATCTACTTCCTGTAGCTTCCAATCTCCTGTAACCCCAGCTCCATGGATCTGATTCCCCCCCCCACACACACACACATCCACATAAATATCTTAGAAATGAATATGATACAAAAGTGTAAAGAAAAATATGAGAAACCATACTAGATTTAGTCCCCCTCCAAGGATGATGCTAGAACTCTTTGAATTCTTGGATAAATTTATTATTGGGATGGCTAAATTCAAGCAGCATAGAAATTATATTCCACTGAATTAAGTAGAAAACCACATCTGGTTTCAAGTTGAATCTTAAAGCACAAGTAGAAGGGACCACCCCCTGGTGGTAGGGTACGCACATTACAACATCTATCCCTATGGAACATTCTGAAGTTTCAAACCGCAAACCTGGATTTGTGGCACCATCAAAGTGATTAGAGAACATAGCACCAGATGCAGAAACCCACAACCAAATGCTCGCTGGATCCACGAGAACTCCACAAAAGACGGGGATGAAGGATTGTAGAATCCTCCAGAGCGGTCAAGGACCGTGGGGGAAAAATGCCCCTCACTAGTGGGCCAGAGACTGAAGGACAATCAGGAAGTCTACATGCCACTGACCTAGGCCCTGTGTATAAATGTTATGGTTGTGTACTGGGTGTTCTTGTGGGGCACCTAACAGTGGCAGCACATACTGTATCTGATTCTTTTGCCTGTTTTCGGAACCCTTTTCCTCCTACTGGGTTGCTTAGTCTTGCCAGAAGATGATGGGATATGCCTTGTCATTTATTTATTTATTTATTTATTTATTTATTTATTTATTTATTTATTTATTTATTGTACATGAGTGCTTTATCTGCAGAAGAGGGCATCAGATCATATTGTAAATGGTTATGAGCCACCCTGTGGTTGCTGAAAATTGAACTCAAGACCTTTGGAAGAGCAGTCAGTGCTCTTAACCTCTGACCCATCTCTCCAGCCTGCCTCGTCTTATTGAAGCATGATATACTGTGTTTGGTTGACATCCCTGAGAGGCCTGCCTTTTTCTGAAGAGAGACAGAGAAGGAGTGGATCGGGGGGGCAGGAGGAGAGGGACTGGGAGGAGAAAAGGAAGGGGAAACTGTGCTTGGGATGTAGTGGGAGAGAAGAATAAAAGGTGCTCACACGACAGGAGCACTTGCACAGAGATCTGTCCCACTACATTTATTTACAACTCATTTAGAGTATCTAAATGAATTTTCCTAGAAGTCCTAGAACATGTTAAAAGAGCAACATTACAAATTACATTGTCCAAATGTGTTGGCTAACCATCATATTGTACAAGCTGCCTGACAGAAGGGCAGCACGGGACATTCTTCCCTGAATGCTGGCTGGTTGTTGCCCAGGGCAGCCATGGTGGTCTTTATGATCCCACTTGCTATTGTCAAAACCACTTCTTCATTTTTCAAAACTAAATGAGGTTATGGTTTGGAGAAAAATGGTTGTGATTTGAGGAGAGAAATGTGAAGCAGAAAAGAGGCTAGTTTCAGTCCACATGAGAGCCTTTCACCTGTTTTGCATGTTTGACTACAATGCATGGAGATGCTTCTCAGTTAGCTGCAGCACTCAGAGTCATCTTCGTAAAATGACCAGGGCATTGACGATTTTTCACTTTTTTGGGGGAAGTATGTGTAAAATTAACTACACAAACTAATACCTGTGGGGGGTCCTAATAAGTGCCCTGAGCAACAGTGAAGAAGCCTCTGAAACAATTAAATAAACTCTTTTGGAAAATTTGCTTTGAGATTATTTGCAAAGGAATCCAACTAAGAATGATTAATTGTTGTTTTGTTTTTGTTTGTCTGTTTATTTATTTCTACTGAGCACACAGTGGAAAGCAATAGGACTGCAGGCTGTGGAATCATGTATGTGCCTGTGTGTGTGTGTGTGTGTGTGTGTGTGTGTGTGTGTGTGTGTACCAAAGACACAGTTCTAGGTCTTTCAGCTTTTCAATATCACCAAGAGAGTCGACAAACAGAGGCACCACTTCTGAGAAGTACAGCTCAACCTGCATCCCGTTTCAGTGGTGGAATGCTGCATTGCAGCGTTAATCACGAGGTGCCCCTTCCCACGGCCAGACCCCTCCTTGCTGTGATCAGGCTGTCACATTGATGTCAAAGATCCAGCTCCGTCAGGTGAAGCACAAGAGAAGGGATGTGCTTTTTTCCCCCACCCCAGTGGAAAAGATGCCTGTGTTACAGTCACTCGGGTTAGGCATTCACTCTTGCATATCTTATGCCTCTCAATGACACCTCCAAGGATTTCATTTCTTTAGACCTTAAGAGATCTTTGAGGAGATAAAGAGTGTGGATTATCAGGCAGCCACTTGAAGAACAATAGACAAAGACAGAGGCATCAGAAAAACACACCAGTGCCTGCACACATCAATGCCTTGTTATGATATCAGATCACGGTAATTTTCACATGTTATAATTTGGCAAATTGGATCTTCAAATAGGCGAGGAAGTTCACCTTAAAAAAAACAGCACTTTTTTTTTTCAGAGATTGATTGCTCCCTTTTTGTAGTTTCTCTTTTGGAGTGTTTGTTGTGTGTGTTTAATGCTTTTGCTCTTTGTTTTCCCAGCCCCACAGAAAGTGAACGAGTCTCTGCTGGTTTCTTATGATGGCTTTGCTCACTGAGGCGAGCCGCCTCTGGACTGTTCGATAGCTCTGACTGGCAGTTATCCTCCTGTGTAGCCGAGCCATGGAGAAGGCACTTTCTCTTTCCTGTTTTCAAGACACGGCTGGAATCAATGAAAATCCATTAACTTTCACCTGTTTAAATTTTAGACCATTGAAGACAATCATACATTTTTCCAAACAAACACAGGACTTTTTCCTTTAAAGCTATATTAAATAATCAAATGATGGATAACTTATTTGTGAAGTTACCGTAGGACATTGTCCTTTTAGTAAATGCCACGATTCAAAACAGAAAAAATAGATGGAATTAATTTAATTAAATGTGGTAGCCAGTAGTGGTGGTGACCACCTCCAATCCCAACGTTTGGCAGGTGAGGGCAGGAGGATCAACAATTCAGGTATACTCAGGGAATGTGAGGGCAGCTGGGGCTACACGAGATGATAGCTTAAGATAAAGTAATATGAATTATAAAAACTCTACAGAGATGTCATAGCTAAGATGATCTATAGTTTAGTACATCATATGAAATGCATTTAGTGACTGACTAAAGACAATTCAAAATTATTCACTTGTCATAGGTAACAAAAATATCAATCCTTATGTGTAGTTACTAAAAGTGTGATGTTACTATTGGTAGTTATTCAGCTTGCTCTTTTAATATTTAAATCAAAGAAAAATTAAGTAATAAAACAAGGAGTCATAAATTACTCCGATCACTACTAAGATTAGTGCCCATCTTCCTCCTAAAGCTGTCAAAAAATTCCCAAATGCCTTACCTTCGTTTATAATTATCAACCACAAATGTGTAGTGTATTAGTATTCTCATGTTTCCAGAACATCATTTTATGCCTTCATTTCCTCCCCACCTCTCTAATACAGAAGTGCCTTCTGTATCTATTGCTCTATGGGCAGGATTAAATTAATAGCATTCCTCTTCTCCTAACCGTTTCCGTTTCTTGATTCAATTGAAATACACGGAAACACTGCATGCTCTAGTCCTTCAGAACAAAAACTTGGTGTGTGTGTACACGCATGTGTGTATGAGTATGAGTGTGTGAGAGAGGTCTCAAACTCACCATGTAGCCAAAGATAGCCTTGAACTTTGTGTGTGTGAGAGAGAAGCAGAAAGAGGGAGGAACCACAAACTCACCATGTAATCAAAGATAACCCTGATGAGACAGGGAGAGAGAGAGAGAGAGAGAGAGAGGGAGAGGGAGAGGGGGATGGGGAGGGGGAGAGAGAAAGTTCAGGGCTATCTTTGACTATATGGTGAGTGTGAAACCTCTCTTTGTCTCTCTGTCTCTCTGTTTCTCTCTCCCTCTCCCTCCCTCCCACCCTCCCTCCTCCTTCTGCCCCCGCCCCACCACCACCATCTGCATTTGCTCCTGTGAATGTGTATGTGTGGGAACATGCATGTAGAAGACAGATGTTTACATTGGGTGTCTTCCTCAACTTCTCTCCAAGTTAGTTTTTGACACAGGGCTGCTGGCTGAGTCTTGAGCTTGCTGATTCAGCTATACTAACTGACCAGCAACTTGGAAGGGTCCTCTTGTCTCTGCCTCCCCAGTGCTGGGATTTCAGGAGTGCATGCTATATCTAGTATTTAAGGTTAGTTATTGGTGATTGAACTCAGGTCTTCATTTTGGGTAGCAAGTACTTTACGCATGACCCATTTCTGCAGCCCTAGAACTTTTACAAAGCTGTTGGGTTTACTGACCTGGGAGCTTTAGGATCTCTCAGAATTGCCTCTTCACTGTCTTAGACTATTCTGGACACCAGAGGTATATTTTGCTATTCTGAGCCCTCTTCATCTTCACCATAACCACTCAAGTTCATTTACTGGGAATGTGTTACTGAAATTGCATCTTACCCACAAACTTGTATTTTTTTGCAGGTACATACAGAGTCCCAACCATCTTGAGGAATCAGTTTCTGTGAGTGTCTTTTCTGTTCCTCATCTCTGAATGTCCTGTGAGCTTGGCATTATCACAAGATCATAACTGAGTCCTTATTCACAGGCACAATTTCACAAAAGTCTCTCTCTTTTCTTTTCCATTGTGTGGTACTAGAGATTGAACATGTGAGGCTAGCCCCCTGCCACTGGAATACCTCCCCAGTCCACATAGTGTTGTCTTCCTTAAAGACAATTGTTGTTTTGCTGGTGACTTAGCAGTTAAGAATGAGAATTGCTCTTATAGAAGACCCAGGTTTGATTCTCACCACCCATATTGGGCAGTTCACAAGAATCTGTAACTCCAGTTTAAGGGATATGTGCTTCCTCTGCCTCCCATGGGAACCTGCACTCAACTACACAGACACACACACAAATTAAAAAGAAATCTTAAGAGTTTAAAACTATTTTATTTATTATAATTATTTTATTATCTATGGTGTGTGTATGTGTGTGTGTGTGTGTGTGTGTGTGTGTGTGTGTGTGTGTGTGTGTGTGT
>OU015751.1:42479730-42519081 GCA_907169655.1 Acomys percivali
TCTCTCTCTCTCTCTCTCTCTCTCTCTCTCTCTCTCTCTCTCTGTATTTGACTGTGTGCACATTTGGAGCCTAGGGTAGAACCACAGGTGTGCCTCCTGTCCTGGTTAATTTTATGTCAATTTGACATGAGCTAGAGCTATCAGAGAGGAGGGAGCCTCAATTTTAAAAATTGCCTCTATAAAATGGGGTTGTAGGCAAACCTGTGAGGCATTTTCTTAGTAATTGATAGGAAAGCATCCAGTCCACTGTGGATTGTGCCATCCTTGGGTTGACGATCCTGGGTTCTAATAGAAGAATAGGCTGAGCAAACCAGAGGGAACAATCAGTAAACAGCCCTCCTCCATTGTGCCTGAGTCAGCTCCTGCCTCCAGGTTTCTGCACTGTTGTCATGGAGATACTGGTTCACATGGGCTTGTGGTCCTGGTTTTTCTAAGATTGACCAAGCTGTGGGGAGCACACCAATAAGTAGCACTCCTCCATGGCCTCTGCATCAACTTCTGCCTCAAGGTTCCATCCTAGGTGAGTTCTTGTCTTCTCTGCTTTTGATGAACTGCTTTATGGAGTTCAGAGTGAAATAAATCCATTTGTCCCCAAGTAGGTTTTGGTCTTGGTGTCTCATCACAGCAGTAGTAACCCTAACTAAGACAGCTTCTCTGGTGCCTTCTAACTTGGTTTTTGAGCTAGGTTCTCTCATTGGCTTGGGACTTTCTGAGGAGCCTGGGATGGTTGGTTAGTCATCCCCAGGGTTTCTGTCTTCAGTTCGCACCTGGATTACAAGCTTTACTTGCTTATTATTTTTATTGTGGGTGCTAGAGATGGAACTCAAACTCAGCTCTCATCCTTGTTTGTGCAAACAGTTCACTAACAGAGCCATATCCTCAGCCTGTATTGATTTTAAAGTTCACCTTAAAACAAACCAATGAGTTGTCCTATACCAATAAAGAAATCCTTAATTTTGAATAATTTTCTTCCTGAGTGTGTTTGTTAGTTTTTGTCAAATTGACCCAAAATAGACTCACCCTTGAAGAATGCCCCCAGTTGAGGAACTGCTTCCATCAGATGGCCTGCAGGGGTGTTTTATTGAGTGATGATTGATGTTTAAGGGCCCGCCCTACTGTGAGTGATGTAATACCTGGTTGGATAAGAAAGCATGTTGAGCAAGCCATGAAAATGAGGCCAGGGAGCAACATTCTTCATACTTTTTGTTTCATTTCCTCACTCCAGGTCCTTTCCTTGAACTCTTGTCCCATAGAGTGTCATCTGTAAGATATAGTAAACACATTCCTCCCCAGGTTTGTTTTGGTCAGTGTTTGCTCACAGCAACAGAGAAGTGAGTAAGTAAACTGGCTCTCTCTCTTGAGTGATTTTAGTGTCATCTTGCTGAGGTTGTGGTTCCAAGGTTAATTCTCACTTACGCAATTTGTTTTCTTATTGTTGTTGCTATTTTAAGGTTTTTATTTTGATTACAACATTTCTCCTTCCCTTTTCCATCTCCAAACCCTCTCATATATGTCTTTGCACTCTCCTTCAAATTCATGGCCTCTTTTTCCATCAGTGGCTACGACATGCATATCTGTATTTGCATATACATATATTCCTAAATATGACTTGTTAAGTCAATATAATGTTACTCGTATGTGTACTTTCAGACCTGACTTTTTGGAACTGGACAATCATTGGTGTGCTTTTCCCTGGGAGAGCTACCTCTCCTGCTCCCAGCTTTACCCAGTTGTCTGTAGTTCTTTGTTTAGGGTTGAGACCTTGTGGGCTTTTTATTTTTTCCTCCCATGCAGTTCAGTGTATTCATTGCTGTCCTCCTTCTTCAGTTCACATTTGTGTGGCTGTGTTGAGGAAATGTTATGGTGTAGCTTTTGATGGTGCTCACAGATACAATCTTACAACAATGTCCCCTTTCTACAATGTCACCGAGTCTTAGGTGGAGGGGTGTTTTATAGATGTATCCACTGGAGCTGAGCTCCATGACTCTACATTTTGATTGGTTGTAGTTTTCTGTAGTGGTCTTCATCTTTTGTGAAAGAGAAATTTCATTGATGAGGAATGAAGACTATGCTTACCTGCAGACACATGTTTATAGATTGCTGTTGGAGATTATACTAGTCTAGGAAATTAGTGGTTATACATTATCCTTCAATAACCATGGTTTTGCTAACATGAGTAGTTAGCTAGATTTTCAGTACCAGGCATGGTCTCCTTCTTGTTGAACAGGTCATTAAGTCCAGTGAGAGAGCTGTTAGTTACTGCCAAGGTATGTATGTCACTACTGCACCCACATGCTTATAATTCCATGCTGGTCACTGGTGTGGTTCATTGGCATTATAACTGGTCATAACTGGGTGGGGCAGTTGGTTGCCTCTCTTCTTTGTAATCATACATGGAGCCTTCTGTTTCCATGAAAGCTAATAATGATTTTCATTCTATTTTTCAAACTTAAGTTGAATATTAGACTATTTATTTCAAACAACTGTAATGTTTATTGGCTATGCTATACATTTTTATGTAAGTGTATACTATATCTTTTGATAGGTGGCATTTTTGGTTTTAATTCAATTTAAACTTAGACCCTAACTTATCTGTCTTCCTCCTTTAAATTAAGAATTATTTAGGAATGTTACATAATTTCCAAATATCTGGAAGTTTTCTAGCTGTTTTTCTTTTTTTCTGTTTTTGATAACTAGTATAATTCTTTCATTTCTACAAAATATCATTTAGATGATTTTAAGAAGTGTAAATTTAAATTAACCTGTTTTTCAAAACTAAGTCAGGATCTACCCACCACAGCAGTCTGTGCCTGCAAAAGTGAGCAGATAAAACCCAGCCTGGTTAGGCCACATGGCCCGGACAGGTCTCCTATGGTTTTTGGAGGGGCTGGACAGCTTTAAGAGGTCAAGATGGAGATCTGAACAGTGACCACAACTCACAGGAACTGAACTGCAAAAGGTGTGCTATCTACACTGGTCCAGGAAGGAACCTGACTGTTGGCCACAGCAGTCTGTACCTGCATAATTGGGCTGATAAAGCCTGGCCTGGCCAATCTACATGGCCCATCAGGGTCTCCTGTGCTCTTGGGAGAGGCTGGACAGCCCTGACAGGTCAGGGCAGAAAATTAAACAGTGGCCCCAACACAGCTGTTCTGAGTCACCTCAGAAGCATGAATGGGACCAGACAGAAGCTTACCTTCGCTGACCCAGTTGGGAACTAAAGTATAGAGCAAAGTCTCCTGGAGCAGAAACCAGGTCACCTGCCTGTTCCAGAGAAGAACCCCCTGATACCCACAGCCAACGGCAAGTGACCTAATATCACTCACCACCTATCCACTCTCAAAGACCAGAGAAGGACACCAGAAGCTACCTCCCAACATCAGGGACAGCAAGATGAATAAAGAACAGTATAAGAATGCAAACAACAAAACCCAAAACAATTTGGCATCTCAAGATGCCAGCTATCCCAAAGAAAGTGACCATGAAAAATAAAACACAATCGAAATACAAGAAAATGACCTCAAATCTTTAATAATGAAGATAATAATGGAAGAAATTAATAAAATCCATAAACAAATGCAGGAAAATGCAACCAAACAAGTTGAAGACATAAAAGAAGCCTATAGAGAGGTACTGGAAGAAATTCAAGAAAATAAAAACAGAGGAAGGAAATCAATTAAAACAGTTTAAGATCTGAAGATGAAAATGGAAACAATGATAAAACACAGACAGAAGAAAAACCAGAACAAGAGACCTTAGGGAAGAAAGCAAGCAACACAGAGGTGAGCTTCTCTAAGAGAATCCAAGAAATGGAGGAACGAATGTCAGGACTAGAAGATACAATTGTAGAACTTGAAGCACATTATAAGTGTTCTTGAAAAGAACATGTAGCCTAGGGCTGTTAAAATGGCTCAATGAGGAAAGGCAATTACTCCAAGCTTCCTGACCTGATTGATCTCAGTTTGGTCCCTGGAACCCATGTGGTGGAAGGAGAAAATCAACTTCTATAAGTTGTTTTTTGACTCTATATACACCTTGTGGTGTGCATGTGCCCACATACATACATACATATATACATACAAATACACTAAGATAAGGCAAATAAAAAATTTTAAAATGTATATTCTATCATTATTGGATGAAATGTCTTACAAATTCACTATTATGAAGCTAGTTGATAGAGAC
The DNA here is from genome assembly GCA_907169655.1 of Acomys percivali. Lineage (NCBI taxonomy): Eukaryota > Metazoa > Chordata > Mammalia > Rodentia > Muridae > Acomys > Acomys percivali. The sequence goes on from OU015751.1 coordinate 42,483,916, forward strand.
AATCAAGTCCTTGCCAACTGTATTGATTTTTGTGTCTGCTTCTATTGACTAGAAAAAGTCTAATTTATAGAGAAATTGTAGTTTTCTTTCATCAGTTCTATTTTTTACCTCATAACATTTGCAGTTTTGTTGGCGATATTGTTAGGTGTTCTCTCTTTTTTTTTAAATTTTTTTTAGGTGTTCTCTTTACACTTTTATGAATTGGCTACTTTAATGAGATGCTTACATTTATATAAGGCATTGCTCTGAATTCCACTTTGTGTACTATAAATGTGGTTACTTCAGCTTAATTTTCATTAGTTCCTGACTGTGTATCATTTTTTATACTGTCACATTTAGAAAAACATATGTATTATTTGATCATTTCTTGAAAATTTATAATGCATTTTGTTCAGATTCACAGGATCATTGTTGTCTTTTATTCCCCCCACCCACCTCCCCCAGTTGAATTCCTTCCTCACTAGTCACAGTTCTACTTCCTGTGTTCTTTCTTTTCTCTTTTTGTGATCCACTGTATCTAACTAGGGTTCACTATATGAGAGTGTGAGTGTGTGGTTATGGCTAGAGCCTGGGTACCTTTTCAGTGGCTACACCACTGAATAAAACATCTCTTCCTCCACCTGCAACCATTAGTTGTCTCTGACTCTGTTGCCTGCCTCTGGATCCCTTTGCTCTATCTGGGTTGCTTTATCAGGCCTCAGTGGGAGAGAATGCCCTTAGTACCCCTTGACTTTTCTCCTCTCTAAGGATCTGAGAGGAGTGCATGAGTGTGGGACTGAGAGGAGAGGAGAGAGGGGGCTGGGATCAGGCTGTAAAATGATTAAATAAAAACAAACAATACAAACTATATATAAACACAAACATATATACATAAAAATACATCCAAAATAATGTGATTCCTTGAAGCCACAGATGAGAAAGAACATTGAGTTATCTCATTCAATATGATCTTTTCTAGATACATTAGTGTACCTGAAATTTTCATAATTTCATTTTTAATAACTGAACAGTATTCCATTGTATATACACCCCATATTTTTATTTATCCATTCATCTCCCAAAGCGTTAAAGTTTTTTCCAACTTATGGCTATTATGAATATGGTAGCAAAGAACATTGTTAAGTAACTGGAATACGGCATTGAGTCCTTTGGGCATATAGCAAGGAGGTATTTAGCTGGGTGATGCCATATATTTATTTTTAGTTTTTTTCAACATAGAGTCTTTATTGATTATTTGGCAATTTCATATAATACACCATAATCATACTCACTTCCCATTCCTCTCAGGTCTACCCTCCCACCCTGTGCTCCCCCTCCCCCACTACTAAAATAAAAAAAATACATCAAGTCCATTTTGTGTTGTCCTTACACTCACTGAAGGATGGTTAAATTTCCCTGTGGCCATCCTCTTAAAGATAGCTGTTGCTCAGCCCTGACCAAGCCATCAACCATGAAGAGCTATATTCAGCGTCTTTATTACAATTTTAAAGAACTCTCTTCAATGGCTTTTTGTCTAGACAGTTTTTTGGGGGGGGGAGTTGTCACAGAAGCCTTCAATGTCTCTCATTCTCAATTTTGAGTCTGCAGCCATCCATACCACTGCAAAAAGAAGCTTCCTTATCCTAAGAGCCAGTGGCAACACTGATTGCAAACATTAACATGGCCTTAGGCAGCAGCACAGACCACTAACATCCACACGCCCTGAGGTAGCAGCAGAGACCACAGGCATCCACTCAGCATGTGGCAGCAGCATAGCTCACTGACACCAGCATGTCCACAGGCTGTAGCATAGACCACAGACACTAACATGTCCTCAGGCGGCAACACAGACTATAGAGGTCTTTGAAGGATGCCCAGTCCAGAAAATGAACCATTCTCCATCTTGGATATCCTGCTCTTGCTCAGAGCCAGGGTGATCCTGAGGTTGGGCAGCCTGCTAAGGGACATAGCCTGCGCACACTCCAAGCTGATAGACATCACCCTGCAAGGACATACTCCTACACCGGTCACCAACATATCTCTAGTTCCACCTTTCTTTGCAGTCTCTAGTTTTGCTTCTCACTGCTCTGTTGATATTTTCTCCCCAATTTCACGAGACCACTTAAAAAAAGCATTTTCACATAAGACTTGCATTTTAAACATTCTAGAACTACTGTGGGTTCTGTTTACTCACTGTTAGACACCATTGCCCTGCCTCAGGGCATCTGTGGGTCTCTCAGGCTCCTGGATCCTACCCCATGGCTCCAAGAGTTTGTTTTTGTGCTAGTACCATACTGTTTTTATTACTATAGCTCTGTAATATATCTTAAACTCTGTAATAACAATTCCTCCAGTATTCTTTTTGTTCAGGGTTACTTTAGGTATCTAGGCTCTTTTCTTGTTCCATATGTATTTTCGGACTTTTTTCTATGTCTTTCAAGCATGTTGTGGGAATTTTGATTGGGATTTAGTTCAACCTGTAGATTGGTTTTGTAAGGATGGCCAATACATTAATTATAGTGATCCATGAACATGGAATACCTTTCCATTTTCTAGTATCTTTTTCAGTCCTTTTCTTCAGATATACAAGGTTTTCACTGTAGAGGTATTTACAGCCTGGGTCCATTTATTCTGAGATATTTTATTGCCTTTGATGTTAAAATAAAAGGAAGTGTGCACATAATATCTTTTTCAGTGAGTTTATTGCTGATGTATTTTGTGTCCTGACCAGTTTGCCAAAGCTCTTGATTGTTTCTAGTTTTCTGGTGGAATACTTTGGATGTCTTATGTATAGTGTATCATCTGTAAGTGGAGACAATTTGAGTTCCATTCTTATTGAATCTCTTTGTTTTCCTTATTGTTCTGACTAGTGCTTACAGTGCCCTGTTGAACAAAATGATTGTAGTGGACAGCTCTGTCTCATTCCCGGTTTTCAGTCTTTTTTTTCTCTTCTGATCCCGAGGGTTGAACACAGGGTTTAGTACATTCTAAGTAAGCAGTCTTCTGCTGAGCCTTGATCCCAGCCTTCTGGATATCACACATAAACATTACTATCCACTTTTCATCCTTTGAATAGTTACCCAGAATCTAAATGATGTCTTTTAAAAATATCTATTTATTTATTTTATATATATTAGTTTCTATTTGCATGGTCACCAGCATGCCAGAAGAATGTATCAGATCACATTATAGATGGTTGTGAGCAACCATGTGGTTGTAATACCCCTGGAAGAGCAGACAGTGCTCTTAAGCAGACCCATCTTTCCAGCCCCCTTAATGATGTCTTTAATGAACTAGAGAGAAAAAACTTGCTACCTATAATGACTAAGTAAATAAAAGTGAATTACAACAACAAAATTATTATTATTAATAAATAGTCTTATCTATATTTCTTGTGATTTCTGATTTGACTCTATGCCTTGGATTTATGATATCTGATTCATGAATTCAGATGTGAAACTCTGTATCTTCTTGTGTGATCTTTTTTCTTATTGTACCATATGTGCACTTTTCTTTTCTACTATATAACATGGGTGTCTTATTTTGAAAGAACATTCTAGTTAAGGAGAAAGAATTGCACATTTGACATTTGAAAAAGTGTATCCTACAGATTGAGGAACTGAAAGAGGAATATAAACTATCAGTTCTGCTATGTGCTCAATGTTCAGAAAGAAGAATAAGGTGATTTGGTATTTGTCATCTAAATTGCTATAATTTTTAAAAAATATTTTTGACAAAAGGCTCATATTGGAACAGTAATTTCTTTAAAAGGGAATGTTAGAGTTTAATAAGAGAAAACTGTATGAGATTTAAAATTTTTATCTTTTATTCTTATCATATAGGAATGAATGTTTTGCCCATATGTATGTGTATTGCACATGTATAGTGAATGTGATGGCCAAAAAAGGGTATTCTATCCTCTGAGGCTGGAGTTACAGACACTTATGAACCACAGTATGGATTCTGGGACTTGAACCTGATTCCTCTGTAAGAGCAGCCAAGGCTCTTAACAGCACAGCTGTGCCGTCTTTCCAACACTAGCCTTGTAAGATTTTGTGGACTTATTTCATACAAAGGAAGGAAATATAGAACCAGAATATGTATATTCAACTTTTATTGAACTTACTATTCACTACAGAAGTCATAAGCCTTGAAAGGCAAACATCACACGTATCTCAGAGGCTACAGTCATGCTTTAGAAGTTAGAAAAGGCTGCATTGTTTTTTAATAGAGAGCTTGAGCAGTGTCAACAGTCCTTTCAGATCTCTGTCTTTCTCGGACTTGCTTAAGAAGTGAGTGATACACTTAAGAAAAGCTTTCTTAAACTCATGAGCTCAAAAGCCAGTAGTGCACAGAAATAATTCTTGTGTGTGAGTGTTTCAAATGGATCTCAGTGAACAATTATTATAAAGACAGGAAAATATTATGTGTGGATATTCTCCTATGACATCTGAAAGCAGCCTGACAACTGGCATTACTTTATTATACCCTTCTCAGGGACCTCTACTTAAGGTCATCAAATGTTACTTAAAGGTAATAACTTAAAAAGCCATGGTATAATCTTGCAGAAACTTATAAAAGATAAATACAAAGGAACTGGATTTTAGGATAGGTTCTCCCACAATCTGGGTGAAAAATTTAGAAACTTTCTTTTATTTATTTTTTGGTTGATGTAATTTGAAAAAAATAGTGCACAGAACTTGGTGTTACAGAAATGGTACACATTTATTTTGTATTTTAATCACACTAAAGAGACTTCTCCATATGCCGTACCAGTAGTCGGGAGTTAGTTCTTGATAAATCTGTATATGGAAAATAAAAATAATCTTATAAATGGAATTGGTTAAACTAATACTACCTTTATTAACTAGAGGGAGGTATGTCAACCTTAACATTTCTGGAAATGTTCTAGATGCAATACATCATAGGTAATTGTGGAAAAGAGACTATGTTAAATCTGAGTTATTATTGTATAATACTGCGGATTTTCTATTTTTGCTCCATGTATTATTAAAGAGTATCCAGGGAACACTTTGTTATTATTCAAAATGTTACCTCATAAGTGAATGATAGAATCAGGATTTTTGACCTGACTATCCACAGAGCCTGAAAATATCACCTTCATATATAAATGGCCTTTAGAGATTTATTTTATTTTATTTTATTTTATTTTATTTTATTTGTATGAGTGCTTGCTTACATGTGCTTATATGTATCACATGTCTGAAAGTCAAAGGAGGACAAAAGAGGGCACTGCATCCCCTGGAATGGGAATGACAGATGCTATAAGCTGCTCTCTGAGTGCTGGGAACTGAATTCAGGTTCTATAAAAGAACGACAAATGATCTTAACCACCAAGCAATCTCTCCATCCCTGTTGCACCTTAAAAACATCAACAAAATACCCAAACTCTTAGATGTTATAAGCATATACCAACCCAAGCATCATGTTTAAGTTAAACATGCCATACCAGTAATTGTGTGAAATGCTCAATGTCATGTTATGAAATAGGTTTTGTGTTCTAAGATTGTCTAATTTTTTTACTTAAATACATGTTATGAACATATATTAAAATAGGCTAGGCTAAGCTGTATGATGCTGGCTAAGCATCATATATTAAAGGCATTTTTCCTTTAAGATATGTTATTCCAACTATGATATTTAGACTATAACAACACTGTACGTCAACGATCATTTCTATGCAGTTATGGGTGTAAAATTGAAGTGCAATAATGGATCAAATATAGAAGAGATATTTCCTCAAGGATCCAGTAATATTCAAATACAAGCACACAAAGTAATACGTATCCTAGAAGAGCTGACTCAAATTCTAGCACATGCGTAGTTTTTGTCCTATAGTCACATGGTTAAACACAAACGGAATGCCTCTGTAATTAGTACTCCTACATCTTAATATAGATGTATCTATTTTATTTCTCAAAACAACAACAACAACAACAACAAACAAATAAACAAACAAAAACAAACCACCCCCTAGAGTTTGCGAGTTAAGCCATGGAACTGTATAGCTCATGCCTTCCTCAGCCTTACTTTTCATATTTATAAATTAACGAAGTTAAAATCAGTTTGTTATATGTAGTACTTTCTTTATATAATAATCTTCCTTCTCTAAGTTTTCTGTATGTGGGAATCGTATCAAGAAGCTGCAGTACCAACTGTGAAAGCTATTTCTTCCTCTAGGTTCGGATTGATGAAAGCCAAGATCATAGTACTCTTCATCCACACACTCACTTTCAGGGTTCATTGTAAGAAGAGGCATTCCCAGGAGAACTGCACTCAGGGCGCATTAAAAGAATGTGTTCGGCTTCTCTCTTTTTTGTCTTTCAAGATGAAAATTCTTAAAATTTCTTTCTTTCTTTTTTTATTAATTTATTCTTGTTACATCTCAATGGTTATCCCATCCCTTGTATCCTCCCATTCTTCCCTCCCTACAGGCGGTAAACTTTAAACCCCTACCCAGATCTAGCCAATGGACAGAACATTATCCACAGTTGAGTGGAGAGTGGGGTATGACTGTCACACGAACTCTGGTGCCCCATATTTGACCATGTCCCCTGGAGGGGGAGACCTGGTGGCACTCAGAGGAAGGATAGCAGGTTACCAAGAAGAGACTTGATACCCTATGAGCATATACAGGGGGAGGAGGTCCCCCTCAGGAACAGTCATAGGGGAGGAAAAATCTTAACATTTTTAACACTTATCAACCATTATAAGCAACTTAAGTCTATTTCTGTCCTTGATCTAATTAGGTGTAGTTGGATAGGAGCCTGCTGTGTTATATAAATTATGTGTGCTGTGTTTGACATACTTATGAGGAAGGATAGCTGGGTATCGAAGGCATCAGATTTACAGATTCTTTTAGAGTAAGGCTCCTTAAACATTTTTTCCATTCCATCCAACCTGTTTTATGCACAAGGAATTTTTATGTGGCCTTAGGTAATTAGATAGATAGATAGATAGATAGATAGATAGATAGATAGATAGATAGATACAAATAAACCATGTACTGATAACAAATCACAAAATGATTTATTTTGAAAACAATCATTTGGTGTATATGTAATACATCATCTTATTTATTAAACATATAAGCAAAATCACATACTAGTGAGACAGATGTGTTTACATTTGCATAAAGAATTAAATCTTGGATGAATATTTAAAACTGAAGGAATGTGGAACATCTTCAGCATTTTTCAGAGTTGATCAATATTTTGATTTTTATAATTGTCAATGCTGAGAATATTGTTTCACACAGTATATATTAGACATTAAAAATTCTGTTCCATCCCCAAGGGAAAACGAATTTGAATTTTTATGAAGTTCCTCATATTTTGTGTGTGTGTGATGTATGTGTGTTCATGTGTGTGTGGTTCACATGTGTGTGGGGTCCACATGTGCCTGTAGTAGACATTGTAGTATCTTTCTTAATTGTCTTTTGAGACAAGGTCTCTCACTGAACCTGGAGCTCACCAGTTCAGTCAGATAGGTTGGCCATCAAATCCCTGCAATCCTCCTGTCTCTACATCTTCAGTGCTAGGAGGACAGGCACAGGTCATCACATCTGGCTTTTTTACATGGATGCTGGGAAGGTAAGCACTTTACTGACTGAGGGATATCCCTAGCCCCTCAGGTAGCAATTTTAAAAATCAAATACTATAACACATACAACCTAAACCTGCACTAAATCGATTTTATATACTGAGGAATAATGGTATAAAAATACCAAGACACCACATTTTGTCATTAAGCCACCATTATATAATAGCAGAGAATTTTTTAGTACAGTGAAAGAATTGCAACTCATATTCTTCGTACTTTCAAATCTGAGCACAAGTTTCAGGAAGTGCCTATGGTAAATCAGGCATAAAGACATACACAGAGCTAAGTGCATCTGTTCTATGTTCAGAAACAAGCCTACAGGAGAACTGTACAAAGCAGCACAGGGTGGCCCTGCCCCCAAAACACTTCAAATTTATTACGTATCTGAATATTTGGGTGAGGAACAGTCAGAATTCTCTTACTGCTGCTGTTTTGTTTTTCAAACCACACTCTAGCCTTGAGTTATAGAACCCATTGTGAAGTGCTGAGTTCATTAGCAGCCAGTCATGATCAGAGAGGAGCTCACTGGGGACCTTGGTCCTTCCTGCTGAGTTACTGATTACTCCTGATGGATGCTGGTAGAGGGGAGGAGTCCTTATCTCACTCTTGGTGAGCCCACCAAACCTCAAAGGACAGTTCCAAACTTATGTTTCTCCTTCGTACCTGATGAAGCGTAGTGGTTCACAACACAAAAAGACTTGAACAAGAGAAAGAGACTGGTAGGGAGTGGAGGAGTTTGATGGGGTAGACAGAATGAAGAAACGAATTGAACATGAGAATAACAAGACAGCATTTTATATGTGTATGGAGGTGTCAAACAACAAATTTTATATTATTACTAATAGAAATAATAATAACAACAAACAGCTAGGTTCAACTGTGAAAGAATTTTCAGGAGGATATTGAAATGAGAGCACACAGCAGATGCACAAGGTCTTGGACAGTCAAGAGATTGGCTGACTTTACATTCTACATCTATAGGCTTTCTGGCATCTTAAAGACTCAAGGGGATTTTTGATACATTTGGTGGCCTCAAAAATATTTTTAGAAATGCAACTGGACCCATATTTGTCACCTTGCACAAAACTCAAATCCAAGTGGATTAAAGACCTCAACATAAAACCAGAGACACTAAATCACTTAGAAGAAAGAGTGGGGAAGAGCCTGGAACATATTGGCACAGGAGACAACTTCCTGAACAGAACACCAACAGCGCAGGCCTTAATGTCAACAATTAACAAATGGGACCTCATGAGGCTGAGAAGCTTCTGTAAGGCTGGAGACACTGTCAAGAGAACAAAGCGACAGCCTACAGACTGGGAAAAGATCTTCACCAACCCTACATCTGACAAAGGTCTAATATCCAAAATATATAAAGAACTCAAGAAATTAAACACCACCAAACCAAATAACTCAATTGAGAAAAGGGGCTTGGAACTAAACAGAGAATTCTCAGCAGAGAAATATCAAATGGCTGAGAAACACTTAAAGAAATGCTAAACGTCCTTAGTCATCAGGGAAATGCAAATCAAAACAACTCTGAGATTCCATCTTACACCCATCAGAATGGCTAAGATCAAAAACTCAAGTGACACGGTGCTATCTCAGAAAACTGGGAATAGGGCTTCCTCAAGACCCAGCCATTCCACTCCTTGGAATATACCCAGAAGATGCTCCAGCACACAACAAGAAAATTTGCTTAACCATGTTCATAGCAGCCTTATTCATAATAGCCAGATCATGGAAACAGCCTAAATGTCCCTCAGTAGAAGAATGGATAAAGAAACTGTGGTACATATACACTATGGAATACTACTCAGCTATTAAAAACAAGGAATTCTCGAAATTTGTGGATAAATGGATTGAGCTAGAAATGATCATAATGAGTGAGTTAACCCAGAAGCAGAAAGACTCAAATGGTATATACTCACTTATATCTGCATACTAGCCCAATGGGCATGTCCCATGAAAGCCTTCAATTACCAGGAAACTGGGACAGAGGGGAGGACATCCTATTGGGACTCTAGAGGAGAGAAGCATGGGAGAATAGCAAAGTAGAAGGATCCAGTGGGTCCTAGAAACCTACAAGTAGAACATTATAATAGGCAGATTTGGCCCAAGGGTCCCGCTCAAACTAAGATACCAGCCAAGGACAATACAGGCAGTAAACTTTAAACCCCTACCCTGATCTAGCCAATGGTCAGAACCATCTCCACACTTGAGTGGAGAGTGGGATATGACTTTCTCACGTACTCTGGTGCCTCACATTTGACCATGTCTCCTGGAGGGGGAGACCTGGTGGCACTTAGAAGAAGGACAGGAGGTTACCGAGAAGAGACTTGATACCCTATGAGCATATACAGGGGGAGGTAATCCCTCTCAGGAACAGTTATAGGGGAGGGCAATAAGGGGAAAATTGGAGGGAGGGAAGAATGGGAGGATACAAGGGATGGGATAATCATTGAGATGTAACAAGAATAAATAAATAAAAAAAATACAGAAAAAATTGCAATAAAGAAATTAATCAATTATAGTAAAAAAATATTTTTAGGTGGTTGGTTTGTTTAGCATTAAGTGCACATGTATCTTTTACTATGTACTATGCACTATCATAGCTAAAAGAAGTATTAAATATAATAAAACAGAACAGGATATACTTTCTGAAGGTTTATCTTCTGTTAAGGGCATATATATTTATAGTAATTTATAGAATATACATATATAAATAAAACCATATTCCATATATATAACCATAATATACACCAGCAACTATTAAACATATCCTTGTTCTTCTCTAGTTTGTTTTTAATTTTGAATATATTTTTAATGCTTTTATTATATTTTAGATCATTTTGAAGTAGCAGCCATGTGCCAACTCAGCATCATTTTAGATCATAATCACAGTGATGCTGTGGATAGCTATACTTTATTTTTTTCCAATACAGGATCTTACTGTGTATCCCTGGTCGTCCTGAAGTTCACTATAGAGACCTGGCTGACCTTGAACTCAGAGATATCCACTTGCCTCTTTCTACAAATGCTGGGATTAAAGTCGTGTGCCACTATGCTTGGCTGGTTGTATATTTTGAAGATATGGCTTCTTGATTTCAACTAGTGTGGGCATAAATGATAAGTTGTGTACAATAGTATAATATATTTAGAAGGCACAGATACAGTACATGAAGTTTAAAGGATGAAATACTGCAAAAGTACAGAATGGTAAAGAAACATGTTATGAATAATAATAAGCTCCAGTAGTCTGGTCCTGTAGATGATATTTGTATTAGTTACTTGTTTTGTGATTGTGACAAACACTGTGACTCAAGGAAACTTAAAGAATAAAGCATTTATTTTGTTTAATATTTTTAGAATTATAAGAGTCTGTCACAGAGGGAACAAAATGGCACAGGAAGCAGACGGCAAATTCGGGAGGGTGGGTTATCAACCATCAAAGATGGCCTCAAGCGACATATTTTCTCCAACAAGGCTCCACCTCCAAAGGTGACATAAGTTCCTCACACCTTGCTACCTGCTGAGGACAAAGTCATCAAATACATAAGCCTGTGAGGGACCTGCATCATTAAAACTACCACAGCATCAGAAAACCAGGGGCCTAGACGATTTCAGTTTCTGTTCATAATAATCTTTACTTCATAATGTGTTGAGCTGTAGTCATCATTCTTGTATCGGCTTCCCCACCTACTGGTTTCCTCCTGGAATAGTATGTGAACGAAACCCCACAAAAAGCATTACTATAAAGTGTAAGTAACAGAGTTAATAAAGTACTCATCACAACAAGGAAGAAAACAGGAAGCTGAGCTGTGCAGTGTGCCTGAGTCTGAGGTCCCAAGGCAGCCCTCACAGAGCGTCGCTCACATGGTGTCTAGAGTTGGATGCCTCAATGCTATGACTTTATTCTCTCTGCAATACATAGGACTAGTTAATTGTTGCCACTCTTTATGAACGGAGAATGCCATATGTCAACTACCATTTTCTACAAACAAGATTTTCTTCACATGAAGTGAACTTTATATGACATTTCTAAGTATTGCTTACCTGCAAGTTGTTTAAAGATTACGTTTGCCTCCTCTCTTTAACACACTCAGTGGGTCAATTTCAAAACACAAATTCACTGATGCATTCTTAAGAATTCCAAATTAGGTGAACGGAAATTATTATTAGGTCCTCAGAGTTGCTCACATCGTTGCCTTTGAAAACAATTGCAACTGCTCCATTAATTATGAGCTAAACTATAGATAGGGACCAGATTCTGGTCATTTAACCAGTAATAAAACCAGCTCTTAACTCGACAAAGTGTTTCTGCTTGTGATAACAACACTGCAAGAGAAATGGAGGCAGGAGGATTACCATGAGTTTGAGGCCAGCCTGGGCTGCCATGAAGGTTCCTGTAAACAACATTAGTTCTTCTATTTGGAAGTGTTTAGATTATAGAACTGTGTTCAATCTGAAAAGGGGACTGGAGGCATTGTTCAGTTCCCCATGTTTTGTCTTTTCCTTGCTGGTGCATGTGTCTGATATGTAATACAAGACATAGGAATCCTTAGACTAGTCACCCTCAGGTGCTTAGAGATTTTGATACAATATCATCATAGATCTGGATGCTGTTGACCTAAGGGAATGAGGTCACCTTAATTTTTCAAAGTCTAGGCATTTATTTACTTCAATTGTGTATCTTTCTGGCTTTTTGCTATTATTTAAAAACAATGTTAGGTGGGTAATATGTCTCATATGCATTTACTTTTGTATGCAAATATTACATTACTTTCTGAGATATGACATATGAATTAATTCTGCTTACCTTAAGAGCTATCTTCTAAATTCCAGCACTGAGGAGCCACTGCTGCTATAGATCAAGGTTTTTCATTCCTCGGTTATTGCTGTTTCTCCTCTTTTCTCCCTTTCTCTTGGCAGTTTCCTATTCCTTACAAAGTGACTGCCAGAAAATAAATGTGAGAATATGTGTTAATTAATTTGAAAATCAAAGAAGTTATATTGCTCCATCACAATATACATCTGAGAAACAAAAAGATAAGTCAAAGAAATTTTATTAAAGTAGAGAATTAGTCATTATATGGACAGCAGCAGTAAAAAATAGCCACTTGCTATAGCGATGTCTATTAGAGTTTCAATAAGTCAGCATTATGATTTGTAATTCCCATGGGACTGTTAGAGGCCTTGAAAGTGTTGTGATATAGGAAGTAATGTGTATGTAGATACATATATGATCTATATTATATTTATTTATTTTTTAATGAGATGACATTAAATTTAATTAAAATTATAGCTTGACCAAAATTCGCTAGGGACATCATTTCTATTTCCAGAAACTAAATTAGAAGATGTTTCTTATTTCACAAAGATGATGATTTGTTCATTGATTATGTGTTAATGAAATTTATCTCAAATATTAACTTTTATCCTTAAAATCACCTCATTTGTCAAATTCTGAAGACTTGGAATAAAGTTGCAATATCCTTGCTTTATTTTTGACTTCCTCAACCTCAGTGAGGTTTTCTTATACTGTGGCATCAGCATCTTTTGTTCCTTAGGCCTGCTGAGGCCCTTATTGCTCTCCTCTTCACTGCTTCCTTCTGCACCTTGTCTCTGCCATCTTCATGCCTCTTATAACTGATGAGGACTTCATCTCTACTGTGCATCCCATGAAATCCAGAGCTAGCTCAACACAACCTTTCTTTCTTTATCTGTCAAGACAAGTTGCTGCAGTTACAAACTGAACTTTTGAAAGTTAGAGTGGCATTGAGAGGATACTCCTGCTTCTCCACAGTGCCCATCAATCCACCTCAGACAGGGCTCAGGGTTATGGATTTTTAAGCTTATGCAGGAACCAGAGCCTAATATTGTGTGTTTGTGTTTGTGTATTACTGAGGATTAAACATGGGATCTCCCATGTGCTAGACCACTGAGCATATCTGTCTCCCAGAATACTGTTTGGAAAGATGTCTCCTCCACAGTTCTCACATATAATCTAAAATTTACCCCTCCCCCTCCTCCTCCTCCTCCTCCTCATCACTACTATTTATTTGAGATAGGATCTCACCATGGAATTTGGACAGGCCTGGACTCACTATGTATACCAGACTGGCCTTGAACTCATAGATATCTGTCTGCCTCTGCCTGTCTAGTGCTGGGATAAAAGGCATTGATTTATGCTGGGCTTCAGTACACATTGCTGTAGATGAGCAATAAAATAGTGTGCTTATTGCTAAGAAATGGATAAATTCTTATATGTAACTTGTATGTTAAAATAGAGCAGAATGGGAGCGCCATTGGAGTCAGCACCTTAGTTTTCATGCATACAGATGTTATTTTATTAAGACTTTAGACATGTATAGTAGGGCACCTCTGACATCCCAGTGAGGCAGACAAGAGTCCTAGTAGCTATAATGTGCAAGGCTTCAGCTTGCTATGCTACCCTTATTCTGCTTTGACAAGTGTTCAGTTAAGAAAATAGTGGTGAGATATTAGAGCTGGATAAGAAACTGCAATACACAGTTTCAATTTCTCTGTCAAGAACAGCAAAGCTCATCACTGTTCAGACAGAGTGAGCATTAAAAGCACGTTAGCATTGGATGTAAGACTGGAACATATTTCCTCTAAGGTCTGCATTATTCTTCTCTTCACTACAACCCTTCAGATGCCTTTAGTTTTTACTTCATAATGGCAAGGCACCTTTGTAATCTTATAAGAAATGTGCCGTATGCTGTGATATATGAGGCACATCAATTTGTGTTGCTGGAGTCTGGTAATCTTAAATAAGGTGGTAACAAATTTAAGCAGTACTAAAGAGGGAATCACTAGCAGAGACAGGGCTAATTATCATTCCAATTCTTCATGAAGTCATCAAAGTTTTTTCCTTCTAGTGGGGAATCCACTGGCTATTAAGGGGGAGTCTCCTCCTGGCAATCCCCGCTCTCCTAAGGGCCTAACTTCAGACAGAGGTAGTTTTATGTGTTACATTTCAGTTTTCTGCTTTTTTCACCTGTGTATCACTCAGTTTCCTCAAAGACAAAATGGAGCTAATATTAGTACCTGCCTCAAAGACTTGTGATGGGATCTACATAAGCTAACAGCTCCAACCTGGAACATGTCAGGAGCTTAGCAAATGTTCAAATGCTGACTTTGAGTTTCTCACACCTCAGTACACTAGCATTGTTGCTGTGCCCCCCCCCCCATAAGGTGAAACCTTAGAAGCTAAAAAAATCTAAAACTCCTGTGCTGTTCAAAGGGGAGAAGACTTTTTATATTGTAAAACTAAGGGGTAGAGATGTTTAAGCTTCCTAAAGTTAGACACAGAATTGCTATTACACATGGGTTCTCTTGCAGGACGTGTGGGATGTCAGAGGACGAATTGTGAGGACTAGAGCAGGGCTTTACATTTTCTTCTGCTTCTCTGCAGTGTGGCAGCTCACAGCACTGGGCAGCACAACACTGGAGTCTGAATATTGCTGGTCAGTCTCACACCTACAACGATAACCTCTGTTAATAATGCAGGCTACTTTTTCATTTTTAAATTATTTCTTAGTGCATAAAATGATGATTCGTGCGCTTTCATACACATACGCCATTGTGTTTGTTTCATATTCACCCATACCACGCCATGCCATGCGCAGTGGCTAAAAAAACATGCTTCATGCTCTAACTTAGGTAAAATCATCAGGTACCATTTAAATTTTTGGTGGAAATTAGAAATATAAGTCAAACGGAGTTAGAGTTTGCTCAATGCAGCCAGTCTTTGCTTTGGAACTGCAAAATTTTTCTAATAATTCAATTTTCTGCATAATTCAATTCTAATTGCCAAGACTCAGTGACTGTTCAGTTGTGTCCAGGTCTTTAAAGAGGCCACAGCTTCCTACAAACACAACACACAAATCACTGATGCTTTACACACTCTCTGCCACTCGAAAACACCACCGTCCTTCTCTGCCATTCCTGCCGAACATTGAAAGGCTCACGAAGGTCTCAGTGTGGTCCACTCATTTCTGAAATACCCACCAGACTCTTTAAATTAGTGTCCTGTAAACGCATCAGGAGGAGCTCATTATGACGTTAGTAGCAAGGTAAATGAATCATGTGATAGAGTTATCTCTCATGCTATCAACTAATAACTGTTATACAGCATGACATTCTGATTTTAAAACCTGAGGGAAGAGCTAGAAATAATGTAAGCAAAATATGCATATTTAAATTGGCAATTGACAATAAATGTGGATGTTGCAGCTTGAGAAATGGGCTTCTTGAAAAACTTAAGCAAGGTAGACTGCTACGTGAGAATAATTATATCATGTAATTTGCATGCAAATACATTTAAACCAAAGAAATAATTTTAAATTATTCACACCATAAGGTTGTCTTTGTATTGCCATTATTCCCTACATAAAATATATGCTATAAATCATGCTTTTAATGCAAAAGAGAATAGCTGAGATGAAAATATAGTTTTCTCCCAGATGTATAAAATGCAATTGAATAGTCCACATTGAGAGTGGTAATTCTCAATTACAGCATATTGAAATTACCTGATAATCCATTATATGTAAGTAGTTTAAGGAAAATGTGCCTCTTTACAACAAATTAACTTTTCAACGGATGTATTCCCAGCCTTAGTGTAAGGTAATAACTATTTATTTATAAACTATAAAATATATAGCACAGTTATGCCTACAGCACTCAGAAATCACCAAGCTATATGTTCATTAAAGAGTGGTAATTACTTTCCAGATATTTTGCCTACAATCTTTTATTGACCTCATAATGCAATCGCCATGTTTAATAGATTGATGCAGCTGTTTGTGTATGTAATTCTTTCCACAACATATGAATTTGCAGCATAAGTTCTGTGATAATTCAGGTGCACTCGCTGAAAGCCAAGCGAAAGGAATCTGCCTGGCATAGAGATATATCAGTTGCTAGCCCTAAGGATGTGGAAGGGGAGTGAGGAAAATGAGGAAATGTTGTTATGGTCATTTATGCGTGTTTGTTATTGCCATGCAGTCTCCTTGGGAAAGTGTCATTTTTGAGGAAAGTGACTGAAACTTTACAAATGCTGATAGAAAAGATATTTGCTGAATCTGTCATCCCTTAAAGATGCTATAGAATTCTCATAAATCATCATGGACCAAAATTTACGGGAACAGTGAATGTGATGATAATGCAAGAATCGTTTATCCTTCTTTTGGGGTCTGAGCTTTTAAATTTTTGTGCTCTGTATCATTTCACAGTTTTTTTTTAACACTATATTTTTTCTGAGAAAAAAGATTGACAATAGATAAAAGTTTAAGTATAAACTTTATTAGAAGAGTAAGAAAAACTGGGAGGAAAATGTATTATGTGGATTAAAATGAAACTATAGGGGTTTGGAAAATGTCATTACTTTTAATTAATATTGCAAACTTCAGAGGTATTAAAATGATATGGATTTGAGCATCAGTATGGTGTACATGTCTTCATACACAAGCATATATGTGGATTATAACATTGTATATAGTTTCTGAACATTTCAAGTGGGGGGATGAAAATAGACAAGAAACTGCTTAAAATCTATTTTGGAGTAAAAATGATCTGTATTTACTTTGCTATATTTATTTGAACCAAAATCAACTAGTTTTTGTTTAGAAATGAGCTCTACACCCTTACTTTATTTACATTTATCATTTTGTTATAGCTGCCGAAGATAACCTGATAACAAAATACACTATTCTGATACAACACACTTTAAGTATAAATTGCCATTAGAAAATCCAAATAGAAAGAAACCTCCCTATTATCTTAATGTTTTGAGCAAACAAAAGACAAATGATTTAAGCAGCACCTTAAAAATACATTCATCAAGACGATGATTATTTTATCCAAAACTTTGATATACAGCTACTCTAAAATTAGAGTGTGACTTTGGTCTAAAAAACCAGAGTTCTCTGTTTAGCATTAGTATCATGCGGTAGTATCATTTTTTATTAACATATTGCAAATATTCTGCACAGTGCTACCCCTTTCATTGCTTGAGGCTTTAGAATCAAAATGTCACGGCAAATTATACTTTCACTAATAGATTGAAAATTGTACATTACATTCGTAAGAGTGAACAGGAGCGTGGTAGTATGCCAAGATGGCAAAAGCTGGCACATACAACAACAACAACAACAACAACGAAAATCACATCTTGGTTATCCTTTGTCTCCATACAATAACAAAAGGGTGAGTACTGCAGGTGTGTGTGTGTGTGTGTGTGTGTGTGTGTGTGTGTGTGTGTGTGTTTCCCCCTTAAAAGTAAAGTTCACCTTTCTTCAACTTCTCCATATGTGTTGTCAAAATATCACATTATACAATTCATTAGAATTGAACTTATTGCTAAATACTTATTAGGCTCCCAAGAGATGCCTCACATTAATTGTTTAGTGAGAGCACCCTTAGGCTATCACCAGGGAGGCACATTAAATGCATAAGACGAGAAGTTGACAGAGATCCCGGTAGAACAAGATGCATCTACCAAACTCAAGACATCTCCAGGAAGCATCCGATAAAGTCAGAATGTGCATTTGGGGCCAGGTAGTTTTTATTCTTTTTTATTTCTAGGGTATAAACACGAATATTTAATGGGAAAAAGAAAAACAATGCCAGGAAACCATTAGAAAAGGAATGCTTGTAAATTGTGAGCAGGATTATTTAACATGGCTTAGTTCTGAGGACCCAATGTAGTTTTCACATATAGAAAGGATTGCAGCAGTTAGAGATGAAGAAAATTATGTACTTAATACTGTAATAATAAAGTAAAGGGCATAAGACATATGTTCTTTAAGTAAATGAGAAGAACGTGACTGGTGGAAAGTCTTGGACTAATGGCCAAATGGGCTGGTGGAAAGAAAAAGCCACAAAGTGAGTGACAGTCGATTCTGGCAAAATATGTTATGTCTGTCTGGCACATGCTATTGAAAACCTTTTCCTTTTTGAATATAGCACAGAGTTTTATCACTCTTCTGTTTAATTACAATTGCTTCTGAAGCTATTGTACATCTATTATGCACCATTGTGTTTGTTTGTGTCACATCATTGTGTTCAGAATGTTTCTAAAAAGGACATGTAGGAAAGCAAACAAAATATGTGCTCAAATGTCTTTTTTAAAAAAATCCTTTTTGTCTGTATTACTCTAAAAACCCCACTAGAGGGGGCACTAGTAAAACAAGAAAGGAGATTTTGGAACTTGCGTTCTTTTCTGGACGAGGTGAAAACACCTTGCCCTTCTTTCACAGCAAGCCTTCATGGGACACCAGTGAAGGCAAAGATGAAGGGACCGCCAGGCACTTAAATACTTACATTACATTTCATTTACTTTTTTTTCCCTTAATGTGCCACAGCTAAGTAGCCCCCAAAGCAAAAAAGTTTTGGCTAAATATAGTTAGAATTTCATGTGCATTTGGATTATGCTGGGTGAAAGCTGAACTCAAAGAGATGTCTCACTTGCAAGATTTTATTTTTAGTGAGTCCTGGTTGTTCCGCAGGTACATGAAGGATGAGGATCATTCTTTCTGGTAAAATTAGGTTTATCCAAGGCACAGGCATGGTCTTTGCTTTTAGCTTGCTGTTTCAATCAGAGGAGGAGCAGGCTAATAAATCTCCACGAAGTGCCAAAATTTGCCAAGCATTGTAAACTTTAATGTAAGTATTGTTTTTGGTGCTATATTTTATTACTGTTACTTTTGCATTAAGTCATATTCATTAATGCAGCTTTCTGGAGACAGAAAAAGCTAGCACTAACAATGTATCATAACAGAGGTACCACCTGGCATGAGGGTGCCACATCCTGAGAATTCAGGAAATATGCCAACAGGAGCCTTGACACAGTTGCCAGGAGCTCAACACAGTCAGTTCCTAATTTGTAACACGGACTGAAAGTTTAATTGTCAAAACTTGTAAAATGCCATGTTGCATCAGATGAAATAAAACCACCTGTCCTAAATCCTCAACATAATGATTGGCAGCAGGTGTATTCAATACATGTGAGAAAAAATATATTTTTTTTGAAAATAATTCTCATCCATTGGAACTAGTCACTCCAGCACGAAGGATACATTCCAGTTCAATTTCATGCTGTCTTACCTCCTTAGTATTTCTTTCAGTCTTCATCTAACACAGCTTTTCTGCAGGATGGTTATTCTGCACTTGAAGATTCTTCCCTGTTTGCTGACACTCAGAAATGATATGTCTTTATATTTCTCAGCCTTTGTGTTAATAGATTGTCAGTAGTTGTTTTTAAATAAAGGTTAGCTATGTGCTTTAGAAAATTAAATGTTAACTTCCCTTACTCCTTAATTTCTTTGTCACTTGAAAATGGCTCTGAGGAAAAATAGCCATCATGTGCTACTTATCAGAGTCATTAGAACCTACAATCTGGAATGTGTTCCTAGGGACTTCTTAGCACCGGTGCTCAAACAAGTAGAACCCAGGGCTCAGAAGAGTTAAAGAGATAGATATCCACAGTCACAGCCTGTGGAGAGAGCTGAGCCGGTGTTGGAAATACACTTCTCGGACTTCCTCTCCCCCCAGTTCTTAAAACTTAAATTGTAAGTTAATGATTTTGCTTTTAAAATTCAAAATGAGAACACACTGGATTTTTGTGAGAAGAAAGATGGAAGTTGGTGACATGGCTCAGACTTAGCAAGCACTGCTACAGCACTTTACAGCTTATAAACTCTGCCTCCTCAAACTCTGACGAGTTTGTGTGGTTAGCACAACTTTAATGTTTGCTTACACCATAAGAATGTCCCTCCTGGTGCTTTAAGCAACACCACCATAAGAATGTCCCTCCTGGTGCTTTAAGCAACACCTCCTGGTGTTTTGCTATGGTCTCCTTGTTCCTGTGCAGGGATGGGCTAGTGCTCTTTACTCGAGTTATTAAGCTGATGTGGACACACCACAGATGTTTAGAAAGCATCTTTGAGAGTACCGTGCTTAGTAATACTGAATTACAACTCTTTTTTTTTTTTCTCCCTCCATTTTGCTGTTTTGTGACCTCAGGTTTGTAATGGACATGAAGAGTTGTGATGGCATTTCGTGCCTGGGGCAGTGTTACCAACATGCCGGGATCTCATGACACCACTATCCCTTTGATCTGAAAGAAACTAGGCAAAGAGGAGGGATGAGAACATCACTTTGATCTCTAACTCCCTGTGGTCAGCCACTTTTCTCCATCTCTATTTCAGAAACTACCTACTGACTCCCTTGGGATGAGTTTGGGGGAATCTAAATTTTCTGTCCTATCAGGACTATGACACTGTTGTGGTTAGCAACCTATTCTTATAGGTTCATGGTAATTAAAACTGACAAGTTCAGGGCCATTCACTTCCTTATTTGTGTATTTTAAGACACAATATGTAAAAATATTCTTCCATTTCAAAGATTGCACAAGTTCTTAGTAGGAGATGTGGAAGCAAAATTTAATTTCCTTTATTCAATGACCAGTGCTTTCTCTCAACCCTGAAATTGCCCATAAAATATCTATGGTGTTTTTGCCTATTCAACAATGATTCTCTTCTAATTGTTTTATTTGATTCTTTTCAAATTATACTGAAATTGTGATTTTGAACTATTCTTTAATGTCCAGATGAAATTCCCAACTGTGATAGTAAGAAAAAACACTCAATAGAATCCTCTTTGTTTTCATAGGTCGGCTGTGTGTGATTTGCTTAGGAATAATGGAAATGTTATTGTCATGTTATAAATTCTCTACAAGGGGTTGGGGATATGGCTTAGTCTGTAGAGTATACACGTATCATGCACAAAGCCCTGGGTTCAACCTCCGGCATAAATTTCTTGGGATGGTGTATGCCCATAATCCCAACACTTCACTAAGACTGTATTTCTTCAAAAATTACTGTGTGCTCAGTATTTTAAGCTTAATAAAGATTTTTATTCAACTAGAGAGAGAAATCAGTATAGGGTAAAATTTTGGTGACACTTCAAAATACACATCCTTTGCAACTAGTCTCCCATTTCCTTAGGTTGAACATTTTTGTTATTTCATAATTCCTTTCTTGTCTTTAGAGCAGGAGGAGAGCAAGTGCTACCTGATCTATCTGGAGGTGTTTGGCTATCCATTGAACTAACTGGAACTCATTATCACAGGTACCTGAGGAATGGGATGGAAGAGTGCGTTCTGGTGGGGGAAAGAAGTAGAGAGGTTTGACAAAAACACCCCAAGACAGATAGAGTTATTGCACTAAGGCTAGCCAGGGGCAATTGTGAAGTCAGTAGGCACTGGGGGTCAAAGGAATCAGGGTCAAAAGGGACCAGGAAGCCATGGAAATAGAAGTGGAGTGCAGAGATTAATGACAAAACAAAACAAACCCTGGCCCTTGTTAACTTTTTAATTTATGTTGTAATGTTATCATGTATGGTGTATAAAGATTTCTGCTAGCTCATGGTTTCCCCATGGAGGAGAGCTTGCAGTTTGACTAGAAAGTGAGTTCTGCAAAGTAATACATTAGAAAAGTGGGTGCTGATCGGATGCCGCAAGCGGAACACGCTGTGTGTTTTCACCTTTGCCTCAGCCAGAGCCTCTTTCTGACCTCTGGCTGATTTTCTTTTTCAGGTGACACCATCATGATGAAAGAGTAGGAGTGTGGCACTGGGGATGGCGATCAGCTTCCACTCGCACAGTTGTCAACAGGTACTGCACAGCATCTGCAACGGGCGAGCTGACAGACTAAGAGCCAGCTGTGGCTCTCAGACTTGAAAATAATAATAATATCCACTTAGGGCTATGGAATTATTTATCACTGCTGGTGAAATTTTGCCAAAGGCAAAAAAAAAAAAAAAAAAGGAAACATCCGATGACAAATGCCCTCAGTTCACAGCCCATCACAGTCATCCACCGTGAGAGCCGATTAACTCAGTGACCAAGGATAAACAGTACTCTCTTTGTTCCCATGATTAGTTTGCTTTTTAAAGACAGTGGCAAGTATAAGAATCAGTAAAATCCTTCAGGCTGATATGGTATTATTCACTAAATTTTAGAAGGGAACCACATGCACTATTCCTATGTCCTAAGCACCGTCTTTTCTTCCTCTCCTACTTCCTTCCTTGTTTTCCTACTCTCTTACTTTCTTCTTTCTATAGTTATGCTGAGGGTGATGGCATGGTGGGAAATGATAGGACAGAGACCCGAGCGTGTTTTTAATAAATGAGCACTCTGTTGGTCACTCAGAGGCAGGCATATGTATATCCTCAACATGTGCACTTGGAATCTTTTGCCCCTACCTTTGAGCAGGAAGAGGGGAAAATAATCCATGATGCAAATGGTGCAACCTTTTCGACCTGTGTTTCACTGTCAGAAGTGTCTGCTTCCTGACTTTGGATTCCCAACCTAGGTTTTGAGCACCACATTGGATGGTCCTCTACCTCTGTGTGTCTTTGGCATTGGTGATGTTCTGGGTATTTGATCTGCTTTAAATTGTGTGGGTTTGTTTTCATAAATATCTACTCCAGCACCCACTACATTTCTTGTATCTGAGAACCATTTTAATTCTAACTCTTTAGGGTTAGATTTCTGATTTTTTCCTCGGTTTCTGTTTTTATCAATGATTTCATGAAGGTTCTCTGATCTTAATTTTGATTCTTAAAAGTTAGAATTAGAGTGTTAGATGTTTTTGAGCCAGGATACATTCAGCTGAGGTTTCTTCTTTTTTTCTCTCCATTTTCTTCTGTCATTTATTTCTCTCTCTTTCTCTTTCTTCCTATATTATTTTCTCTTTCCTTATTTTATTTACTCTATTATTCTTTTCTTTTTACATGTTTATTACAATGCCACAATTTCCATATTTGGGAACTCCCAAGTGGTTAAGGCATATACAGTATAAAGGATGCAGATGCTGAAAACATGACTTAATGGTGACTAGTGAAAGCCCCAGTTTGCCAGGTGTCAAGGTCCATGCAGTACCATCAGCACTGCAGAGCTGAGTGAATATTTGAGGAGCAACAGTTCAGGAACAGTATGGACTGCTTGAATCCCAGTCTCAAAAAACAGTTTTATCTGCTATGCTATGCCAAAGCAAAGCATATAAACTATATGAACATACACCTTCCAAAAGTTAAAGCTAACCCACAACACTAGGCTTGATAGTTGGGAAAGATTCTAGGTTAAACATATAAATTTAGTGGCAACTGAAATGGTTTTGCAGATACAGTTTACCTGTTGCCAACTCCAAGGACCTGAGTTCATTCTCCAGGACTCCCATAGTGGAAAGAATCAATTCACTTCTCCAATTTGTCTTCTTCCCTTTACTCGTACACCAAACGACACACCCCCACACACAGTCCATATAGTCACAACCATATCTGCATACACATAAAAACATAAATACCAAGGAACTTAAAAAATAATAGAACATGGCTATCATATAAAATATCCTCCAGGTAAAATCAAATGAGTGAATAAGATTGATATTTTCAAAACAACATTTAACATATATTTTGGAGTCCTTGTTCTGCATTTTCATTATGTTGGAAAAAACACTCAACTTGTATGCCCTTTTACATTACAGCTAGAATTGAAGAATAACTTGATGAGAATATACAAAATAATTATTAAGAATGTAGTATATAATTAAAGACAGTAAAAAAATTACCAAATATTAAATTCCAGAAATAGTGTTTATGAAACACAACTTTAAGAAAAAAATTATCCATAGATGCTAAATGCATGAAAATTGTAATACTGACTCCTAAAATCCAGAAACTTCTGGGATCCCTAATTGTTATAAGATGTGTTTGGCCAACCTCAGGCCACAGAGCGTTTTCTATAGCATCATGTACATTACACCTTAAAATTTGCAATTCTGAAACACGGAAATCCATTTGTCCCCCCACGTTTGAGGTAAAGAACTGTTAGAGTCTATCTCTAAAGTAGTCACTGCTCTCAGTTCAAATCTAAAGAGGAAAAATACATTCATAAAAGAAAATTGTGCTCCTGGTTATAAGAACAAAAGTATGAAGAGGTTACTTTCAGGATGGGGAAATGGCTACGGGAGCTTGAAGCTCTGAGCTTAATTACTCAGAACTCACATAAAGCCAGATACAGGAGCATGCTACAAGTTGTCCTTTAACTGCCCACTGCCGTACACACTTCCCAAATGCTGTGTGATAGAACTTTTTCTGAGAAGATGCAACACACTCTCTCCAAATGAGGATCCCATGATAGACCAAAGTCCAGATACCTTCCAAGTCCACCTTGACAAACCAGTGGTTTTACTGGTTTATTTGTAGGCGTGAGAGGTTACTTATAGCAGCAGAGATGACACAAAGATAGTTGCATTGCAAAGCTCACTTCAGCATGGGTGCCAGCTCACTAAAGCTGGGAAACCTGGACTACACTCAACAGACTGCAGGTAGCTCAACAGGTAGCAGAGTGTCCTCTCCAAGTGACTCTGGCCTGTGTCCCCTCCAGGTAGTTTGGGTGGCTTCTCTTCTCTGCAGCTGGTCTGCTCCCAGTCTTCTTCGCAGCTTGGCTTCCTTTGGTTTGAGGGAGACTCTCTGCTTCTTTTTGCTTACTGTAGCAACCAGGCACCTAGACAATCTGGTCAGTTTCAGGGACTTCTTGAAGCCATTTTTCCTTGCAGGATAGAATGTCTCAATCCTGAAGGAAACTGTTACATAGTACCAACACACAGGACATAGATATATTATACTGTCATCTACAAAGCAACTCCTGCACCCAAAGCTCAGAGAACACCACAGTAAACAGGGGCAGACTGCTTTCTTAAACTTAACATTTATTATAATTTATTCAGATTACATCCCAACTGTTATCCTCTCACTCGCATCTTCCCATTCCCATCCTCCCTCCCTCTTCCACCCTATTCCCCTCCCGTAGACCTCTGAAGGGAACTTCCTCCCTCAGCATATGACCACAGCCTATCAGGTCTTATCCAGATAGCCTGCTTCCGGTTCCTCTGTGTGCCTCCAGGCCTCCCCACCAAGGGAAAATGATTATATTGGGGGGCAGACTGATTTTAAGAGCCAGAGGACCAAGAAGTGTGTTGTGAGAGTGTCTCTTTTAGAAATGCCTGCATAAGTGAGACCTGATTTGAACATAACAATTTCAATAGATACATGGGTCCAGGAAATTCACAGAGTTCTATTCCTAGACAAAGAACTACAGGCAGCTAATGTCTAGAGAGGGATGAGCCTCTCCATTGACTATCTAGTAAAAGGTGGTCAATGCTGAACCATATACACACAAACAGCAAAAATGGACTCAGTATGTTGTATTTATATGTGTGTGTGCACCTCTCTCTCTCTGGAACAATAATAAAGAAAAAGAGCCCATCAAAGTGAGAGGTTAGAGGGAGAAAAAAGAAAAAGAGTAGTGATGCAACTTTATTTTAATTTAAAGCCATGAAATTTAGCGTTAAACAATGGTTTATGATTTTTATCACCATACCCCTGAGTAAAACTGTCTCAAAGTGACAGTATACTGTAATATCTAGTAAGCATTGCTCTGAGTTGATAACATGTGCCTACAGTTCATATCTTAGTAAGTCATCGGTAATGAAAGAAAAGCAACACAAAGCATCCTGGGAGGATTTGTGTCTGGCTCACTTGGAAATTTTCCTTACATATCTGTTTAGTTTTGTTCAAATATAATGACTGTTATTGAAACCATTGTACTTGTTTTTTTGTTTTGTTTTAAATTTAAGGGATTTCCACTAATTGTGCCTTTTAAAACTCCCTGGAAGGTGCAGGTTTCTTTGATCATCCTGGCTTATTTCTTCAGCCACTGGTTAAGGCTATATGAACTTTCCCAAGATTAATGAAAGATCTTTTCACAAGATCTAATGATAAAAACCTTTGCTGGCTGTTCACCAGAGCAGGCCAGAGGAGTTTGATTTCTGTGTTCTCTGCTGAGCTTAATACCCTACTACAGATGCATATCAATACTCAATCCATACCTCTGTTCATATAAGTAAAGAACCACAGGAAATGAGAATTTTCATGATCCTAAAAGCCACTGTCCTTAACTTTGGGGATTTTTGGATAAGCACATAGTTACCTTTGCAAGTGTCATTTCATGTGTGAATACAACTTTGTTTTGTTTTGTTTGTTTGTTTTTTGTTTGTTTGTTTTGTTTTTTTGTTTTTTGTTTTTGTTTTTTTTATTAATTTATTCTTGTTACATCTCAGTGGTTATCCCATCCCTTGTATCCTCCCATTCTTCCCTCCCTCCCATTTTCCCCTTATTCCCCTCCCCTATGACTGTTCCTGAGAGGGATTACCTCCCCCTGTATATGCTTATAGGGTATCAAGTCTCTTCTCAGTGACCTGCTTTCCTTCCTCTAAGTGCCACCAGGTCTCCCCCTCCAGGGGACATGGTCAAATGTGAGGCACCAGAGTACATGAGAAAGTCATATCTCACTCTCCACTCAAGTGTGGAGACTGTTCTGACCATTGGCTAGATCTGGGTAGTGGTTTAAAGTTTACTGCCTGTATTGTCCTTGGCTGGTGCCTTAGTTTGAGCGGGACCCCTTGACCCAAATCTGCCTATCATACTGTTCTACTTGTAGGTTTCTAGGACCCACTGGATCCTTCTACATTGCTATTCTCACATGGTTCTCTCATCTAGAGTCCCAATAGTGTGTCCTCCCCTCTGTCCCAGTTTCCTGGTAAGTGAAGGCTTTCGTGGGACATGCCCCCCAACTTTTTGAAGCAACATTTTTCACCTAAAAGTGCACTGCAGCTATTCATTAAAGATGTGTACACTGTGCCCAAGACTCTGTCTTACATATTTTAATACGTTATTGAATTAATATTCATTAGTGATTTTAAATATTGTAAATACTTTGAAAACTCTCCCAGCAAATATTAGCAAGAATATTTACTTTGCCCAAAGGTCTTGATTAGCATGAAAAGTGAGAATATATGAAATGCATAGTAAAGACATTATCTATGTTAATATAAAAGTATATATTTATGTAAGTATAACAATATATACATAATTATATATAAATTATATACATAAATAAATATGTCTACATTTATACTGTATATTTGTATACTCATGGTATTTTAGATATTATTTTCATTGCACTAAATTTAAAAATATTTTATGACTACTTAAATTTTAGTTAACATATAATAATGCATATTCATGTGGTTGAATATTATATTTTAATAGGTGCATATAGATTCACTGATCTAATCCAGCATTCCTTTCTCCACACTCTGATCTCCCACCTTGCCAACCTCTACTATTTAGGCAAATTTTTGTAACTTACACATTTTAAAGACAGCATAGGTTCTTTTTTTTTCTGTGTCTGTTTGATTTCACTCAATGTCATGTTGTGTATATATATATATATATATATATATATATATATATATATATTCTTGTTTATACAACAAACTCACTCCTTTAGGGCAAAATAGTATTCATGCTGTGACATATCTCGATCACATTCCTTGAGCCATCTTTTTTGAAAATAATGCCTTATTATATTTTTATTTCTTTTATGTGTGCTTCCATTCATGCCTGTATGTGTGTGTGCACATTCACATAAGCGTGTGTGTGTGTGTGTGTGTGTCTGTCTGTCTCTATTTCTCTCTGTGTAGATTATTATTATAATAGATGACTACTATAATTTACTATAGTAGATTACTATTATAATAATAGCCCACATTACTTTTTTTTTTCCAAAGAATCTTTAGTATTTTTTAGGTCTTCTGACCTGTTTTCCAAACCCAATACAACTTTTCCTATTTTTCCTAGTTTATTATTGTACTGCATTGCTCTATTTTTCCTCACAAGAAAGCTGCCATATGCTTGTCACGGCATGTGTGAGGAGGTTAGAGGACAGCTTGCAGAAACTGGTTCTCTCCTTTCACTGTGTGGGACCAGGGATCAAACTCAAGTCTTCCATCTTGGAAGCAGATGCCTTTTCCTGCTGAGTTGTCTCACCAGTCCCCATCCATATCTTTACTCACTTCACTATTATTTCTATTTCTATAAAGCTTTTTGAGATATATGGTCAAGGTTAAGCAATTGTAGGTACACAAAAGAAAAAGGAACACAGCAAGCTAGAAATCTACGCCTTTTCAGTGGTTTTCCCAGGAAACTCTATAGTTCCTTTTAACTACCAGTAAGATTTACCCTGCCCCTCTTCTCCCCCTTACTCTCAGTAGTGTGTCCGAGTCTAGCTTTCGTTAATCTTGGATGTTTAACTATAGACAATCTGGCCTCCCGATTCGCTCCTCAGATGTGTTCCTCTCCCCTTGTCTTTAAGCACCAACCACTTCATATACTCAGATATCCTTTCTGCCTCTTCTTTTCCATGTGAAAAGCTGCCTTCACACATTGCTAAGGACACCTGGATTTGGTACGTAAGGGACTGAGTGTCGTGGTTTATTAGTACCATCAGAATGTAAGTAAAAAAAAAAGAGAGAGAGAAAAGAAACAAAATTCTTTGTATTTCAATAGCTGGAATTTATTCCAAAAGTTGGGAATAATTTTCAAGTTTTTGTGTGTGTGTTTGGATCTAAGGGAAAAAGACTTCAGAGGGTCAATATGGTGTCTTTCCCACCACACTCATCTTTCCTTCGGGAAAGTGATGTGCTGCTGGGCACCCATCACTTTGGAGACAGAGTAAAGTCTCATTCTATTAACTGTGGCTTCTCTGTTCTTTTTCTGGGATAAAGGGATGTATTCAGTCTTTTCAAGCATCTGGGAAATGATGCCCTCGTGCAAACAGGAAAAAGCAAAGGCATTGTCTTTTCAGAGCGGGATTTCTGCTCTGTGGTCACTACCAGAGGAGGCTTTGAGCCAGAGATCCATGCTCTTTTTGTTATAAGCTCAGTTGATTCTTCAGGTCAATGTTCCATCTTTTTATATTGCCGTTCTTAAAATGATAAACTGTGGAGTCATTGTTTGTCATGTTTGATGAGAATGGTGGTAAACTGAGCCATAAGGGCCACTTTGGGAATGAAGCAGGGGAGCATGCTTCCTACCCATGCTTCCTCTCGATTTAGAAGTGTGGGATCCAACCATGTGAAAGGTGGGTCAGTCAGAGTGGGAGGTCTGGATATCACAGGTATCATAATTTGTTTTTGTTTTTGTTTTGTTTTGTTTGCAGCTAGGGAAGGCTGTATTGAATGTGTATTTCTATCTCTTTTTAACTTGTATCACCTTTGCATGTATAGCTTTGCATGTAAGTAATCCCCCAACTTCAAAATGGCCTCAGGTTCAGATAAAAACAGCACATAGTGTTTTGATAATGAGAAGATGCAATCCCAAATTGTTCCCAATAATTTCTATATTACCGTTTGCAAAAGAAACTTTAAAAATTCTTAGTTGGAGTTTGGTTTTGAAAGTAAGTCACCAAGTAAGTTGAAGCAGAAGGTGACCCTTTCCTTAAGCCTTGAGAATGCATGAAGGCACAAGAACGAGTTTTCCGTGCAGCAGGTGAAATGTTCCTGGTCCTTTTCAAGTACAAAGGACCAGAAGAAGCAGGATGAAGTGTCAAAGCCAGATGCTCAGCTGATGGAGAGGTGAGGTGTTTGCACAGATCCTCACAGCATGCCAGAGAGATAATGGCATGTTGGCCCAGGAGGTTTCAGTATTTAAGAGTGTATGTTTTTGAGTCACCGAGAGAGTGGGTCTCAACAGTCCTGCAAAACTAAGGTTGCTAGATACTCTGCTCAGTTCATTCTGAATTCCACAGTAATCCATAGCTTAAGGAATGCTAATTTATACATTCAACATTAAGAGGTTTATACTCTACAGGTAGAAAAGATGGCTCAATGCTTAAGAGCAATTAATTGTTGCTTTTCCAGAGGACCAGAGTTTGGTTTATAGCACCTAGGTGAATAGCTCACAACTGCCTGCAAGATCTGCTCTGAAGGATCTGACACCCTCTTTTGACACCCCAACACAATCTAATACAGTCATATATGCACACATATAATTAAATGAAAAAAAAAACCTTCGGTTTTTCTTTTACAAAACAAGCACGTGCTCTTGTGGCCACATGATGCATTGCCCTCAGCAAATGCTTATTGAGCAATTAATGAATGTCATGATAGTACTTCAGACCACTCAAAGTTACCAACACAGAGCTAAGATGGTTTACAGTTTTGTATGAAAATAGAGAATTATACGCTTGTGAAATATTTTAGAGCATTTGGGTTCCATGTACTTTTGATATTATTTGTTTAAATGATCTATGGTGCAAATAGTTTTTTCAAATATTCTTTCTGTAGACATGTCCACGTTTGCTTTTCCAACATGAAAACTGAGGGAGAGAGAGAAAGATAGTGAATGGCTTTTCTAGTATTACACAGCCACAGAAAGGGACCAGAGGGAAGGTTTCCGAATGTTCTAGAATTGATCTTCAGTGTTTTATATGCTGTGCTTTTCCTCAGCTAAATGTGGCCTGGAGAATGGACATGCCCTCTGAACACACTGATGCTAGTATTTGTTCTGTGCTTTCAGCAAACCACTCCAGCTGATTTAACTGGGACAAGTCATGAGGTTAGATACGCTTAGGGCAGATGATGTTCTACTCCACTCCGCTCCACCTGAAGATCCACAAGCTCTTCGAAGGATGGAAACATGAACTGGATCTTTAAAATCTCATATCAG
Source organism: Acomys percivali (assembly GCA_907169655.1). Lineage (NCBI taxonomy): Eukaryota > Metazoa > Chordata > Mammalia > Rodentia > Muridae > Acomys > Acomys percivali. Next base: position 42,515,179 of record OU015751.1, read on the forward strand.
AACCATCTTCCAGAGATTGTAATGCCATAAAGGCAGCAGACCCTTCTAGAGTGCTTAGTCATGAAAGTGCATCATGCCCCAAATGCACAACCACAACAACACTTTACAGTTCTGTTTGTCTAGATTTAGCTCCAAAAATCCCTTCAGAAAGAAATCTCAAAATCTATGTGATCTGAAAGTCCCGGAACTCTCTTTTTAAAAATATATTTTATTAATTTATTCATATTACATCTCAATGGTTATCCCATCCCTTGTATTCTCCCATTCCTCCTTCCCTCCCATTCTCCCCTTACTCCCCTCCCCTATGACTGTGACTGAGGGGGACCTCCTCCCCCTGTATATGCTCATAGGGTATCAAGTCTCTTCTTGGTAGCCTGCTATCCCTCCTCTGAGTGCCACCAGGCCTCCCCATGCAGGGGACGTGGTCAAATATGGGGCACCTCTTAAGGAGAGAAGTCAAATGTTCCATACTTGCTGGTTAGAATCTGCAATTTGTCTTGCCTGCTAAGAATCTTTGGGGATATCATACGTTCGAACGTGTATTCCAGTGAAACGCCGTCTCTCCAGCAGTGTGAACAACCATGACTGTGACTCAAATCCTGATTATAGGACATTCCCTTGGCATTGCCTTCTGGAAGAAAAAGACCTACTTGTGGAAGGGAAAAATAACTCTGCAATTACCCATCACCAGACAACTTCCTGAATCTAGCTCACCTAAGCTGTTTTTTTTTTCCCTCCCTACCCCGAGAGCAAAATGAATGCTGCAAGCAACCATAGTACTAATGGTCTTTTTTTCCCCCACGTTGGACTCCCCCCTTCCCAAACCCAAAGCAAGGGACTGGAGAGACTTCAGGAGGCTCTTCACGCTATCACTTCACAGGGTAGAAGGTGACAGCTTCGCCAGGGACTAATGCAGTCCGACATAATTGAATGTGGCCTGGAGCAAAGCAGCTGCCTGCAGCCACTCTTGATTGTAGCTGTCATCAGGTAGAGCCTGCTGTAGGAAAATGCATTCCAGTGGAAGGCTATCCCACCACTCAGTTCCATGGTGATAGCTTATTCACCCGTACGCTGTGACCACAGTTTTGTAGGTAATAATTGTCGCATCACTCTGCTGGCTGAGAGCAGGTGCTGGATCTTTGAGTCCTCAATAATCTATTTAGTTCTCTCTCTCTCTCTCTCTCTCTCTCTCTCTCTCTCTCTCTCTCTCTCCCCCTCCTCCTCCCCCTCCTCGTCCTCCTCCTTCTTCTCCCTCTGTCCCCGCCCTCTCATTCTTACCTCGGAATTTTATTTCTTTACCAGAATTTGCTCTGAGACAAAAGTGCTATGCTTTCTTAAAAACAAAACAAAACAAAACCCTATGTTTTCATGTGTTCAACATTTCTCTACGAAACAAACAACTCCAAGTGGCCCAATTCTATACAGTGAATATCTAAAAATATATAAACTAAATTAAGTTTTGTGAGTAGAATTATAAATATTTGACAATTGTATTTCTGTTTTTGTTGTTATTAATAAAAGGTCAGTGAACAGAAATAAATAACCCAATGCTTGTATTTTGTTCTTGTATTAGGCATATATTTAAGTGGATCATATTAAATTTCACATGTTTTATTTTAGCTTAAGAGTAAATCTTTTATGAGCAAAGAAAACAACACACAATAGTATAAACATAAGTATGTTTAATATTTGGATATTTTCATTCTATTCTGTAACACAAGTGAAATGAAAGTAAAAAAAAAACCCACATGATTTGAATTCTTGGAATTTTTATTCTTATTTTGTGTTTATTTTTGATTAAATAGTTAAAGCATTTTATTATTTATTTATTTATTTATTTACTTATTTATTTTGGTTTTTTGAGACAAGGTCTCTCTGTGTTAGCCTTGGCTGTTTTAAATAGCACAACTATACTGGCATATGTACTCATTGATTGTGAGGTAATTGAAGTATTTCACATAATATTTGCTTCAATTTCTTTATTGTTCTTTCCAAAGTTCAAGGTCTGTTTGTAATGCAAGCATTGTCTCTATGGTTGATAAATGGAGAGTCAGTCTGAAAATGGGTAAGAATGATGCAAGTGTCCAGAGGTCAGAAATAGTTCTAAAATGAGACTGAAAGATTGTGACTAATTTAAATGGCAAATCAATATCCTTTTAGAAAGTTCAATGATTTACTCGCTATGCTGTCCTTACCTAGTTTTCTAGTATTTCTAGGAAATTCTTTTCTACATCTATCTCTGTAGTACCAGGCCATCATATAGTAATCCCGGCACAAAAATTAATTCTTTCAAGCATTAGGAAGTTATTTGATTAAAAAGAAAAAAAAAAGAGGATATGAAGTTGAGTGCAAGATGGGTTGGTGGAAGAAGGCTTGAGAGGGCTGGGAGGAGTTGGGAGTATACAGCAGTGGGAAAATATGACATAATCATTATACATTGTATAAACATAGGAACTTTTCAAAGATTATAAATATTAACAGATATTGCAAATCAGTAGGAAAAAGTGTATCACTAGCCTTAACTCCAAACAAACCACCATTGTATAACCACTGAAAGCAATTATTACCACGTCTGTATGCAGGCACATGCCATAGCACCATGCGGAGGTCAGAGGACAACTTGGTGAAGTTTGCTTTTTCTTCCACCTTGGTGTGGTTTCTGGAGATGAAACACAGGTCTTCAGGCTTGCATAGTAAGTGTCTTTACCTACTGGGCTATGTGCCAGGCCAATAATTCTTGATACAAAGCTAAGTCATAACTGTTGTGAAAAAAATTTACTATTCAATCCCATGCATATACACTCTTAAACCTAAAAGATGTCAAAAACCAAACTAATCCATGCTGATTTCTGACAGCATTAACGACAAAAAAATTTGGCTCACTCTGATTCTATAATACCCCTTGAAATGTCTGTATAATAAGATATATATTGATATCTTTCAAGTTTCTTGAAGTAACTACTCATTCTCTATCCTAAGAAATTAGAGTTAGGAGAAATTAGAAATATACTATTTTTATCCATTAGAAGCTAAAAAGAAACAAAAGGAAATATTGATTAGTTTGCTGTGTGCATCTGAGATGTTCTCATGTTTGATTTTCTTTAATGCCTTCAATAGCCTTTCATGTGATCTATGCTGCTTGGTATTATTAAGTTGGAAGCCAGGTGGTTTCTATTCAGGTACAAATTCAGGACTTTCCATGGCTACTAGTGGAGCATCATACCTGTCTGCTGGCCTACTTATGAACAAGGTTCTCTATCATCATAGAATGTTCCTGTACAAGAAAACTATTGCCTACAAGCACATGATATGTTGTATACTTTTTATTTTCTATCATTGATCATCAGATGTCCTTTTCTGTAGGTTTGAAGCCACAGATATGTCTATGAGCTAAGATTTATGGGCTTTGAAATTTCACTGTGCAGAATTGTTCTGTGAAAGATATGAGTGGGGAGAATATTTGCTTTAGATGGAGATTTTGCTTCGACTAGTACAGGTCATTTCTGCAACTCATAGTGTCATGAATGATGTTTATGACACAAATCTCTAAGGCATTAGAGGTTTGCAATGAAGCATGAACTTACATAAGACTCATTTAAAATGGATAATATTTTTCCTCAGTATATCAAAGAATAAGTACTGAAATTTGATAATATATCAAAGGTTGATATATGAAGGTTTATAAGCAGTAAGCCATCAAAAGGTCCTCTCCTGGTCATCCTGGAAACAAATAAAGGATCATTTATAACCAATAGGCTGTCAACATGGAACTCCCATATCCAGAGCCTAAATTCCATGAATTATTGTTTATACTGAACACTGCACTTTACTAGAAAATGACAGCTCCAAATCTATGATTATATATATATATATATATATATATATATATATATATATATATAT
>OU015751.1:42526317-42538038 GCA_907169655.1 Acomys percivali
CACACACACACACACACACACACACACACACACACACACACACACACTCAGAGGGGGAGGAAGGGAAGAGAGGGGAGGGACATTAGACTCTATTTCCTTCCTGTAATCAGAGCCCTGCAGTTCAGTTCTTGGATTTACAAGCTGCCAATTAAGAGGGAAAGGGTCATCCTCAGTGACCTTCAACCTTACCAACCTCTATCTACATAGTAATACAAGACAATTATGTGTTCCCAAGAAAGCCACTGAATGCTTTTCTAAGAAGATTTGATGAGGTAATTGCAATAAAACTGAAATATCTCAACTATCCATTAAATAATGAGTTGATAAGGGAAAGCATATATATATATAGTCTCAGATCCTCTTCTGTACAAAGGAAAGAAATATACTATTTAATTAGGATAATAAACTATATATAGTTTATATATATACTATATACACATATATTATATACACAATACAATGTTAATCAGCTATAAAAAGATAGAAATGCTGTTATTCATAATAACAGGAATGGAAGTGAAGGTTTTTAATCAAAATAAACCAGAAAATGAAACACAATTAAATCATGATGATATTAATATAGACTATAATGAAGTTGACTTCATAGGAGATGAGGGGAAAGGGTTGGTTGTCAGAGGCAGGAGAGAGAACATGGAAGGACTAGTGATAAATGTTTGATGAATGCATATATTACAGTTAGACCACAGGATGTGTTGCACAGTAGGATTTATGATAATATACTGCATAAATGTATGTGTATGCATACAGTGCATATATATCTCACATGTTATACTTTATATCAATAAAGCAATGACAATATTTTAATTTTTAAGTTTAGTGGAGAATAAATGATTGTATAACTTTTCGAAAGCTCAAAATTAACCATCTAGGAGAGATGTAGTGATAGCTCAGTCAGTAGAGTGCTGAGTTCAGATGCCAGAATCCATCTAAGAAACTAGGCTTCGTGCTTCACATCTGAAGCCTAGTGCTATGTGGAAGGGAGATAGATGGATCCCTAAGGTCACAGTCAGATGGTGAGCTTCCTGTTCAGTGGGGGACTCCTCAAAAGCATAAGGTGGAGACTATAGTCTCTGATCTCCAAGTGTTCATACACATACATGCACTCAGCACACACACACACACACACACAAACACACACACACCACAAATACCTCCACACACCACACACTTCACATCACAACACAACACGCACCACAAAAAGGCATGCACAAACTCACCACACCACCCCATATATATATCTCTCTCTCTCTCTCTCTCTCTCTCTCTCTCTCTCTCTCTCTCTCTCTCTCTCTGTCTCCCTGTCTCTCTGTCTCTGTCTCTGTCTCTGTCTCTGTCTGTCTGTCTGTCTGTCTCTCTCTCTCTCTCACACACACAAACACACATGCAAGGGCACACATACGCACAAGTGAGCACATGTGCCCGTGCACATACACATCCCCCCCACCATACCACACCACATGCGTCCCAAACACACACACACAGACACACACACACATACACAGACACACATACACAGACACACATACACACATACACACACACACACACAAACACTACAAAGTAATTGTTAAAAAATCAAATTGATTAAAGACTGTCTTTATAACTATTAGAGTAAAGATGGAAGTATAAAGATCCATTACCAAAGTGAGAAAAGTAAATATTTAGAGCAGAAATAAAATGCTAAACATAAGGCCAAAATATAATTACTATAAGCTATATAAATATAAAACTAATTTATATTTTTCTGTATAATTTTGAAAGAGTAAAGTTTTGTAAGGTACAAAAACAGCTATCAGTCAAAAAGAAATCACTCAAAGTTAACAAATACAAACAAAAAATAAATCTGAAAATAATCAATAATTAAGTTATTACAGATTTTAACTTAAAAGTATATTACTTAAGAAAAGGATAACTCATCTTAAAAGTAATAATAAAATATGTAACTATAAACAGTGTTCTAAAATGTAGTCAACTTGCAGGTCTCAAATGGAATGACAGAGATATTAGAAGTTGTAACATTTGAGTAACTGGATGAACAATGGTCATAACACCAAGCATGTTTCAGTTGCTTACTAAATCTAGAACTTGAAATATAAGCAAAAATATAGACATTATAAGTAATTTCTTTTTGAGGCAGGGTTGCTCACTGGTGTGAGGTTCACCAGTTTGGCCAGGCTGGCTGTTCAGGGAGCACTGGGATCTTTCTGCTTCTCTCCTCCCACTGCGGTTTTTACATGTACATCCCATTGGGTCTGGCCTTTCCACATAGAACCCGGGAAATGGAACTCAGGTTCTCAAGGTTGCAAGAGAAGCACTTTACCAACTGAGCCACCTCCACAGTGGCTTTTAAAATAATTTAACAAACACAATTAACACTGTAAACACAGCATTAAAAGTTTTCATCCTGCAGAGAACACAACTGTTAAAATCAGAACCACAGCCTGGGGATGGTAGCATAAGCCTATAATCCCAATATTCATATAGCCGAAACAGGAAAATCAGAAGCTGAAGACTGTGCTAGACTACATAGGAAGACTGTCTCAAACAAACCGCAATAGCCAAACCCTTAGTGGACGGGACAGTCTTAACAGTAGAAATCGTTGTGGTGCTGTGTTTGTGTTCTTGTCTTCTTTTTGGCTTCCCCCTCTATGAGGACTAGGGGGAGATGGAGGGGGGATGGAGGGGGGAGGGATGGGGGAGGGACGGGGGAGGGAGGGGGTAGGACAGGGAGGAAAGAAGGGAAGGGGTTATGATTGGGATGTAAAGTGAGTACATTTTAAAAATTAATAATAAAAAGGAAATTGAAAAGCAAAAAAAAAAAAAAAAAGTAGAAACAGTTCAGACCAAAATTTTGTTTCACATAATAAAAATAAATATCAACATCAGTTTGAGAAACGATTAAAAAGTAGCTGTGTGGAAAACATCACTTTTGTTGACTGAGTTTATTTTAAGGAATTTACAGATATTTGTTTTTCTAGGACAATACTACACAGTTTATTCAAGGAGCATGTGAGGTTTTGTCAGAAACTGAATATTCTTAGCACCTCATGTGTCAGTGCATTTGCCTGCATGTATGTCTGTGCACCGTGTTGCATGCATTGCCTATGTAGAAGGGTGCTGGACCCCCTAGGACTAGAATCACATGTGATTGTGAGTCACTGCATGAAGGCGTTGGCAACTGAATCGGTGTTCTCTGGAAAGAGCAGCCAGTGGTTTTAACCCATGAGCCATTTATCTGACAAGGACATTTTTTTTATAAAGGGCCTGGGAATGTGTATCAGTCCTCTGTCCAACTTTTACAGATTGCAATCTAGAGATTAACGGTCATTTCGCAACTATATGAGTGCAAAGGAAAACCAGAGTTTTCTCATTAAAGATAGAAGAGAGACACATCTTTATCTCTTCTCTAAAGACCTTTCTGCAAAACTTTGAAAGGCCAAACCCCATAAAATAAATACATAAAAATTTAAAAAGTGATAAATAAAAAAGTAATAGCAGGTACAAGCTGATGAGCAAGAGAATGTGCCTCCAGAGTGAAGAGTTTCAGTGGTTCTGGCAAGTGGAAGAAAAAAGTGAGAAAGCACAGCAGAAAAGTAAATAGAAGATGTGGAGCATGGTAAAGAGGAAGAAGTGTATGCAGAAACAGCTCTGGATGAAGGAGAAACCACAAAACATTCTAAAGCAGAAAAAGATGAATTGTAAATTACACCCTCAACATAAATCCTGTGTGGTGAGAGAATGTAAAATTTCAATTCATTTCTTTTGAGAGAGACTTGTTTTGAGTGGCCCCCTCCCCAAGCAGTATTGGGATTGTGGGTTATAGGAAGTAGTGGGTGTTTTTTTTTTAAGTTAAGTTTTTTCTGTGTTCTTTTTTCCTTCTTTCCTTTCTTTCTTTTTGTTTGTTTAACATTCTTCATGAATGTAAATTTGTACTATTTAACTGATGGTTAATATAAAGTCTTTTTATATGTAAAAGATCTCCCCCATTAACTAAAACAGAAATACAAAACATATGTGGATGTTGGACAGCGGCTCAGTATGTAAATGTGTGAGCCATCAAGCTCGATGACCCAAGTCTGACCCCTTGAACCAACAAGGGAGAAGAAATGGACTGACTCTAGCCAGCTATCTTCTGAATTCCATACAAGTATTGTGTTACACACACACACACACACACACACACACACACACACACAGAGTCACATCATATGTATTAAATAACAATTAAAATGAAACAAAACAGGTGGAAGCAGTAACTCATTAAACAGGACCAAGACAGCGTTTATACTCAGATGGCAGAGGATGAAGAAGAGAGTCTGTGTGGTGTAGGATCTTACGGAAAATTAGATCCAGGAGAGAGCAGAGGAATATGAGTGCTAACTGAGAAATATGGGTGAAACACCCTTCCTGGGAACCTGTATGTCAGATATCAGACTTTTCCCAGCTCCTAATTCACTCAAAATAGGCAATGATGTCACAGGCAGGATTACAGGCATTCTTGTACAGAGAAACAAATGGCCTCAGAGAAAAGCACCACATCCTTGGTAGTTTGCAATCTTGTTTTCTTGATGCTATAAACTCTTCAACCCTAAAAGTTTATTAGTTCCCTCTAGATGAGAGAACCACGTGAGAATAGCAATGTAGAAGGATCCAGAGGGTCCTAGAAACCTACAAGTAGAACATTATGATAGGCAGATTTGGGTCAAGGGGTCCCGCTCAAACTAAGGCAACAGTCAAGGACAATACAGGCGGTAAACTTTAAACCCCTACCCTGATCTAGCCAATGGACAGGACAGTCTCCACACTTGAGTGGAGAGTGGGATATGACTTTCTTATGTACTCTGGTGCCTCACATTTGACTATGTCCCCTGGAGGGGGAGACCTAGTGGCACTCAGAGGAAGGACAGCAGGTCACCAAGAAGAGACTTGATACCCTATGAGCATATACAGGGGGAGGTAATCCCTCTGAGGAACAGTCATAGGGGAGGGGAATAAGGGGAAAATGGGAGGGAGGGGAGAATGGGAGGATACAAGGGATGGGATAACCATAGAGATGTAACAAGAATAAACTAATAAAAAAATTAATTAATTAATTAAAAAAAAGTTTATTAGTTCCACACATACAAAGAATAAGATCTCACCAATAGTATTTTTGAACAACTTTTGAATGTGAATATGTGCATATCGAGTGCTAAGCAAAGATATTAAAGCTATTAAAATACCAGTGCCTCCTATTTTTAATTTTTAAATTTTATTTTATTAATTTATTCTTAATACATCTCAATGGTTATCCCATCCCTTGTATCCTCCCATTCCTCCCTCCCTCCTATTTTCTCCTTACTCCCCTCCCCTATGACTGTTCCTGAGGGGGACCTCCTCCCCCTTTATATGCTCATAGGGTATCAAGTCTCTTCTTGGTAACCTGTTATCCTTCCTCTGAGTGCCACCAGGTCTCCCCCTCCAGGGGACATGGTCAAATATGGGGCACCAGAGTTCTTTTGGAAGTCAGACCCCACTCTCCACTCAACTGTGGAGAATGTCCTGTCTATTGGCTAGATCTAGGTAGGGGTTTGAAGTTTAAGGCCTGTATTGTCCTTGGCTAGAGCCATAGTTTGAGCGGGACCCCTGGGCCCAAATCTGCCTATCATAATGTTCTACTTGTAGGTTTCTAGGACCCTCTGGATCCTTCTACTTTGCTATTCTCCCACGCTTCTCTCATCTAGCGTCCCAATAGGATGTCCTCCCCTCTGTCCAGTTTCCTGGTAAGTGAAGATTTTCATGGGACATGCCCCTTGGGCTAGTATGCAGATATAAGTGAGTATATACCATTTGACTCTTTTAATTTTTAGCTTTCTTCATAGATTATTGTTTACAAACATCTTGTTATAATTCCGTTTTGGGATTTTTGTTTATTTTGAGACAGAGCCTTGAGAAACCCTGGCTGGCTTTGGAGTTGTTATGTTGCCCAGGTTGGCCTTGAACCTCAGTGTCTGAGATTACTGGCAGACAACACCATTTGTTGGTTTGTGAGAATCTAGTGTTTCGCACATGCTAAACAAGCAGGGCACCACTGAGACCCATCTCCCCGTGTAGGAGAGACAGGTTTCCTAATTATTAGAACTCTCAGAAGGACAAGCAAAGGCAAAGGTTCTTCCTTTGCTCTGGTAGTTTCCCATGTAACTCTATCATAGCACCTGCTCTCTTCTACACAGCTGAAGTTCATAGAGCTTGTCATTTGTAATGGTTTTCTTCACTAGTTAAAAGTAAACCAAAGACAGAAATTTTGTCTCTGACTGCAGCATTTCTGTTGTTAATAAGGTGCTGGCTCTTTTGGATAAGGATCCTGTAATGGAAGATCTAGAAGTGAGGTGGGGATCATTGCCATGGTAACTACAAGGTAGATCACAGCTATCAAGCAACAAACCCATCTGCAAGCAGTCGGTAGAAGTCATGGTATGAAAGTGTAGGTGGTGGAACACCATTCTGTCAGAGAAGCAAGGAAGAGAAGGAGGTGGGACAAAGTTAATTAGGATGGAAAGCTGCTAATTGTAAATCAATGATAAATTCCACTTTAAAAAGGACTTGCCTGGCACGGGGAGATAAAGTCTCTTCCAGAAGACACGGGGAAGTATCTCTGGTAGCTGTGGGGCTTTGCTTATGAAGTCAGGGGGGGCCCCCGAGACCTACAAAACAGCACAGGTTATTGCCATCACTCTTGGTTGCCCAGCATTACTAGATGGAAAGAGCCTATTGTTTAAGATAGAATACACTTTCTTTGCAGGGAATAGAGAAACTAAGTTTGAACTGAACTGAAAATTGCTGGCTAGATTTCATAGTGCTGAGAAGTGCTAAGTAGACCACCAAGGGAGAAAAATAATCAGTGATCTTATACATGAGTGATTCCTAAATGCTGCAATACCAACCTTGCGGGCAAGGTGTGCCCACTGGTGTTATGGTTGATGTGGAGGTTATGGGGTGTTAATCAACCATTTTCTGTTGTATCTGATGTCTGCACCATAGGAGGGAATTCATGCCTAATACTATAAACCTGCTCAAAAGCTCATGACACAGGAGGTCATAGGGTCTAGGGCAGTGGTTCTCAGCCATCCCAATATTGTAACTCTTTGTACAATTCCTCCTGTTGTGCAACCATAAAATTAATTTTATTGATATCTCATAACTATGATTTTTCTACTGTTATGAATTAGAATGCAAATATTGTGTTTTCTGATGGTCTTTTGGTGGTCATGATCTACAGGTCGAGAACCACTATTCTAGGGGATGCTCCTATGTGGTGTGTGTAAACATGCTTTTGTTTTGGTTCCAAGTGTGGGATGAGAAACAGACTTGTGAGAGAACAGGTGATGTTTATTCACTAGAAGAGGAAGCTCCCCTTTTGGGGGACTTGGTCTTTGCCAGCTCAAAAATATCCTAGTAAAGACTCAGAGAAGAAATATATATGAGACCAAAACAAGTGGTGAGGCCTTTTGGTCTTGTCATCTTTTCCTATCTATGGTCTGTTCATCTCTGCTTCAAGATGCTCATTGAGAGAACTGGTTCCAGAGATGCTTCAAGGTGCTGAACTTGAGCTGCTGTTCTGGGTTCTGGCTACTGCTGTTTTGGTTGGCTTTGTTGAATTACTGGTTTGCTGTTTAATGGATCTGTTGGAGTCCTGCCAACTATGCCAGTGAAATTGATGCCAGGAACTGAGTCTAAGAAGGTCTACTTCTGCTCCTAGTAATCTCTGTTCTTTCCTATCTAGGATAGGTGGGTTGGCTGGCAGGGAGGTATAAGCATTAACAGAACCCCAAATAAAGTAGGTTTGAAAAAGTTTGAAGCCTACATACACTACTACTGTTGTTTTACCAAACTGACAGATTGTCAAACAGCTTTTTGTATTTATAGTTGTAGATAAAAGACAAAAAGACATCATTAACAAGTAGAATTATGACTATAACTTTTCTAACTAACTTCCAAGTGAGACATGGACACTGTCTTATGCTTTATTTAACTTATTTTCTTGACAGAATACAGAGAAAACTTTTCTTCCTATTCCTCATCCTCCTTTTATTTACCTTCTTTGTGTCTGCTTCTTTTCCTTCCTTCCTTCCTTCCTTCTGTCCTTCCTTCCTTCCTTCTTCTCTCTCTTTCCTTCTTTCATCCTCATCTTCCTTCTTCTTCTTTTCACCACCACCACCACTATCACCACCACCACTATCACATCATCATCGGCATCGGCATCATCATCATCATTTGCATAAGGCCATTTCACTATAGAGCAGACACACCTTTACTTTTAGGAACTATATCTTTGATAATGAAAATAGTCAAGAGCCCCCAGCTAACCAGAAAGACCTATATATGACTCAAGAGTGCCACTATTATTTATTTTTTGTTGTTTCAGGGACCTTAATTTTGAGCATAGATATACACAAAGCATCATCAAGTCAGATAAATCTGATGTTAGTGTTTGTAGGGAGGCTGAGTTCATCAGTCAGAGTGTCTGAGTCCTAGGATTGAGACTCTTAGAATTGTCTTCATCCGTGGCTTTGATCCTGTCAATGATTCTGTCTCTTTACAATAAATCATAGTTTGGTTTAGTTAGTGTCTTTTCTAGTAGTCAAAATGCCAACCCATATTCTTGTGTTTTCCGCTTGCATATGTATGTCCTCATCGGTGACATCACATGTTCTTTACCTGTGGTTGCCAAGACTTTCACTCAAAATCTCAGTTTCTGCTTATGTCACTTGAGTACCAACTGCTCTTTGTGTGTCTCCTCACACTTCATCCAGTCAGCTGTGTCCAGGAATAGTGAGGCCATGTTATAGGATTCTGTTTTTGTGGAGAGAGAGAGAGAGAGAGAGAGAGAGAGAGAGAGAGAGAGAGAGAGAGAGAGCGTTTCAGTTCCATAGTATGCATATGAGGAGGTTAGAAGACAACTTAGAGGAATTGATTTTCTCCTTCCTGGTTTACATGGATTCCAGGAACCACTGTCACTAAGTTCCTGGCCAATCAATATAAGGGAAAAAGAATTTATTTTGCTTTATTGTTTGAAAGGACATAGTCCATCATGTCTAAAGTAGACTGGTCCATCGCAGGGAGAGCTTACAATTAGCTGTCTAATAAACTCATATGAAAACATAAACATTCCAAGAAAGCAAGGACTAATTTTACTACATTTCTGCCTCTTCCATATTGGTTTACTTGTTAGTACAAGTCCAAATCCACTGCCCACTTCCCCCTGCAGGTGAGATGCTTTGTTCCTGATCCAGCACAGATGGTTCCTAAAAATAGAGTATTAAGTTTATTGAATGTACATATACCAGAGACTATGTCTTAAGGTGGGTTCTGCCAAGAGGAAAAACAACTATACTCTTTTGTGGGATTTATTGAAATTTATTTCTAGGGGACACTGTAGTACATGTCCACATTTATCATCATTGCACAGACCATGCAGTTTCTAGTAGTTCATAATTTTATGTTTATTATTTTCTTTGAGCAGCTTCTCTTTTATTACTTTTCCTACCCACCCCCAATTTTCTCTTTCCTCCTTTTAAACTTATCCTTTCAATTCTATTCCAGACATTATGTACCATAAGACTCAGAACTCCCCCGCCTGCCCATACCCAGTCCCAGATTTCACTGCACACTGTCCTTACCACTCTGAAGTGTCTCCATTAGTAAGATTATCAACTTAAAATTGAAAAATAAAATTTCTTATTTTTTTCTCTTGTGCTGTTACCTTTCAGCTCCACTGAAGAAAAAGTAGCAAGGAAAAAAAAAGACAAAATTAGGAACCCTGGCAGGAGTAAATGGCATGTGCAGACACATTCTGCTGCGAGGAGCGTAGAGGTGAGTGCCAGTGAGGTTGAGAAGAGAAGAGGATCCTGGTTTCCACGGATAGGTTCTTCTCCACTGAGAAAAATGGAAGCTGACATCTCAGGGCAATTCTTTGTCAGAAATATACATCTGCATGAAGAGAAGAGAGTTAAAAATTTAATCCACAAAGCTATTTAGAGAGTAGATAGGCCTTGACAGGCCTCCCAAATGTATTCCAAGAACAAGAAGAGTGGAGTTATGAAATAAAAAGCTGTTGCAGCAAGCAAAATGAAACTAAGCTTTCTTGACAGAATCAGTTTGCCAAATGACTTTAGAATTGCATGGTCTTGTCCCTTTTCTATTAAATACACTCTACTTTCAATGTATAGAAGAAACTTTTAGAATGTACATGGTACTTTAAAGAACACTAATGTAATATACTCAGTACCACTCGAGAATGAGATATTTGAAACAAAATTAAAACTCAATGAAATCGCTAAGAAGTCAGGAATATTGGCAAGAATTCCAGAGTCACTGATGATGAATGTCACAGAATGCTCCATCACCAAGTACCTAAAACAGTGCTCTCAACCAAAACAATGGAAACCAAGTCCAGAGCAATGTGGCCAGATGAATTCATCTTAAACTGTGTCGTCACTGGTGCTCTATCTGTGACTATAGAAAGTGTACTCATAAGAGTCTAGCCTCCATTCACTATTGTCTTAAGGAAAATGCATTACTTTTTTTGATGGTTTATAGATTTTTCATGTCATTTCCTTGTGTTTTAAATGCATATTAATTTTCACCGGATGCTACAATTATATATATATATATATATATGCAATTTTTTCTCTCAGAAGTTGTTCTTAAGGCAGACTGATCATCATTATCAAATGGTTAAGAAAATAAAGCACAGTGCCATATGAACTTTTATAGAGAGGTAGAGATAATCACTTAAGCCCAAATATCTTATCAAATAGTTTTGATGAATCAACAAAATTCTGGATCCCACTGCCACTTTTTCTGCTCCCAAGCTTTATACGTGAGGAGGACAGACTGGGAAAAAGCATGCCACTCTAGCAGCCTTCTTCCCATTAATATTGTAGAATTTCTCTCCATTAAAGTCTTAACAACTACTGAAGCATAAAGTTTGTACCTTAAAATACGAGTCTATAATAAAACATTGCTTTAAATCTTTAATACCCGAGACATAACTATGGTTTTTATTTAAAGTGTGAACTTTTAAACTATACACCTTGGTCTTTTGTCATATCTACCTTTTCTTTGCCAATTATGTTTTTGTTAATGAGTTCTGGGATCTTGAACAAGGTTGAAGCTGAGCACTAACATCCAAGGTTTCCCTCCGTCCAGCACATGCACACTATTGCATAAAAACTGTTCATACACGTGTTATATACTCACATATGTCATGCTCACAGCACACACATCTAATGAAAAGGAAAAGTTAAGATGCATTACATTGTAATACTTTCAAAAGCTATATTTTTCCTTCCTCTGCTATACACAATTGCAATATACATTGTGCTGTAATTCCCCTGTACGTAATAAAATGAGCTGTGATGATTTTTTTTTTTACTTTGACCAATGAGGTGTGAGTAGAAGTGATGTTTCATATCCAGGAAGAAATGACCAATACAGTTTTCCTTGTTTTTTGTTTTATTGTTGTGTTCTTTTAAAGTCTTGGAAACATGCATTTGTGAAACCGGCTTAAAAAGTCGGCTTGTGGTTTAGAGCATTTACTGCTCTTGAGGAGAACCTGGATTCAATTCCGAGCACCCACATGGTGCCCTCTTCTAAATCTTAGGGTACCAGTCACACACATATTGCACATACATGAATTCAGGCAAAACATTTATACAC
>OU015751.1:42538048-42558296 GCA_907169655.1 Acomys percivali
TTTTGTGGAGTTCATATTCTATACACTTCATACACACACACACACACTCACAAACACTCACAAACACACACATCCATGTAATGTGGCATTAGGTGGCAGTTATTTCACTTAGCATCATGATTTCAATGTTTATTCACACCTAGAATGATTCAATACTTCCTTGCTTTATATGCTCAATATTATCTTATTGTATAGATGAACCACATTTATTTATTCATTTACTCATTGACAGGAATTTAGCTTATCTACAATGTTTGATATTCCAGGCAACATAGTTATGATCACTTATATGGGCATATATGTGTAGTTTTTCTGCCAAAAACCTAGAGCAGAATTGCTAAGCTGTCTGGTAAATTTATGTTTAACATTTTAAGAAATTGCTTAAACTGTGTTCCCTGGTGGATGAAATGCCTTTTTTCCAACTCTGAATAGCACTAACAGCTGATGAACTTAGACTATTTACACTACTGTCCAACAGAAAATAGCCCAGCAGCTAAACACTTTCTGTCTTTCCCCTCCTTAATTCAGACATTCATAACCTATTTGCACCTCTGTGAGCAGGAAACCCAGGCATAGTGTCAGTTCAGTTATTCCTCTTAGGAAATACCTTTGACTGAATCTCCACATGTGAAATAATTTGCAAACAATCTGAAGACTCAAATAAGGTGAAGTTCGGCATGTAGAGCAAATCAATTTAGCTTTTCTCAGATTATTATTTATGAACTCTGAGTTATCACTGAAGCTTTACCTATCTACAAACATCTGTCTTGCTTAATATTATTTCTATGCAGTCCATACAGTGGTTCTGAAACAACAGAAAGAGCTCTTAACGGTATACAAATGTACAGTAACATCACGAAATTGCCTAAGTAACTTAAAGAACAGTATAATTCATTATAGATTCTTCTTTTATCTTTTGCCCTACTGTTAATTTTCATGTAAATGCACCTAAGGAATTGGAGGCATCCCTGTGTAGCTGCAGTCTCAGCTACTCAGAAGACAGGCAGGGACATTTCTGGAGCCCCAGAATTTGATATAAGTCTAGGTGACATAGCAGGATTCCATCTAAGTAAGATAGTAAAGTAAAATTACATTGACCAAAGGAAGTGCCTCACATTTTGTTACCAGCATATATTCAAATCCTTTCTCATCCATGCATATGATTCTATCATCATCATCCTCACCATCATCATTATCATTTTTATTGGCATTAGGTCTAACTATGTAACTCTAGCATGCACTGAACTTGCTATACAGATCACACTGGCCTCAAGAACTCCACATCTACCTTTCCAGAATGAAAGGCATGTATTACTGCACATAGTCTAAAAATAAAGCTCATGGTGAAAAGCATGATGATGAGGTACACAGGTGATGTTAACAGAGGACCAAATACAGGAACAGAAGTCTGTTCAAGAGGTTAGCTTGGCCTTAGAGCTCATGGCAGCTGTAAGCTCTCAGTGACCTCTAGAGACAAAGTGTATCTGCCTTACACTCTGAACCAAAGAGTGGGCTTCAAGCTGAGCCAATTTCCAGATGAGACAGAGTCAGTCACAAAGATGGGCTTAGGTAAGCTGGATGTTTCTTAGAGTGACACTTCTCCTCATCTCCAAGTGATTTAAGACTATCTTTTAATGCTGTTATGTCCTTAGACAATTTGTCTAACATTTTAAGGTTCACTGGAATAAGGCATATGGCATGATGCAATAGTAAAAGTATCGGTTGGGGTAGTTAGTTAAATTAGATAATAGTGGGGTTGTCCAAATACTGTTGGGTCCTATGTATTGTGCTACATTATTTTAGTTTCTTTTATTTTTAAATACATTTATTTTATTACACATGAATAAAACCAACTACATACATCAGGGAGAACCATGGGACAGTCATGAGTTGTATAAATCTTACATTCATAGTGGTTTGGCTATTTGTATTTGTCCAGCTTGAAGTAAACATTTTTCCTGGTTTGTTGGGTCTAAATTTCTCAATGAAATTCAATATCTATCCTATCTCAACTCTAATAACTTAACTTCTTTATCTTGATCTAAAAAGATCTTATCCCCTAACAAACTAAACTTGATTGTAAAACTATACTATCTGGCCTTCAATGCCCCTCAGAAACTTGAGAAAGAATAAAGCTTAAATGGTGTGTGTGTGTGTGTGTGTGTGTGTGTGTGTGTGTGTGTGTGTGTGTCTGCCTGCCTGCCTATCCATGTGTGGAGGTCAGCAAAAACCAACAACAAAACAAAACAAAACAAACAAACAAACAAAAACCTTTCAGGAATTGGCTCTCTCCTTTGATTTTTAGTTGGGTATGGGGAATCAGGCATTGAACTCAGGGTTACCAGGCTTGAATGGAAAACCCCTTTCCCTGCTAAGCAAGTTCAAAGGTCCTTATTTCATTTTCATATTTTATGGCTAGTGTTGAAATTGATGAGTCATAGTAGTAGTGATATTTAGTTGTCAATCTGATAACTTCTATTCTTTTTCTTTTATAACACCTTTCATGATAAATCTCATCACTTACAGTATATAATTCAATGGTGCATGATATTCTCATATATGTGAAAGTCTCCCCACAACTGTTAAATGTGTGATTACATAAAGATGAAGTTCTGTATCCTTTAGTGTATAGCCTTTCTCTTCCCCACTTGTACTTAGGTCCTATGCAGCCCCCAATCCACTTTCTGCTGTTCTATATTTTCCTATTTCATGTGAGGGGAGTCATATAACATATGGATTTTTGACTTTTTTTTTCATTGGACACATGGTTTCAAGGTTTACATATGCTGCAGTGTGAATCAGTGTGCATTTATTTTTATGAGGATAATGTTCCATTGCATGGACAACTATTTTTTTCATTTACTTCTTTGGGCTGTTATTCAACTTTTGTTTATTGTCATTAGTAACATATTTAAAATATACTTATCACTTTATATCGCTTAGCTAGGGTGGAATTGGTTGGCCATAAATGATTAATTTTTTCAGGATTAATTTCTTTCTTTATGCCTCATGGTTTATCATTTGAAGTATTGTAGATTATTTTTCAAAGCATCACTATCATTTAAAACATTTAAAGAATACGTTTTCTGGCATTCATAGGGATTAAGCTATGGACTGAATGATGAACCCAGTCTTTTGTTGTGTTTGTATTTTACATTTAAAATTTGTAATTTTGGATAATGTCTTCCTTAGTTGTCCAGGTTGACCTTGTCCTTATTCTTAGCCCAGGTGGGTCTTTAGCTTCTCATCCTAATTCTTCCCCACATTGCTGGAATTATGGGCCTGCTCCATCCAGCTTCCCTGGCTGCGTATTCACTATTTTTGCTGTTTTTTTCCTCTGTAAGGATTATGATCTCTATGTTACTTGGAACAGTTTTCTGTTTACCTGAAAGAAAATTGAATAAATGTAAGCCTATGAAAACTTGATGCTGATTTTGTATTGATATAAGATGGAATTTGAGTGCTTAAAATCTCAAGACCTTTACAGGGAATAACTTAAGGGCAAAGATAGCAGGCCAAAAGTTGTACTTCATTGGATTTTGAAGTTTTGATGTCTAAAACAATTTTAAACACTATATATATATATATATAATCAATATATTTTTGTTTTTAATTAATATGCACCATATTCAGTTTTTTCTTTTTCATTAAAGGGTTTCTCTGTGTAGCTCTGGCTGTCCTGGAAATCACTCTGTAGACCAGGGTGGTCTCAAACTCAAAGAGACCACCTGCCTCTGCCTCCCAAGTGCTTGGATTGAAGTCCTGTGCCACCACCAGTCAGCACATTGTATTAAGTTTTATTATCACATTTTAAACAAATTTCTTTGTTTTATCTTCTTCCCTTCTCTCTCTATTACCTTGATTTACCTCTTTGCATCCTCTTCTTTCTTCTTTCATTTCTCTCCTACCTTCCTCCTTACCTTTTTTCTTTTTATGGGCCCCTTTCTAATTTCACAGCACATACTCAATTTCACTCCCACTTCTATACATACACATACAAACAGAGAAGAGATCTGAAAAATGAGAAATACTGCAAGATTTTTTCTGAGTCTAAATTATTTTGCTTAATAGAATATGTTTCAGTTTCACCCATTTTCCTAAAAACTTCATAATTTTATTTTCTTTTAGAGATGAATAAAATTCATGGTAACTTTATTTACCACATTATCAGTATCTGTCTGTCCATTGATGGACACTCAGTCCGCTTCCATTTCTTTGCCATTGTGAACAATGTAACAGTAAACATGAATTAAATACTAAGAATTTGCAGGAGACATTTGTTTTCTCCAAACTGTAACACTTTGACAAGTGAAAGGGATTCTAACTATAATAATAGTGGATAGTAAGCATAAACCAAAGCTGCCCTAGAAAAATTAGGCACTTAGTCACTTAATGTATAATGGAAATCTCATGTTCATTTGTGAATATATTTAACTTGTTTTCTTTTTGAGCAAATATGTTAGATCTGAATTCATCTCACATTTACAAACAAGAATACATGAATGTAAAGATTAGATTACATAAAACACTGGATACTTTTCCTCAGAATGAGTCAAAACAATGGTTGCAGTAGGAAACAAAATCCATTCTATCTTTGCAGTGTTCTGCATTGTTTCTGTAGTTAGGCTGATGTGCATTCCATTAAGAATCTCATACTTCATGAATTATCAATATTTTAGGGTATTTTTGTGTATACTCTATCAATCTCTTACTACTCTACTCATTCTTATAGAATACTTTTCAATCTTAGACACAGAAATGACGTCTCTCCAAAAATTTATATTAAAAGAAAACTTTTCATGATATGGCTCTTACTATTATAAGATATAATAAAAGGGGCAGTCTTTTTTTAAAAATTTTTTTATTAATTTATTCTTGTTACATCTCTATGGTTATCCCATCCCTTGTATCCTCCCATTCTCCCCTCCCTCCCATTTTCCCTTTATTCCCCTCCCCTATGACTGTTCCTCAGAGGGATTGCCTCCCTCTGTATATGCTCATAGGGTATCAAGTCTCTTCTCGGTGACCTGCTGTAAAGGGGCAGTCTTTATGTTGAAAGGATAAGGGTTTCTGAAACACACTCCCCACAAGATTTTTCTTCTTTTGTTTCTCATCCACTTTCCATTTCTGCTTCCCCAAAACTAAACTCATTTCACTCTCTTCAGTATTGTTGACCCCTAAACAAAAACTGTGCTAGAATTAGTTGAGGAACTAACTAATTCTAATTTCAATGAACACAGAGGTCAATTCTACAAGTTCAACATCTAGCCTATGGCAGTGGATTAATAAGAAGTGAATAAGAATCATCTGAAACTAGCTCATGAGGGAAGTACTGGGCACTGCATTCCTGCTTGCATGTTTGCTTTGGAAGGGCTATCTTTTCTAGAAGTCCCAGATTCACAGCCCTTAAACAGCCATAGGAAAGATCAAGAGAGATAAAAGAGAGGAGAGAGAACTGTCTTGATGAAAGAAGAAATGGGAGGGGGAGTTTTTCATGAACACCGTGTCTTATGGGAAAGTTGACCTTCCTGGCTTCCCAGGTCAGCAGTACCTGAGGCCATCTCTGGTGTAAGGTCTGGTCAAGCAAGCGAAAGCATCCTTGGGCACTTTCAATATAGACACCAATATCTTCACTGTTAGGATAGGAAAACAATGCTGCTTGAGCTCAACCTTATCCTTTACCGTTCTGTCTAGATTCTTTAATTACTGTGAGCAGTGTACTCAAGAGTGACTTCAGATGACTGGGAAATTTCATTGTAAGGATGTTGCCTCCTGGTCTGACCATAGACTGAATTTTTAAAGAAATTCGAATGAGGGGACCCTCCCCCAGGGACCCTAGATCCGCCCCCCCCCAATCCCAGTTTGTTTGGCTAGTCCAACTCTATGACAGACTTCAAGTTTTCAATCTGACTAACTAGGCCAAGTTTTTAAACAATTCCTGCAAAAATCACAAGTCATAGAAAGCTCATGGACAGGTCATGGACAGCTCACTGGCATCTGATAAGCCTACAGGACAAAATGACCAGATATCATGCTTTTATTCCTTCAATGCCTTGTTAATGAACACATCTGTCTTTATCCAATCAAATTAAAGGCCAACTCCTGAGTAAGAGCCAAAACCTCAATGAGTTAAAAGTCCCCAGTAACCAAACAAGCAGCCAATCTTGAGTCCTCTCATATCCTCTAACTTACTTCTGACCAATCAATTAAAGTTTGTCACAAATCCCTCTGACTGTTTATAAATTGAGCTTGTGTGCTTATTTTGGGGTCACCCTCTAGAAGAGAGAGGGCATCTCAGTATGCTGGAATAAAAAATGCTCTTTGCTTTTTTTAAAAAAAGATTTTTTGCATATACATTTACATTATTACACATAAATAAACAAAATGACATACAGCAAAAACAACCTTGAAACAATCAGGAATTATAAAAATGTTACATTTAAGGTGTTTTGGCTAATTGTATTTGGCAACCTTGGAGAAAACAGCTCTCTTATCTTGGTGAGTCTAAAATTCTGAGTGAAAATCAATATCTATCATACCTCATCTCTATCAACTTAAAACATCTATCTAGACCAAAAATCATCTTAACCCCTAAACAACTAAGCTTAATTGTAAGACTAAAACATCTGGTCTTCAACCCCATCGGAGACTTGAGAAGGAATAAAACTTAATTACCTGAGTGAACCTGAAGTGCAGGTTAGCAGCTTCCAAAATGAGAAAAATGACAGAGACAGGTTGCTGCCTGAACAGTCACCCAAAACTCTACATAACATTGGAGCATCATCTTCAGCCTTCTGGTCCAATATATCTGATAGACATATTTGTAAGGCAGGAACTATTGAGGACTTGATTATCCTGTCTTGGCAGCCTGGCCATCGGTTCTGACTGCATCCAAACTTACCCATATTTAGGCAGAATTCTGTCTGTGGCAGAAATGAGGGCATTTTGCCCAGTAGCTTGTTTGCTGAATTTGAAGCTATCTCCATAAGGAGATTCTTTGATGCTCATCATCTTCTTGAGGTAGGCTGGGTGTTGCCAACAGTTAATGAAAAAAAAATGAGAGAGAGAGAGAGAGAGAAAGAGAGAGAAACAATGTCAGCTAGAGTTCCAATGTCAATGACGTTTCCAAGTCTTCATGGAAGTTTCATTTTACTTCAGATAAGATTTTCATCATTAGAAAGTTCATTGTCTAAGTTGTTTTCACGTAGAAATTTGTGTCCCACAATGTTTCCATATAATGGCTATGAACATTTGGAGTTGGAAAAAAAAGGAATTACTTCATATATATTTCCTTTTCCTCTTTCTCTCTAAGTTAGCCTTGAGTTCAAAAGATTCTTTTGATTTAGATGGAAAATATATTTTACCCAGTCTGATGAATTCACACAGTGAATCTAGGGTAGTGTTTATAATTTTGGGTGCAGTAATTGTCTAAATGATAGGGTAAATCCTGATAATTTCATCCTACAACGGAGCACGTGCCCTCAGACCTTTTCCTCCATACTTTACCAGTAAATGTATGCATATTTTACTTTTACTCACACAGCTAGTCACAGAGTCAGTCCCAGTAAAAATGTTGCAAATGAAAAATTTAATGTGGCAAATGGTTGGGGTCTATTTTTCAACTCTTCTCAATTGTGTGCTTATAGTTCATAGCACTACTACATGTAAAATTCTGTTTCTATACATAAAAAGTGAATACTAAAAAACAAAAACAAAACACAAAACACAAAAATTACTCTTTGCTTCTGCATACTGCCTTGGGGTTTTTCTTCAGCAGATCACCTTGACCCTAACACTAATCCATGCTCTGGCCTGCAGCAATGACTACATAGATTACTGGTGACAATTTACTGGTGGCTGGTTACTAGGATCTAGGCTCCTTCTTGCCATGAGCAATTTCTCAGTGCAGGGAGAGTTACTAATGTTAAGGCCTTATTTCCTTGTCTTCACTGGGTCTAGTCTAGTATCCCTGACTTGAGTTTCTTTGGGCTGATGTAATTTTTAGTTTCTAAAATCCACAGTAATTTTTATCCAAAGAAGAACATGTTCTTTGTTTACTCCCAAAGGAGAATATTATACACCCAGCCACTATGAGGGCTTCTAATATGTGTTTGCATTACATATTGCTTTGTATTTTAGCATATGTTAAAATATCAGAAACTACAGAATTGCCCTTGAGTTATAGTACAACATGAAGAATTAGAAGAATACGGTTAGAGCCAGACATGATGGACACCTTTAATTTCAGCACTCAAGGTAGAGGCAGGTGGATCTCTGTGAGTCTGAGGTCCACAGAGTGAGTCCAGGAAGGACAGCCAGGGCTCGGTTACACATAGAGACACTGTTTCAAAAACCAAAAACCAAGCAACCAACTAACCAAACATAAAAGTGATTGTGGTTGGTTTTTCCAGTTTGTTGGCCTACAGGGAGCCTAGAAAAATCTTTTTGAATACCACCCTTCCTCATCAATAAAACTGTGGATGTATAATCCATCTTCCATTCAAAGGGTGTGCAATTAAAATTATGCAACTGGGAGAGCTTGTTTTCTTTACTATAGTGGCGATATATTTGAAAATTTGTTAGAATCAACTAAAGTCACTTACAAACGAATCTTGCATTGGTACTTAATTGTGTCACAGGGCAAAGATCATAGTTTTCTCCTTAATAACTTGAAATCTACTTATACAAACACACCATGACTATAATAGTTAGATTATTAAGAATATAAATATGAGAAAAGGAATTATTCAATAAGTTACTTACACATAAATTAAGATAAACAGTAGAAGTATTGTCATGGAAAATTCAATAAAATTACATAAGATTCTATTTCCATGAGAGACTGAGCCACCTTGTGTCCTTGATTATATAACCTATCATGAGAAACTTAAAAATTTACATAATCTGATCTGGAAAATGATGTGTGCCCTGGCTTCCTCATTTTACAATGTTCTTTATTAAGGCAATACACGATGTGTAGCAGAAAAGGGTAATAATGGATTTCTGTAACTTCTATTTTTGATTGAAGGAACACAGTGAAAATCATATAGAGTTTTATGTGCAGAGTTGGGGTTGGTCAAGAAGTCTCTCTCTCCTTAGATTCAGCTGTTTACATAACATAAGCACAATGAAGCCTAGGTGGAAGGGAACCATGCTTCATTCATGGTATATCAGAGGATTCTATATATTTTTACACATAGGTTAAACCACCTCTGATGGACAGCATGCTTAGATTATAGAAGACTGTTGGAGGACAGCAAGAGATGTAAGTAGACCATTTTACACAGAAGTGATTGGCCGTATATCCATGTCAGACATTTCAGATACATAAGTCAATGTCAGTCATACACAAATAAAAATTATGCCCCTGCCTAAAATAGTGGCTCCTACTCTTGAAACCTCATTTCTCCCTTTTCACAGTATGTGTTTACTTCCTGTTTGTTTCTGCAGTGCTGGGTGTGGAGTACTGAGTCTCATGGCTGTTAGCACTCTAACAGAAAGCTACATTCCCAGCCTGCTGTAATCCATAGTTTGCAATCTGCCCTTTGGAATTATTAAATGAATATTATATGATTGACCTATTTATGTAACAAACAACAGAAGCCTAATTATAGTGTCCAGGCCAAATTAAAAAGCTATCTAGTTAGCTATATGCTTGTATGTTAATATGTAAAGTCTTTGGTTTTGCTAAGTATATGGAATAATAAGTTGATAAAGTGACAGTATGGCTTTCATGTGGCCCCTAATGTTTATATGTTTCAAATATAATCTTGCGTGAAACTATATTGAGAAATGGCACATTTAAGCATGATTAGAAACTCTAGTGTGCTTATATGTGCCAGGATTCCTGGTAACTCAGGAGGGAAAGGAGAGGAATTAATTGCCAGAGTTCATGAGTGTGACACCAGATTGGCCAAAGCTTGAAAACCCTAACTACAATAAACAAACAAACAAATAAGAACCTGGGGGTGATTGATTCATAACAGCTCTGATGACATGGATATATTGAGGTCATTATGGTTGGAGGGGTTATCAGGGCAGTGCGTTCCTGAGAGAAACTTGACCTTTTCTCTTAGTGCAGTAGTAGCTTCCCATTCATTTCTGCCCCTCTAGCTTCCACAGTGAGGCGAAACAGTCAGAAGTCATCACCAGCCATGGGCCTACTGGGGATTCCTAGCTTTTAAAATTGAAATAAATACACGATCTCTGTTCTCGACAAGGTACAGATAGATTCTGAAAGATTTCTGGATAACTCATGATTTTCAAAGTAACCAATGACATTTAAATGAGTTCAAGCTAAATTGAGTCTATTCTTCCCTTCATCTTCATTCAGGAAAGTTTTAGGACATGAAATTTCAGTATACTAAAATTGGAAACATTTTTATTCCTATTAATATAATAGCATTGCCTTCCAGAAACAAATAGTTATACAGTGACTTTTACCTTGAAACACTATTTTTGGCTCGTAGTAGAGGTTTCACATTTTTAAAAAAATATATAATATTCAACTACTGCCAGTAATTTTATTAGTGCCTATGGATATTTGAAAACATAGATTTGCTTTTTTGATACTACTTATAGATACCTTTAATCTCCTTTCTGATAGCCTAGAGTTCACTACTACTGGATGGCTTCCCGAGGAGAGGTGAACAAAAGTCTGTTTCCCACCTGAGGGGGCACTAACTGGTTAAACAATTGCTTATTGAGCACAGAGTGGCACGAATGGCTCCAAGATAGGTAAAACAAGCCCAGTCCACTGTAGTTGATGATTCACAAAAGCTGTCTCCCTGGAGCTCCCTGTCCAACAGGTAGGCAGCTCCACTGAAGAGTCTCCTTTCCCCCAACAAATTATTTGCTGCTTGTGATATCCCTGGAAATGGCCTCCATGAGTCCTGTAACTTTCTGACTTTATTAAGCCTTGAAAGTTTCATGAGCTTTCTGAGTCTAGTGAGTTTCCCTTCTGCCTATTGGAGAGAATGTTTCAACTCATAGAAAACAACTATAAAAAGAGCAATTCAAACTGTAAACTACAGTAGGGTCTGAAGCTCTATCAAATGGTAAAACTCATGTACAGAGCCGAGTGGTGATTCTGAATGGATATTTTCCTCTAAGAGTTGATAGCTACATAATTAATACCCATGTAATCTACCTTGGGGTATTTCCATATGCCCTCACATAGGTGTTTCCCTAAAAACAGACCCTTTTCCTACTCAGAATTAAAAGAATCAGACAAATGAATAGGTCTTTAGGCCTATTCTTGATTTTTGGACAAATATTTTATTTTGGAGCCTTGGTGCTTCCTTTCCTTTCCCATAGTTGATGTACAGCCCGAGGAACTCTTGGATCCAAACATCCCAGAAATGGCTTTTATTTTGTAATGGGGTTGAGCAGACAGCGGTTACTGCATGTGTGGTATGCCAGTCTGATCAATAGCCTGATGAGGCATGACTGTCCTGCACTGCCCAGCCCTACCATTTTCAATCTAATTAGCAGCTGCTCAAAGATGGGAAACAGGTGCAGATCCAGGGCCAGACCAGGGAAGTCTGCCTGTAATTAACAAGGAAAAAAGGGTCAGATATTGGGAAGAATATCAAATCGGCCCACTGGGGTTAGCATGCTGGCCTCAAAGGCATAGTCACCTGAGATCTTAAGCATGCTAATGTAAATTATGCAAGCTTTCAAACAACGTGGCTGCATAATCAGTTGGCAGAGTGGAAAATGATTTTTCCCTGTCAGAGAATAGGGAAAAGGGCATCTACTAAACTTATTTTATTTATTTATTTATTTATTTATTTATTTATTTATTTATTAGCATAGTGTGGACTTCAGTGAGGGAAAAATATAGAATCATGGTATTTTCTCCAAGGCAACCAAGGATTGCTTGCAAGTTGTTAACCAATTACAAGTCTTCAAGAAATAGTTGAACTTTGTAAGAAAATGTAATAATTAGATTGTGCAGAGAATTACACTACTAGACACACCACACACAGGAGCTGCTTTATAATTATATTGGTTTTGGTCATGCAATTATTTTAATCGCTCCACATAGCATAGTTTGTTTCCTTTAAAACAAACAGGAGATAAGGGTTAGACTAAGCTTAAAGAGAAAAAATAAAAATTCTTGATCAGTATATGATAGGCAAGGCTGTGTGCTAGGCTGATGATCCTTCATTTAATAATCAAGCTTTGGGTGTAAAAGGTTCTTCTTATTCTCAACAATGGAACTTAAAACCATCCCTATGTTTTGACTTTATACCAGTCCTTTTAGAGTTTAGTTTCCATATTTCCAGGATGTTATCTTCTATTCAGTACCAAATATCCTAAGCTGTAAAGGGAGTTTTGTAGCTCTAGCTAAGAAATTGGTCTCAGGCCTCAGATGTCTTAGCCAGATGACTTGTTATGGTAAAAAAATAAAATAAAATAAAAAGAAAGAAAGAAAGAAAAGAAAAGAAAAGAAAAAGAAACAAAAGCCTGTGAGCCTTAGATACTCATAAGAGCCATGATTTTACTTTATTTTATTTATTTATTTATTTATTTTTTGGTTTTTCGAGACAGGGTTTCTCTGTGTAGCCTTGACTGTCCTGGACTCACTTTGTAGACCAGGCTGGCCTTGAACTCACAGCGATCCGCCTGCCTCTGCCTCCCGAGTGCTGGGATTAAAGGCGTGCACCACCACACTCAGCTTTTTTATTTCTTGCTTTGTATGGTTTAATGGACTGCCTATGGACTTCATATTGATTTCATTAGAGATATAACTAAAAGGGACAGCTTCTCTCAAGTAAATCTCTTGAGCGCATGTTCAGTTTGAAGAGCCAAGGCAGGAATGAGGCAGCTTTACCTGCTTGAAATGTTGGTGAAGGAGATTTGAGTTAGGTAAGGAGGGGATGTGGTAGATTCCTATTGGAAGTGCATTATAAGTTCACAAAATAATGGAATGAATAAGCAACAGAGATATTTTGAAGAAATATTATCTGGATTTTGTTGTTTTGTTTTGTGGTACTGGGGATTCCACATAGGGCCTCTTGGATGCTGGATGGATGCTAAATACATTTTCCTTTCTGTACTTTTAAATTATTATTATTATTATTATTATTGTTGTTGTTGTTGTTGTTGTTGTTGTTGTTGTTGTTATTTTTTGAAAGATGACTTCACTAAATTGCCTGGGATGGTCTTTTGTAAACTTGCAATTATCTGGTCTCAGCATCCTTGGTAGTCTAGATTATATAGATACTATATGTAACATATAATATATGTGAGATAGTGAATAGCTAAGAAAAAGCAGACTTATATTGATAGATTGAGCTTTCACTAAGATTTTTTTTTTAAAAGAAAAAGAGAAAACTATGTAAAAGTTAGGACCATTTATCTTTAGAGGAGGAGTGTTAGATTGTTGTTGTTGGTGAACCATCAGGCAACTTTGGAAGGTTTCCATTAAGTATAGCATGAAAGCTCTTTATGGTTGGTTAATGCATTTTTTTCTTATAAAACTCTACTGGAATGTTCATTTGCGTGTGTGGCTTGATTTGAGACTCTTACATGATGTTTTATTGCTGTCTTATGAAATTATATACATTTTCAGTACAAAGAATCTGGGATTTTTTTGCTTTAGTTAGAGACCAAGGGCCATTGGATGCTAAGTACTGTTCAAACAGATAGAAAGAAGTTTAATGGGAAATCTACTGATTATCCTTAAGAAAGCTGTTTTAAGTAAGTCTAAATTTTATGTGTTATGATTTTTAAGAACAACATATGATTATTATTATTATGATGATGATGGTTTGAGGATAGAGTCTCACTATTAGCACTGGCTTGACTGGAATGTGGTCAACTTACAGAGATTCACTTGTCTCGAAAGTTCTGGGATTAAAAGTTTGTTCCACAATACTTAGCCCACAGACATTATTTTTAAGTGCATGATATTAACATATATTAGACAAGTAATCAAGAAAATCACTTATTTCACCTCCTTTTTTTTAAAACACAAGTCTAAATAGGACAGTTTTATTTAAATCACTGTTAAATATATTTAAATTGGGATTATTTTTTTAAAAATTATTTATTTGTTTATTTATTATAATTTATTCATATTGCATCCTGATTGCTATCAGCTTGATTGTATCTTCCCTCTCCCACCCTCTCTTCCCACTCTTCCCTTCCACCTTATTCCCCTCCCTAGACCTCTGACAGGGATCCTTGCTTCTGCATAATCTTGAATTACAATCATCATCTTGCTTTATGTTCAGTAAACACTAAGCTAACACGCACTCCTTGTAGGGCTAACATGGTCTCAGTGTTGTCCCACTTCATACTGCATATTACTAACAGGGAAACACGAAAGCTGTAGTTCATAAATAGCAGGAAATAGAGCAGAATCACTTAACATTTCCATCAGGTTCAACAGCTGCCCTCAAACTTCCTTTTAAAATTCAGAGGTTCAAAATAGACACGCTACGATTTATAAAAATAGATTTGTCTGTCACTTCTAATTTCACATTTTTAAAAAGCAAGTTGTGTTTCAATAAAAATTTGCAGATAGATTGAATGTCTGAGCATCTGGCAATTGGAAGATAATCATGGTTTCCTTGGTTTGGAGTCAAACTACAAAGGGTAATTGGTAAAGATGCTATTTTGTTTGACTAGCCTAAGTGATCTTATCCTACTCATCCCAATGGCAGATGGTAGGCATGTTATTAACAACTGAATTTTATGGCAAGAAAGAGATTGAGAATTGAAAATGTTGGCTTATCTATGGCTAAAATCATATGTCACATTGGAAGAAGTTCGAGTCTAGTATTAAAAATCTTACTCCTTCACTATAGCATTTGTGACTGTGGGCACATCTCTGTATATTTGGGGCTTGAGTTACTTAGTTTTAATAGAACAGAGCTCATTAGGACCTCTCTGTTCAAAATGTGGTCCATGGATAAGTGACACTGGTATCATATAGCTTAGTTGAACCATAGGTTTCCAGACTTCTTTTCTGACCCACAGAATCAGAATGCACATTTGAAGAGACTGCATTGAAGAGATCTTGGTGGGTAAATGGACTTGCCATGCAAGTCTTATGATCTGAGCTCTATCCTTAGCATGCATGAAAAGGTGGAAGGAGTGAGCTGACTCTGTAAAGCTGTTCGCTGACCTCCACATGCGTACCATGGCATGTGGGTCCCCGACCACGCACTTATATACACAATACTACAAAACTGTAAAATATAAATGTGTCTGAAGACTTCAGGTGACTGCGATGAATGCTGCAGTCCATCCTTAGTCTTTTGTTTAAGGTTATCAGTGATTCCCTCCAGAGATAGCAGTACCAATGTGAACATGGAGACTCTCCCTGGTAGAATGTCTGGTTTGAAATATGCCGCAGAATGAATAAGCAAATAAAGATGATGAGGATCTTATGACACAACAGGACTTCAGTTGCCTTGATGAAGAGGACCATAAAAATCATAAGAACCTTCCTGTCAGTCTTAGCAGGGGCCAGGGTTTTGGGTTTTGTGTATGTTTTTTTTTTTCTGAACAATCAAAACACAACGATCCCATATCCTTGTATCCATTCCCTTTTTCCCTTCTTTTAAAGAAGATGATCTAATTTTTATAATGAAACCTACTTGCTCCTGATTTCATGTGGCACAAGCAGTAACACAAGCTGTCCTTTTCTTTGCACTGGCTTCCTTTCCCCCTTTCCACCCACCCATCCGGGCGTTACATTACTGCCAGGCCATTTACACCATCTGTTCATTAAGTGTCTGTTGATGGGAGGATGGAGGACACCTGGTGACCATGACGTTAGGCCAATACACTGAGGAGAGATCGGCAAAGTGGCACAAAGTATAGAATAAAATAACTCTTGGGAGTCCAGAGGGTTGAATTTCAGAGGAAGGAGGGACAAGTGAAGCAGGTCGAGTTTCTGAGGCCCAAAGCAGTCTTTTTATTTCTTGACCTTGTGCTTTGTGAGCACTGCCCTTGCAGGGAGGAGGGATTCCTTGGGAAGCAGAGGCACATACGTTTTCTGCTGAGTAGCTTCTCCGAGTAAAGCAAATGGTATACCGGGAGCCTCCTACGGGCACCTGTTGGACTGAAGATTGCTAAATTACCGAAAGGCCATCTGTGTGTCCAGGTTGCTAGCTAGGTCATTCCTTCTAATTCTGCAAAGCATTCTCAGTCAACTGTTTATCACTTCTGAAAGCGCATTCACACTGAAAGACCTAGGTATAACCTGTAGAAACATGGCCAGAGGGCTACTCTCTGGAACACTGGGCCTTCAGAGAATCAAGTTAGGATGTACAGTTCTCTCTTTACCCCACGGAG
Source organism: Acomys percivali (assembly GCA_907169655.1). NCBI lineage: Eukaryota > Metazoa > Chordata > Mammalia > Rodentia > Muridae > Acomys > Acomys percivali. Next base: position 42,554,363 of record OU015751.1, read on the forward strand.
CTTCAATAGTCAGTCATAGCTCAGCTCAGTTCAAGATATCTTCAAGCCTGTCAGTCACCTGCTTAGGCCATGGTTTCTCTTTACAACACGAAGCTGTATCAGTTCTGATTCTAGTTTTAAGTTCCAACTCTGTTAAAGCTTTCTTAACCAGTTTCCAGTGTTTGTAGGCATTTAGAGTCTCTTTAGTAGAAAGCATATACTGATCAAGTGAACAGTCTTTGGGTCAGAGTCCTTGGTTATAACTTCTTGTGGGACCAGGCACAAAATACTGAACATCATTATCCCTAGAATGGGATACTGACACCAACCTGCCTTCTAGGTTTGTTTTAAAGAGTCCATTGATACATGTAGAATAATTAAGAAGTAGATTCTCACACAATGTTAACCTCTAAGCAAGTGTCTGCTACTGTTATTGGGGAAATAAGATGGTTCTGAAACTTGTTTTCTTTCATTTTCACCCACGGGGACGAGAAGCTAATTAAAGAAACTGTTATGATCAGCATTTGTATGGATTCCAGGCTCAAAGGAAAGGTGATAAACCTCTCCCATCATTGCATTTCCTGCCGTCTTTTTTCCCATTATCTTATTATTTGATTCCCACTCCTTTTAGAGAAAATAAGACAAAAAGAAATCTATGTAATGATTCTTTCCTATGGTGTCTTCCTTGTCAGCATCTGCCGCATCACTGGAAGGTATTGACGTATTGAAGGTTCCCTCAAGCTTGCTCAAGCAGGGAATTAACTTCAAGCTCAGTGATGAGAGAAGGCTCTGCTGATCTAAGAGCCTAGTCCAGACCTGTACAGTGGGTCAAGTCACAGGTCTTGGAAGTAATGTGATTCAAAGCAGAAGGGTGTTTTCATAAACAGAGAGAGAGAGAGAGAGAGAGAGAGAGAGAGAGAGAGAGAGAGAGAGAGAGAGAGAGAGATGATAGATAGATACTCTCACTTCCCACTTTAGGTGAAGACATGACAATTAAAAGTATTGTTCTACTTCTAAAGAATTTGCACATACAGTGATCACCAGATATTCATATAAAACCTAGGTTGGCTAGAAAATAATGGTGGCGTCCAGGGAGAACTGATGTGTGTAAGATATAAGGGATGCTACTATTTGTTTCTGCCTGAGGGGCCAAATATCATCTAACTTTCTGATTTTTAAGGTGAGTTCCAGATATCTGGATTTTTAAAAAAATCACATCAAGTTTCCATGTTTTAAACATCACCTGAACTATATATAAAATAGTGAATCTTTCCTTTAAGCTTCAATATGCCATTGCATTGCCGGCATAAAATGTTACAGTTTGTATCTGAAGTGTCCCATGGAGATTCAAGTGTTGGTTGGTCCCCAGCTTGTTTTAATAGAAACTGGAGGAACATTTAAGAGGGCCTGACTGCCAAGAATGATTGAGGCACTGAAGGCTCTCAAAGCAGCGGTTCCTCATCCATCTCATGCTGCAACCCTTTCCTCGTGTGGTGGTGACCCTCCAACCATAAAATTATATTTATGGCTACTTCATAATTGTAGTTTTGCTACTGTATGAATTGTAATGCAAATTGATTTGTTTTCTGATGGTCTTAAGTGACTCCTGTGAAAAGGTGAAGGTGCCGTGACCCACAGGTTGAGCACCACTGCTCTAAGGGACTGTAGGGTAACTGTTCTTTTCCTGTTTCTCTTTTGCTTTTCATATCACAGAGGGAAGAACTTTCCTGCCCTGCACGTTCCCAGCATGGTGTGCTATGTCCTCTCACCACGGGACAAAAGAATTGACTTGCCCCTGCGTGTCAAAATAATTCCTCTTTCTATATGTTATTATCTCGGATTCCATTAGATTCACAGAAAGAAAGCTGGCTAACACACTGATTTGCCTCACAGCCCCACCAAATAACCATTAAGAATGTTATATGCACCTGCTAAAGTCCTGAAATATATATATATATAGAGAGAGTGATGGGATGAAGAAAGAGATAAATGCAGAAAGATATTTGTGTGTGATGGAGAGGAAGAGGGAGACAGAAGAAGAATGAGAAGGAGAGGGAGAGACTGACAAGAGTTAAATTGTTCAGCTCAAAAGTGATTTTCATTTAAGGATATGAACAGTTATCTTTAAATTTTTATTTAAAATGGTTTTAGAGTTACAGCAAGCTGAAAAATGTAGTACAAAATTTCTTCATATATCGTTCACCTAGATTTGCCAAGTTACGTTTACGTTTACTATCTTTCCTTGGTCCTTAGGCTCAGTTTGTCTGTCTCATTTTATCTATATATGTGTTTGTTTTTACACATTTTCTAGAACTAATTGAAGGCTCATTGTTATAGTTTTAAAGGTTTAGTATATTTACCTCAAACCAAAGGAAAAAATTATTTTCTATACCACAATGCAATAGTCAAATTAGAAGATGGCTATACTCTGTTACTACCTAAATATGCGCTTACACAGATTTTGCATCAAAGTTTCTTTGTAGCTAAGAAAAGTCTTGGGTCCCCTACTGCATTTTATATGTATGCTTTATTAGTGTACTTCAATCATTTTTGGTTGGGAATAAACAGTTCTTGTTTCTTTTATCACAAAAAAATCAAGTCTGTTTTGTACATTGATATCTCAGAGTAGTGTATGTCCACTAACATTATAGAAAACAATATATACCCCTTTGACGTAGGTTTATTTAATATGTGCTAAAGATTAAATTCCGGTAGCTCATTTGGATAGGGACATCAAGAGGAGCTGCTGTGTTCACAGTGCAAATAAGAATGAAGGAGAGCCTTTCAAGAAGACTATTAGTTTGCTTTGGGAAGAGAAGTATTTCTTATGTGAAGCAGTAATTTTGCTATTTTAGCCATGTAATAAAACAACTCCACTCAAATTCTCTCAGACTTGTAAAAGTTTCTCCCTTTACTCCTTTTCCATATCATATTTGTTTTGCTGATTGAAGATCTAGAATCTTCACATCTAATTGACATTGAGAGTATATGTAAACCTGTACGTTGACAACACTGGTGGGAACAATGACAAAGTAGGATAGACAGAATTTGTTGCTGAATTTGTCAGTAAGAACTTGTCTCAATGCTAGGCCCTCAGAAGCTTAAAATATAAGATAAAGAAACCCAAGATTAACATGAGCATAGAGGCTCTGAATTTTGCCATTAATACTTTAAAATAAAATTGCTTATATCTGTAAAATGTCAAAACATACAAAGATTTTCTAAAAAGAATAGAATACAGGCTATTAATGGAAATTAGTAGCATAAGAAGATAGTTCTTAGCTACAGTTATTTATTTAGCTTTTTAATTTTTGTAATTAAAAAAATTCACACCATGTGTTTTGATCATATTCACCTCCCCAATCTTCTCCTCCCAGGTCTACCCTCTGGGAGGGTATTCTTTACCTGCCAAAAATTGTGCCCTTAAAAAAAAAGCACTTCAAATTCAATTTTGCTAAGTATATGTGGCCTTTCATTGGAGCATGCTTGTCTTAGCAGGGGCTATACCATTAAAGAAAACAGTTTTGTTTTTTTCTCCAATCAGCAATTAAACCCCCAAAGTTCCTGGACTAGATGTGGAACTTCATGGCCACCCACTCTCCTCATGGTGGGATTTTGTCTGGCTTGACCTTGTGTACATCTTGAGCATGCTGTCACAACAGCTGTGAGTTCATATGTGCAGCTGACTTGGCTATGTTCAGAAGGCACACACTCATTTCTTTCTGGATTAAGATGATATTCTGTAATTGGAAACAGCCTTGATGTGCTTTGATGGTTGAACAGATTAAAAAAAAAAAGTTGGACATTTACACAATGGAATGTTACTCAGTTGTTAAAAAAAGAAACTCATGAAATTTGTAGGTAAATGGATGGAGCTAGAAAAAAAATCATCCTGAGTGAGGTAACTGACACACACACACACACACACACACACACACACACACACACACACACA
>OU015751.1:42561001-42590501 GCA_907169655.1 Acomys percivali
GTGTGTGTTTGCAATGCTTATATTTGTGCTGAGGTAGTATGAATTTATGTGATTAGATAAACTTTGATGTTAGGGTCAAAGTATGCAATTGCTTATCTTAGTTCATATGGCTAACACAGAATATTTTTAAAATGTTCGGCTAGATTTATTTTTCTCAAATCATCATGTGTGCCAGTTCCTGCCAATGTTTTTAGTATAATTATTTTAGTATATTTATTATATAATCTACTTATTATGAGAGAACTATAGAAATATGAAGATAAAAGCAAGTGAAATCTCAGGGAGGCTAACTGAGGGCAAGGACACACACAACACACACACACACACTCACACAGAGAGAGCGAGGGAGGGCGGCTGAAAAAGACCTACTACACATAGCCACATATGGGAAAACTAAAGGATCCCGGTAGGAGAGAAACGAATCTCACAAAGTCAGCTGGGTTGGTAGGTAGGTCAGATGGATGATGAATGAATAAGCCATAAACAATGTGTTCAAATTAGTCAAAATGTCTGTATTTCTTGCATGAACATTTTCTTAATTTTAAAACAACCTAAGGCAAGTCCCATATGTTAGATATTTACCAGCAAGAGAGAAAATAGAAGTGTAACACTATTCTGACAGTTCAGGCAAGCCCTCTACTTCTGTTTAGGGTATAGAAAATACCACTGGGAAGAAGAATGATAAATAGAAACATGCTTTAAAAAATATAACATCATGCCATTACCTATTTATAAATTTATATGATATGTATGAATTAGCAAAGAAAGTAAGATACCATTAATGATTGTATAGCCTTGCTGAATGTAGTGGATATTTTAGATTCACATTAACGTTAATACATGCATGAAGGGAATGGAGATCTTGTTTCAAAGCATTTGAAATAAAGTCCGTGCAAGGTAGAATTTGAGGAAAATATTCCAATAGATAATACAAAATATTCTAAAGTTTACATTGAAGAAAAAAGTGGAAAATTTATATAGAATGCCTTCAATCTGCATATTCATAAGACTGTAGTTATGCTTACAGTTATGTTCTTATAGATATAATCAAACATTTGGTAAACTCAATTTTGTGAAGAATACAGTATGACTTTCCACTTTCTTCAGCTTTGTACATATTTTCTTTTTTAAACTGTTCAATGTAAATTAGAAAAAGATTCAAAATGTATTAGTTGCCAAAAATTTAAAATATAATACAGTACTAGAAAAAATACATGTTAACATTTTGATGAGGCATACACTACTTTAAAAAAAAAAACTGTTTCAGATTTAATACGAGCACAGCATAGGTGAATGGGGGGGTGAAGCCTGGGGTTCCCTCAGAAGGTGTAATTCAGGAAAATACAGAGTAGACTTGCAGTGAAATGTACCTTTGGCAGCCTGAACCACCAGTCCTGGGTGGCTTTTGTTCTGCATTTTCTGGGCAGTCGTGATCTGAGATGCATGTGACTGGGCAAGCCAGTCTCTGAGTCTATGTGGTGTCTATGAGCAGCAAGAGAGTTTCCTTAGTCTAAGTGGGGTTCATGAGAAGGCCAATGGTTGAGTTCCCTCCTGTACTCCGGCCACATGTCACAGTTGACTATGAGTTCAGTATCAACAGCCCCAGCTCTGAAGGAAAGGCATACACGTCTAAGAAACACAGAATATAATACTTATTTGTACTATTTAATAAAATAATTTAATTTTTGCATAATATGTTTGGTTTTTCTGTTAATAAATTTGTTTTTATATTAAACTTATATCTATTAACTGTACAATGTTCTGTTGCATGGGTGTAATGCAAGTTACTTAATTATTTTGTAAAATGTTTATTTTTATGAATGTATGTATATTTGTGTATGAGTATACATATATATATATATGTGTGTGTGTGTGTGTGTGTGTGTGTGTGTGTGTGTGTGTGTGTGTGATACAGATGGCGATGAAAGCCAGAAGACAATGTTGGATATACTGGAACTGTAGTTACAGGTGATCATATGTTGCTAAAAATGGATCTTGGGACTTGAACCAGAATCTCCTGTAAGAGCAGAACAGTTCTTTAAACCACTGAGCCATCTCTGCAGTCTCTTAACTTACTCTTTAGAGAAATTATTTATTTATTATTATGATTGTATTGTAAGTCTGTGTATTTATGTGATGTGTTTATGTATGCATGTGTGTGATATTTGTGTAGATTTTCTATGCCACAACTCACATGGGGAATTCAGAAGACAATATTGTGGTGTCAGTTTCTTCTTTCATCTTTATGTAGCTACAACATAGATTGGTTGGCTGGTGGGGCAAACAATTATCACCTAAGCAATCTTAAGTAGCTGTGGTGGTTTGAATGGAACTGACCCTATATGCTCACTAAGAATGGCACTATTGGAGGTGTGGCCTTGTCAGAGGAAGTGTGTCACTAGGAGTGGGCTTCGATGATTCAAATACTCATGCCAGGCCCAGTTTCACTCTCTCTTCCTACTGCTTGCATCAACAGAGATAGAACTCCCAGCTACTTCTCCAGCACCATATCTGCTTGAGCACCATCATGTTTCCTGCCTTGATAACAGTGGATTAAGCCTCTCAACGGTAAGCCAGTCCCAATGAAATGTTTTCTTTATAAGAGTTGCTATGGTCACAGTGTCTTTCACAACAATAAAAACCCTAAGTAAGGCACTGGCTCTCTTGTTGCATGTGTAATTATTAGCTAGGGATATAAAACTTGTTTCCAGATTTTGCAATAGTAAAAAGAAATGAGATTATGAGCTTAATACAAAATCTTTGAATTTATCTTGAATAGTTTATTTGTAGCTAACTTATAGGATCTTATACAACTATTTATATACATATATACTTATGAAAATTTAATTTACAAATTTGACTTAGGACAAGAGTGACAACTATAACTAATATTAAAATAAAACAATTACATGTTTCCTTTTCCCAGAGTATCACAGTAGAAGATTTATTCAGTGGTACTATTTTTTTTTCTGTCCTGATTAAATTGAGACCATCCTTCTTTTCATTTGGAGGAAGCACTTTTACATTCTTCAGTAAAAGAAATTACAACACCATTCTTGGGGCCATAACTAAGTAAAATGAAGATTATTTGAAGGGGAGCACCATGGTTCTCACAATCATTGGTCTATAAGCAAGATGGCTACTAAGTCCCTATTGCAGAAGTAGGTGCTCTAAGTTGGAAAAGCTGTTCAAACATGCAGATTCATAGCTTGCTTGGGTGAGAGGGCAGAGCTATGAGAAGTCCATCTTGCCATTCAAAACAGAGATCAGTTGGCAATCTGTGTGTCATTTTCAGAAAGCTTTCATTTCATGTTTCAGACTACAGATAAGTGTAAGTAAGTGCAATAGCATAAAGGAAAACCAATCCCACTGTCCTTGATTTAGGCAATGCATACTCCAGTTTTGACCATTATTTTTCTACCAGTATTGCCTGAATCCTACTGATTTAAAATGATTCAAACCAATGTGTACATCCTTTGAACATTGTGGCACTCACAATTTTAGCAGATTTCTGATAGTGTATCTCAGGATTTTGAATGTGAGTCCACAGTGATTCGTACATTACTAAATTACTACTCTGCCTGTGGTTACCAGTAGCCAAAGTATAACATTAAATCAGCCAGAAATAGTTAACATTCTAAAGTATATATGAAAGCTGAGAATAAAAGTTGGCCTAGCAAAAAGTAAAGTGTAAAATTGGATCAATTTTACCTTGTTACCTTTCAGCTAACAATATGGATATTTTTCTTTATTTAAGGACTTCAGACCTAAGTAGGTGTGTCTCATGGGTTCATTTTAAAATGTGCTATATTTTCAAATTTTGCATTTTCTAATAATAGTAGTAATGATACACCTGGGGTATCCACGACCTCAGGACCTGACCTTAAGAGGAAACAAATGTCAGCAATCCAGTTGAATTAGGTTTACCGGTACCCACATCCAAGGCCAAACACAGGATCAAGGGATGCTCCATGGCTCAGGGAGGAGCTAGAATCGGCAGCTTCACCAGCCAGCCTGTAAATCTTTGTGTGACTCTGATTCCCACCTGTGGGAATCATCACACTATACTGCCACGCTCTACCAGACTCAAATCTCAGAGTTTCACCTTTGATTCGGGTAGTACAGCAAGATGGATATTCATATCCTCATAGACATGTCGCCTGCCTTCCCACCCTTAATTTTTTTCCTCTTGGTGTTTGGTGTTAGGGTGAAGGGCGAAGGCCACATTTGAACATAAGTCGGCATTTTTTTTATTTTATTTTATGTGGGGGAAAGCCGGGGGCGTTTGTAGAACTTAAAACAGAAATCAAACCTTTAAAGGTCGACGGTATGTGTCTTGCTACTCATATTCGCTTCTGGCTTCTAACTTTCCTTAGGCTTAAAATATATCTGGAGTCCCCAGCTCCTTTGTTCTTCGGAGAGTTCATTTCTTATTCTCTCAAAAACACTGTTTTCTTTTCTTTTTTTTAAGGGCAGCAAACAAACAATGAAGTTTCTGTTGATCACAGTGTCAGAGGCATGCTGTTTACAACTCTACAGAAGAAATTAAGCTGCTCTGATTTCTACGTGTGTTTCTCTATAGGACCCACTTTATGCTTATGACATTTTCACCGTCAGAAACTCCAGGGCCCACTTTGCTCTCAGTGAAAGTAGAAAACACAGGGGAGAAGAGCTGGTCATTAGCTTATTTTGAGATGAAAGTGGATGAGAAGTTATATGTGGAAGAAACGGGAATGTGATAATCCCCAGTACCTTCTTTTATAATCTAACTGTAAAGTCTGGCATCAATTTTGTACCTGTTCTCATTTGTATCAGTGTTATACCTTGGGACTTGAAGCTTGCTACTCTGCTCATTAAATTTGTTTTGGATGCAAAGAATGTTGCTTAGAAATCTCTACTGTATTAAAAAGTTAATACAAAAATCAAAATTATATTTCTTAAAAATTTCTCTCTATATAAATTTATTCTTCATAAGACTTATTTTACATATCTGTAAATAACATAAATGTCCTTGGCTATTGTGAGGAAAAACATGCTGTCTAGTGAAGTGACTTCATTTTCTACATTAAAAAGGCTTTATAATTTATTGTTAGATAATGAACCTTATTAATAACTTACAGTTTGGACTGTATTGAATTGCTAGGAAACAGTGGGTTTCTTCCTATGGTACATAGATCAATTCTAATTCCTTTGTCTAAAGATTCCTTTATCTTTTCCATTCTATCCTCAGTGTTAATCTTGCTCATAGGTCATGTTTTTGACTCCTCATTAGATATTTTTTCACTGTTGGTACATGTTGGGTAAAGAATGAGTCCAAATAGACAAGGTCCTTATTAATGTTGAGCTTACAGTAGAAAGAAATCTTTGCTTCTTTAATATTGCAAATACTTGATCTGATGTGGACATATTTTCTCACTGTCTCTATTTTTTTTTTTTTTTTTTAGATACCCAGGGCATCAAATGTTTATCATAATTATCTCTCTACGTTTTCATGGACTGAGTATTTATCAGTTGAGTCAAGATAAAACTGCAATGCAAGCAGTATATAGAACATCAAATTTATTTTGATAAATCTCAAACTGTGCTCAAGTACAGTTCCTCACAAGCACTCTATCACTTGACACTTATGCCTTGATATCCACCTGGAAATATGCGGATATCATATTTGGGCCAAATTGGCAACATTCAGGTCTCCAGCAAGCCCTAAAGCTTACAAAGAAAAGCAGAAAAAGCTGAAGATAACTGGACAAAAAAGGCAGTGGATAATACACATCTTGCTTGGAATTTAAAGTTAGTCTTGAGGAATGGAATTACAAAGTTAGTTCAAACACAGGTCATTCTACTTCTAGAGGGGAAAGCTGCACTCCTATCCCATGAAAAATTTGAATTTCCAGATATCTGCTGTGGATTTGTGTATTTTACTTATTATTATTTTTTACTTATTTATTTATTTATTAGGAGAGAGAAGGCAGAGGGAAAGGGAAGGTAGGGGAGGTAGGAAGCACATGAGGAGGTCAAAGAACCAGTTTTGGCATTCCGAGGATGAGACTCAGGATGCCAAGCTGGGTAGCAGGTTGTCTCACGCACCAAACAGGCCCCCCCCCCCCCCCCAAGTTCGAGTTACTCTCTAATCTATGGAAACAAATAAAATCCTCTACGCATTCATTAAATATTTGTTGAATAATTTTATGAAAGAATAAACCTATTCTAGTTGTTTAATTCAAAATAAAAAAAGAAAACCCTTGTCTGAGTAAAGTCCAGTACTTACTAATTCATAAGTAGCATATATTTTATGACATTTAGATATTTTTATAAAACTTCACTTAGTACATTTAAGCACTCTATATAATTTTAAAAATTATAATTCTAATTTCCTTTTAATTATACTTTATATAGCATACTTTACATTTACAGCATTTTATACTTGTTTTTAAATGTATTTTTATTTTATTTATTATTACTGTTATCAGTGTGTGTTTGTGTGTGTGTGTGTGTGTGTGTGTGTGGTATATTTGTTCTTGTGCATCTGTTGTATGTGTCCAGGTGCCACAAAGTTGGAGTTACAGACACTTAGGAGCCTTTTGACTTAAGCACTGGGCCAAAACTCAATCCTCTCTAAATATAGCAAGAAGTCTTAACTGCTGAGCCAGTTTTCCAGTCACTATATTATATTTGTTTTTTGTTAAGGCAAAAACTTAACTGTATCTGTAAAAAAAAATTCCTAAATGACTATAACAGCAACAGAATGCCATGGTCACGGAAATCTAAATTATTTGATAATGGAGAATCTGTTGATTCTTTTGGGACATCTGGGAATATTTAGTTATCTTCTTATTTGTCTAGTTTAGATAGGGTCTCATTCTGTAGCCTTGTTTGGTCTCACCAAACTCACTGAAACCCACCTGCCTTTGCTTCCTGTGTGCTGGGATTGAAAGTGGTTGCCACTTCTAATTGGATCGCACCCTGAGACCTATAGAGCATGGTAGAGAGGAGGACCCGGATAGAGAGGAATCCAAGGCAAGAAAATGTTGGTGATTTAAGCTGGAAAACATTGATGCTAAAGGTAGAGGTTACATTTTTCCAGTTAAACTATATCTTCATCTACTACACATCTGGTGTCAGTCATTGGAACATCTGTGCTCTGGGTTAGGGTAAGAGCCCTTTAGTATTTAATCAGGAATATGATTTGAGTTTCCTTACAGTAAAGTTTACCTTAGAGTTTACCATTAATTGTGTCTAAATATTGAGTGACATTTGTTCTAGGGTGTGAACAAAACTCTTCTCTGGGGCCCATCCTCTGTGGAAAAACCTAACATTTCCATATTGAAAATTGAAAAGAAAAGAAAATTAGAAATGTGGCTGGCGAGTGCAGAGGAAGAGCAAAGACTTACAAATTAGGGATGGAATCAGAGGACCTAGTACAAATGGCCGCATAGATAAGAATTAGCTAGAGAGTAGTTTCCTGCAATGTTCCATATATATTCAATCAGAGAAGCAAAGGTGGACAGAAGGCAAGCTGTCTAAGGAGCCTTCTTGGATTTGAGTTCTCTTGAGCAAGCAGCACAGTGACTATATAGGCAGGACCTTTATGAGAACATCCTGGAAGGAAGTGTTCTCTTCCACCGGGAGAACTCTGTCTGCTATGGTAACAGCTCATGGACTGTGGCCACAGGAAGAGGTTTAATGAGTCTTTTATTTCTAGGTCAACCCACAAAGTAATGGAAACTGTCTTGTGTTAAAAATCCAAATTCAGTGATATTAAATATGCTGCAGTTTCTTATTCCCTAAAAGAACTTTTTAAAAATTTGATTTTGTCTTGGGAAAATTATTATAACGTTAAAATGGGGTTTTTAGTCCTTTTAGTCTTGCTTTGTAAACTATGAGGGTAGGTGAAGATAGGCATCTGCTCTGAAAACTTCTCAATAAGGAGGATAACACTGTAAAGCAAGTACTATCTTCCAAAATTGCTTCAGAAAATTTATTTATGGCAACTTATTATTCAGGCAAACCTTGTGCTTATCTAGGTAGATAGCTTTTAAAAGAAACTAGAGGGCTAATTTCCGGGACCCAAGATGATCAGGTAAAGAGTTACTTCAAAACTTGTTTCCACACTTTGCCTCTTTCCACCTACAAATACCCAATTGCTATGTGATGAACCTTGGTCAACAACCAACCACTGTCTTCTTCTTTTTTCTTTTTTACATATACATTTATAGTATTACACATATATATATATAATAAACTACCTACAGCAAGAAAAATCAGAAATTATATAAATGTGTAGTGTTTTGGTTATTTGTATTTGGCAACCTTGTAAACCAGCCACTGGGCAAAATGTCTTGGTTTATGCCACAGGCAGAATTCTACCTAAAAAATGGGCAAGCTTGGACACAGGCAGAGTTGATGGTCAAACTCTACCAAGACAGAGTAAGCAAGTTCTCAATAGTTCCTGCCTCACAAATAAGTCTGTCAGATATATTGGGCCAGAAGGTTGAAGATGATGCTCCAGTATTATAGAGAGATTTGCATGATTGTTCAGGCAGCAAAATGTCCCTGTCATTTTTTTCATGGTGGAAGCTGCTTACCTGCACTTCCTGTCTACTCAGGTAATTAATTTTACTCCTTCTCAAGTTTCTGATGGGGCTGGAGACCAGATAGTTTTACAACCACTGTCCTCTTGAGATACCATCTGAGATAACTGGAGCCTTGGTCACCAAATTTACAAAATCATTCAGTTACTTTTCCGGTTTGAGATGTTGTGATGATGTTACCATGAAAACATCCTTTTGAGCAGCAGTGAGTTTTTAGACAAAGGCCCTCACTTCATAGAGGAGTAGGGAGAAAGAAAATATGGTGGCAGAGTGCTGTTGGAAAGGCTCTTGAGTGACATTGTAGGGAACTTGACTATATTTTGCAGTTTTCAGGACTCATAGTACCTAGTGACAAGGAGGATGCTACACATGCTACACATGGAGACAAAGTGGTTATAGTTGATCTGCCAGTGTGCATATCTATTGCTATGCCATGGTATCAGTATCAGGGCCAAACTCAGGGGCCCTTAAAAAGTGAAGTAAAAGAGTAATTTTGTTCTGACCTTTACTTAGTTTGGGAATTCAAGTGGGGCTCCAGGGAGACAAATAAAGCTTCTAGAGTAGCCTTGGTTCAAGGGTGGTTTGGATAATGTGCAGAATAGTGATTTATTTCTGAAGAGGTTAATGTTGACATTTCATCAAGTTCTATGTCTGGACAAACACAACTGTCCTCAAGATACCTGTGTTTACTTTTCTTTTTATTGCATTTACAGATTTCCTTTTAGTTCGTTTCTATATGTTTTATTCCATTTTATATTTAAGCTGTTGTCACTCATTGATAATACTGTTTTGTTGCACTCATGGGTCCTTTTATGACTGGTGGCAAGGTACACTTTTCTTTCCTTTTGACAGTTGGCTTCTGATTTTTTTTTTCTGTATATGCTGAGTTGCTTTCTTGCTCTTGCAAATATATTCAGCATCACAGTGCTTCCTCATGACAGACAGAAAAGTCCTTGGCAGATTCCAACCTTAGGAAGAAATTATGTCTGTCTCTATAGTACTGTCAAGAGACTCATGTATGCTTTCCATGAGACACCCTTGCTTTTACAGTGCACATCCAGCAAATCGGGGGGGGGGGGTGGGTGATGTGATGTTCTTTGATGTTGTTTCACTCTGCTGATCATTGTGTATTTAGCAGGCTGATAGATAAGATTTGAAATGCTTACCATAATCTGCACAGTTCCTCCATATTCCATCCAACTAAGCTGTAGGAAGGACAGTGGGGATTTTCTGAAAGACAACTGAGTAACTATTACTTTAAAGTACACAGAGCAGTGGTCCCTGGAGGATGCTTCCAGACCAACATTGCTGACATCACCAGGAACTTGTGAATAGTTAAATAGTCTTCATCCACCCCAGACTTATAGAATGAGAAAAAACCTATGAATGGAAATCTGTGTTTTAGGTAAGCCTTACTAGTTGAAGTTAAGAAAGCCTGGGGACTGTGTATCTTATAAAGTTAGTCATATAACTTATAAGACTTGGTTCCCATTTTCACCTTCATACTGACATGTGAGCCACTATGAGTTTCACCTTTCTCACAAATAAAAGAAAAATTTTTGTTTCATTTTGTTTTGTTCGTTTGTTTGTGAGACTAGACTGAAAACTATTCCAAATGAGTGTGCCTGTCTCCCAAGCACAATCACTAAGTAGAGTGTTTTCTCCTTTGTTAACAGGAATACACCATACCAATTTTCTTCCAAGTCTACACCTTTGAAGTAAGTCAAACCCAAGTTGAGATTAGTGATTTATTCTAGCACTCCAGTAGCTCTTTACTATGGGAATGTTAAAGCTTTGGGACTCAAATCAGCATAACCATATGATACTATATGAACAATTTCTGGCTTCTTCCTTCATATCCAAGTCATTCTTGGAAGGAAGACAATCAGGTAGAAATCTTCCCAGAAAATCCCCATTGTCTTTCCTACAGCTTAGTTGGATGGAATATGGAGGAACTGTGCAGATTATGGTAAGCATTTCAAATCTTATGGGAGTTTCATAAGAGACATAGGAGATTAGCACCTATTAACACAAACACCTAAATTGATTTTTAATTATTTAGTTTATTTATTCACTTGACATCCCGATTGGAGCCCCCTTCTTCCTCTCCTCCCAGTTTCACCCTCTCTCCTTCTTCCCCATCCTCAACCCCCTATTTCTCAGAAAAAAGTTAACCCTATCCTACTCTCCTACCTCAACTCATCAAATTGGATCAGAACTGAGCATCTTCTTCCCCTGTGGCCTAGCTAGGTAGCCCTGTCAGGAGGAGTGATAAAAAAGCAGACAACTAAGTACATGTTAGAGACAGACACTAGTCCCCTTACTAGGGGACCCACATGAAACATGAGCTGCCCATCAATTACATCTGAGTAGGGAGCCTAGGTTGAGTCTATGCATGGTCCTTGATTGATGCTTCAGTCTCCACAAGCCCCTGGTTAGTTGGCTCTGTTGGTCTTTTTTTTTTTTTTTTTTTTTTTTTTGGTGCTCATTCACCTCCAAGTCCTTCTATCCTTTTCTCCACACTTCCGCAAGACTCCCTATGCTTAGCCCAATGTTTGGCTGTGAATCTCAGCATCCCTTTCCATCTGCTTCTGGGTGGAACCTCTCAGAGGACAGCTATGCTAGGCTCCCATGTGTGAGCATAGCAGAATATCATTAGTAGTGTCAGGAGTTGGCTTTCTCCCATGGGGTGGGTCTCAGGTTGGCCAGGCATTGGTTGGACATCCCTCAATCTCTGCTCTGTCTTTACCCCGGCATATCATGTAGGCAGGATACATTTTGGGTCAAAGTCTTAGTGGGTGGGTTGGTGTTCCCCTCCCTCCACTAGGAGTCCTGTCTAGTTAGAGTGTGACCTCTTCAGTTTCCCTGCTACTAGGAGTCTCAACTAGAGTCACCTTCATAACCTCTCATAAGCCTACCGTGTCTTAGGCCTCCAGCTTGTCACAGAGAAGCCCCTGACCATGGTTTCTTTTCTCTCTGTAGGCCTTCTGTCCTCCCACTCCTCCCACCCCCAGGTCTGGCCTCCACCTTTGTCTTTATCTGTGCTCCATCTCCTATCTTGTTCCCTCTCTTTAATGAATTCTAATGGATAACTTCAAGGTTTCATGTAATCTCTAAAGCAAGGGCTATTTATATAATTACTTAGTTTTTAACATCTTCAAGCTTGCAAAGAACTCTGTTTCCTTCTTCCTAATAACCACTGACTCTTGGGCTGTGTCTCTTTTTCTTAGTTTAACTTAAATCAGTCATTCCTTCTGTAGTCTCCACATTACTCCTCAAAACTTCAAAATCCAGGTTTGAGTCTTTAGTAAATAATGTCTGATAAAGTGACTTCTTAATGGTGACTGGTACCATTATTCTTAAATCCCAACAAGGGATACATAACTAAAATTTATGATATAATAAATTCATTACACTTTATCAGAAAAGCAGAAAGAAATAATTCACTCTCCTGTAGAGAATGCCTCTGAAAGTTGAATCTATTTGCAGAGATAAATTTAGTGAAGATTTTAATTGACTCTCTCCATATTGTAACAATAGCATATTGGAATTCATGATTTCAGTGTCTCAGACTGTCTGTCAGTCTGTCACTTTTTTCTTCAAACAAAATATTATTTTCAAGACACACACAGCACCCCCCCACAACTCTCTTAAAAACCAACCCAATACCCAAAATATAACAGAACTGTAGCATTGTGTTTCAATTTGTGTAAATAATCTTAACCTGCTTCTAGTCACCTTAGTATCTAATGGCTGCTGTAGCAAACTACTTATTCTATTATTTTGTTAAAAATACAGGCAATTGTATAACTTTATCTAAATTCATGCATTATTGAGTTGATAAATCATAGTGGCTTTGAAAGAGCCAATATGCTCCAGCTGCCTCATATGCAAATTCAGTGCATGCACTCAAACTCCTTATGGAAATTTTAGTGGCTAAAAATATTGCACACAGTCACAATCCAGCGTTATTTTTGCATTTCCCTTGCTAAAGATTTTACCATACAGTAGACATTTTAAAAAGATTTTTCAAGTTTGGTAACTTCTAGATTTTGTTTTATTTTAAAGAAAGTACCCTCACCCTGTGTGTTTGTTACACACAAAGATTTGTACAGATATAAACATACACTCAGATGTCCTTCTTAGCTGTAGCTGAGCCATATGATGTCACAGTGAGCATGCTATTAGCGAGTACTTAACTATTACTTAACGAATATTCAGAATTAGGCATTTGTGACCCTCTGGTCATATTCTTTTTGCTGATGAGTCGATATGTAACCTTGTTATGTTTTGTGACTGATTTTGGATATCTTATTTAATATAGTACTGATGCACTAACATTGAATGGATGGCCAAAAACACTGAATATCTCAGGTTGAAATTATCCTTGTCAATATCTCAGGTTATTAATGTTAAATTAATGGCCAGTGCCCATCCAGAACTCTTTCTGGAACTGAGGGTATTTTTAATGCCAATTTTACCTCTGTGAAGAAAATTATAGCTCTCTTATGGCTAGGAACCACCTATAGCTCTTCACAGGTATGTTTAGGGTCATTTTAAACAGTGATATCCATAATAAAAACCAAGAGAATATGAGAAACATGACACTAAATAGACCATGGAAAGGACTGTTGCTTGCAAATTGAAAACTGAAATAAAACACAAACTGAAAATGTGTAAGCTGAGGAACTGAATTATCTTTTGCCACTGTTTACAAATCCATGAATAACCAGGAAAGTCACATTGAGTATTGATCAGCTTGAAATATTAAATATATTTAGAAGAAGATTAATTAAACAATATAGAATCCATGTAAAAAAGAAATATTGAGTGTGTATCTATTTAGTGATAAAGAAACATAAGACATGAATAATACAATAAATCAATAAGGATAGTTTCAGAATACAGCAGTCTGATTCCTGTTTGATAAAATTTAGCTTGCCCTCAAGTACATTTTATATTTGTTATATAGGTTTCTAATAAAAACACTATTATGTTTTACCAAATGACATAATAAAATTGCATTTAATTTAATTTAAAATTTTTAGCTCTTTGGTACATACCATGTATCATGTGCAATGTTAATTATATTATTTATTCCACAGTCTCCCTGGCTTTTGAATGAATTGAAGTATCTATTACATGATTCAGAAACAGAATGTTCTAAAGAAACATGTGTTGAGTTATTGATGGAATTTTTCCTTCCTAATCCAAGCTGACTATAGACACTTAAATTAACTCCCATACATTAAAGTAAAATAATGGTGTGGTCTTGTTAAATAAAAGAACTGTATGTTCTTTTCTAAAAATCATCTTACTCAAAGATTTCTGTAATTTTGAAAGGATTTTGATCTTAATTTTTATGTGTAATATTTTAGAAAGCTGAGAATAGCATAAATCAATGATTGAGTTATACTGCACTGTTTTTAAAATTATGGAAAATTATTTGAATTTTCATGGGTAAATTACTTTGATGAAAAATAGCTTTGTAGATAATTAGATTCATATGGAATATGCTAAATATTTGGAAAAGCAAACCTAAAATAATATAATAAACCTACATGAATATTCTTTAAAACATTTTAAAGTACTCATTTTGAGAATTCCTATTTAATGAAATTTAACATGCCTTCCAAGTATCCTTTCTTCTCATACATACTGGCCATATTTTGTTTCTGTTAATATTTTTTCCCTTCTGTATGCATCTCCTGTTATTTTGATCGCCAAGGCTGCTTACTTTTGCTTGGTTCTGTTTTTCTTGGCTTCTGGTGTGATTGATTAGTCATGACTGGCTATGTAAATTAACCAACTGGTTTGCATTGGTGCACTGAGATATAATTTATAGGGCCCCTGATTTTACTTTCATTAAATCTCTATATTTTACCAATATATACACATTTTATATTTCTAACCTATTATGTAATGAGTCTCTAATTTAAGAAAGCCTATTTCTTGTCTAATTAAGGATTTTTTTCATTTTCTACTCTAACTGGAGATTTTAAAGGGGCATAGTTGGAAAAATACTTTTCTATTTCTTTTTATATATAAACTGATTCCTCTGATGCACATGACTTTTGACAATCATACTACTTTAATAAAAACTGTTTCTTATTTTGAGGTTTTTCAGGCTCACTTGGAAGACTAGATTAATTTCTCTAGTATAATAATTTTTGTACTAATAAATTACAACATATTGTGTTAGAAGTATAAACACAAACTATTTTTGATGCTTGTTTCTCCAAATGATGATGGAACTTTAGTGAAAATTTTTGGACCTTTTTTTTCCAGGTGACATTTCCCCAGTAAGTAAAACTTTTATTTGTACTTAAAAGCAAAACAAAACAAAACAACAACAACAACAAAACAAAAACTCAAAAAACAAAAAAACTAGAAAAACAAAAATGAAATACTGCTTTTAACTAAACACAAAATTTGTAGTATAGGAGGTTGAGTCTGTTGTCTGCAGAACAAGCTGAGTTTGGGTTATGACACATAGTTTTCATTGGCAAATGTCTTTTCTAGAAGCTAACCTAGTTAGGAAGGTTCAGTGTAAATTTGACAAGAGCATTTTCTGAGCTCTCTAGATGAAGCCAGGTATTAGCAATGCAGAACTCATAGTGTCATGTTTATTAATGACTCAGTAGGAGGGATAGGCATGAAACAAATGTGGATGTAGTTCATTCTTTATACTATTTTGATACTATAACAAACCAACAGGATAGAAATATTGGTACAATGTATATATCTTTTCTCATGTGTCCTTTTAACTTGGCTTTGAGCAGCCCAGACGATTTTTAAAATGTTTATATTTGTCATAATTTTATTAAAACAAATAGCTTTCTCTATGCTTACATAAGAATCTTCCCCAATTCGTCTATGCCCAGACTCACACGTCAACGTGAAATCAAAGTAATAGCATTTATGAAGGAAATTCCTCAAAGAAGAAAAAGCCACAAGAAATGCATAGTAATTTTGTTTCGACTGAAAGGGCGTTTGGAGTCCTATTTCTTATGAAGGAAGAGTCAGGCTAAATTTAGCTTTAAATTATAAAGAATAAGTACAATAAACAAAGAAAAAAGTCTCTCCCACCCCCCATTATTAGTTTTTTGCCTTGTTAGAAATCTTTCTTATGAATCAACATAAAGTAACTTCATAAGGGAATGCATGGCATCTTAATGCTGAGGGTGCACCCATCCCTCCTGAGTATCACCAGATTGTGGTGGGCAGAAGGGCTGCGTCTCTGGAGGCAATGAGACAGGAAGTGATCTTTCCAAGGTTGATGACTCCAAAGATACAGATGCTCTTCTAGAGACAAAGGTGAATATTTATATCATGAAGCAACCACGTTAGAACCTGGTTCCATCTGGTATGATGCTTAGAAAGAGAAACAAAGAGAGGACATGTAGTCAGGTACTGGGGGAGAAAGAGATCCGATAAAACCAGTTTCAGTAATTATATTTATTCGGTTTCAGAAAAAAAAAAAAAAGCTTAGATTTTAAACAAAACATCTCCCTAATAATTCTTACTATATGACTCTTAAGTTAAACCCTAATACATTTACCTTATTAATAAACACTAAGCTACACTCTAGGTAACTTTGATTCTTCCCATGACTAATGGGACTATACTCACTCTAACTGTGTGAATTCTGAAGGACACAAAGAAACTAGCCCCAGTCTCTATGAAATACGGCCATTTACCAGCTCTTCCGCTACATTTGCAAAAGAAGGTCCTGTTGCCCTTTATATTATTGTTAGAGCTCAAGACAATGTTTCTTTACTTAGGAGCAGATGTTTGAAATCCTCCAGGAGGTTTCTATAAGACTATGGAAATGAACTTGGCATGGGTACTGGGCTCCCAGGTGGAGCGGTGCACATGAGCTTCCTTAGAAGTGTTAGATCAAGGCTAGTCAGGGAGAGCAACAGAGCCTAGCCACCAAAAGCCAAGCGCTTTGGTGAGTGACAGGTACAGGCTCCTTCTGAAGCATGAAAAGGAATGCTAAATGATCTCCCTGACAGAATAAATCTTCTGTTTGTTTGGTCTGGACCAGATGTGCTACAGGCTGATGTGAAAATGTCTGCTCATGCCAATTTCACTTTAAATCACAATTTGGCAGGCCAGTTAGGTTTTGAAATTTGCAGCCCATTTAGCAATTTAAACAGAAATGTTTCCTAACAGTCTTTTCATTTAATTTGCAAATCCGCAGCAGGACCTAAATAGCAGTTGTAAGGAACAGTCCTTTGGAGATATGGGTCACTAGCTAACAGAATTGTGGGTTTAGATGGAATGGGGAAGACCTCTTTGTTTTCTGTGTTGTGCAGGGGGAACGCTGTGCACAAACCGAGTACCTAGCACTGTGTTAGTGCTATTTTTTATGTTGTTGCCATGATAGAGGTGAAAGAAGAGGGAAGTACATGGCTGCCTACCAAGTTTCAACTATATTATGCAGTTCTCAAAATTTTGGGTTAGGAAGGTGTTAAATGGATACATCTGTTTCATTGTACATTATGTACTTTAAGTTGGAGGGCACTGGAACACTCACTCATCGTAGATACAGCACTAAACACATTTTTGATAAATTTAAAGTTAACTTAATATATTAAGTATTTTTAGAAATGAAAAACAAAAATTTCAAGATTACAGTTTTTTATATTTTATTAATTTATTCATATTACTTCTCTATTGTTATCCCGTCCCTTGTATTTTCCCATTCCTCCTTTCCTCCCATTTTCTCCTTACTCCCCTCCCCTATGACTGTTCCTGAGGGGGACTTCCTACCCCTTTATATGCCCATAGGGTATCAAGTCTCTTCTTGGTAGCCTGCTATCCTTCCTCTGAGTGCCACCAGGCCTCCTCATCATGGGGATGTGGTCAAATATGGGGCACCAGAGTTCATGTGAAAGTCAATCCCCACTATCCACTCAACTGTGGAGAATGTTCTGCCCATTGGCCATTGGGCAGGGGTTCGAAGTTTATTGCATGTATTGTCCTTGGCTGGTGCCATAGTTTGAGCAGGACCCCTGGGCCCAGATCCGCTGGTCATAATGTTCTTCTTGTAGGTTTCTCTGGATCCTTCTATTTCCCCATTCTCACATGCTTCTCTGATCTAGAGTCTCAATGGGATGTCCTCCCCTCGGACCCACTTTCCTGGTAAATGAAGACTTTCATGGGACATGCCCCTTGGGGTTACAGTTTTTTTTAAAAGAGTTATTTATTTATTATGTATACAGTACTCTGCTTGTATGTACACATGCAGACCATTAGAAGGCATTAGATTACATTA
This sequence comes from Acomys percivali, assembly GCA_907169655.1. Taxonomy (NCBI): domain Eukaryota; kingdom Metazoa; phylum Chordata; class Mammalia; order Rodentia; family Muridae; genus Acomys; species Acomys percivali. Next base: position 42,578,876 of record OU015751.1, read on the forward strand.
TAGATAGTTGTGAACCACCATGTGGTTGTTGGGAATTGAACTCTGTTGAGCCATCTCTCCAGCTCCAAGAATTTTAATCATAATAATGGCTAATGAGTAGACATACTCTTCAGTTCCAGTATTCCAGTAGGTATCTCACTTACTTCATTTATATCTCTATCCTATGTGCTTGGAAAGAAGCTTGGTGCACAGTAGTTGTTTTAAGAAACTTTGTTAAAAATGTTTATTCAAATAACTGAATGCATTGTATTGCTGAACTGGAAACCAGAGAAAGAGTTTGTCAAAATAATATTGATTTCTGTGGATGTACATGTAAAAGTTGCATGCTTTCCTACAGTGCTTGACTGAGCCTGTTTCAAAGAATAGGAAATGAGGGGCAGGAGAGATGGCTCAGTTACTAAGGGTACTTGTTGCTCTTACAGAGGACCTGGGTTTAGTTTCCAACACCCACATCGTGGCTTGCAGGCATCCATGCTTCCAGTTCTATTGGGTCTGATCTTGTTTTTTGAATTCTACAAACACCGGGCACTCACATAGACACACAGAACAAAAATAAATAGTCAACATTTTTGAAAAAAGAATAGGAAAATGAACATGGTATTGATCACTGAGATCCAGGACAACTGAACTATTGTACCATTGTGAGATGTCTGCATGGACTCCATCAGTCTTCTGAAACTTACACTACAGAACTGTCACCTATACCAAGCTCCACTATTTCTCTACTTTTTTTAGAAAAAAAATATGGTTTCTTTTTTGTTATTTTGGAAAGTCAAAGTACAGTTTCTTTAATATATAAAAGCTGCCCCAAGTGAATTAAAACTCAGAAAATAGATGCTACTCAAATTCATGAAAGGAGGACTAATTAGATCTTTGATGATACTTATTCTTTTTCAATATGACAAACCAGCAAACACAAAACTGTGTGCAAATATGTAGATAGGAAGAAATGTGGTGATAGGAACTCCCATGCTATTCTAGCAGGTCAGTTTGGGAATGGCTTCTTAAGTTATAAGTTCACATGCCATTACTGGGCAACTCCAGATCCAAGGATATGCCATGGAGCACAGAGTATAAGGAAGCATGCACTTATGTATGAAGAAGCATGCACCTAGTATAAGGATTCATGCACCTGTGATTGAGGATATATGCACCTTTTATAAAGATGCATGCACCTGTGACTGAGGATGTATGCACCTATGTATAAGGATGAATGCACGTGTGACTGAGGATATATGCACCTATGTATTAGGAAGCACCTGTGTATAAGGAAGCATGCACCTGCGTATAAGGATGCATAGAAAAAGGATAACCAGGAAAAGCTCAGCTAATGTTTCTTGTTGTTACCAAATTCTGGAAACAATCTCACTAATAATCTAGCAGCAAGAGAAATGTTACTTATATCACTCCCATATTAAGAAACATTATAAAGTCTTAAAAGTAAAGTTCAAATGTATTTAAAATGTACTAGCTCATTTGTTGTTACATTTAATTTGTGTGTGTGTATGCGTGCGTGTGTGTTATAGTGCTAATATATCACTAAATTAACAATGGCTACCTAAAACTTCTTTAAATACTTTATAAAGCAGTCCATTGTATCGGCCTTGGTGATGTTTACAGGAGATACTGGAACTGTTGTCTAGGAATTTTCACAAGTAAGATGATGTGTGTGTGTGTGTGTGTGTGTGTGTGTGTGTGTGTGTGTGTGTGTATGATTGAGATCTAGGGCGTTTTTTCCCATGTATGAAAACTGTGGACAGTTAAAGTGCTATTTTTTAAAATGACTGCTGCAGTGTAGTAAATATTGCCCCAGGAACCTAGAAAAGTTTATTATCCTCCTAAACATTTTAGTCACGGCAGGAACAAACTTCACAAACAGGAGTTTCACGGGTTCACACTGGGTGTAAATGGTGGTGTCTGCTTCTTTAGTGCCTTACTGCTGACACATTAAAGGGGTCCCATGCAGCACTTTAGTGCTCAGATCTAGTTGTCTCAGGCAGTTAGTTGAAGTTAAAAACAAACAAACAAACATGGAAAAGATGAGGGTACCTTAGATACCTTAACAGTGGTGTAGTTAGAAAACAATTAAGCTACATTAAATCATGTGAACACAGATATGACAAATGAAATTTTAGTTTGACAGAAATTCCATGCTGGATTGCTCGCTTCTCTCTCTCTTTTTCTAGGGAGTGAAGAATTTCAGTGCTGTACATTAATATGGATGAACAATGTAAATAAAAATTCTGGCCAAGTTTTCACTGTGCTGGATATAATTCAGCTTTAACAGTTGTAATCTTGATTCATTTGATCGTGGTGTGAGTGAGCTGTGGTTTCTGTGGTTACTCCCACTTACACACTCACATCTGGAAAGGGCAACACGTAAACAATAACTTTTGCTTAAGCAGCTGATGCGCCTGACAATGCCTATTAGCAGTTGGATCCCTCATTTGTTGAATTTGGGATTATTGTATGTACACGACTTTCTTTTTCCATTTATAAAAGCAGTGGTCACACAAACAATTGAAAATTGCCTATGCACAGAGAGTTGTTCTTAAAAGAAGAAATACAAGTGGCTAGGAAATATCTCAAGAAGTAGTCAACATCTGTAGCAATTAGGGAATGTAACTTGAAACTGCATTAAGATTTCAACTTACCTCACTCACACTGACAGAGGTCAACAAAACAGCTGAAAACAAATACTGGCCATGATGTAGACAAAAGGACTCCTTGTTCACTATTGGTGGTATTACAACCTGGTCTGGTCCAGCCATCCTGGAATCAATGTGGATAATTTTCAGAAGGCTAAAAGTAAATATACTCTAAGATCCAGCCCTACTGCTTCTTGGCGTATACCCAAAGAACTCAACTTCCTACCCCACAGACACTTGCTCAGCCATGTCATTGTTATCCTACACACAACTGTTTAACTGTGATGTTGAAACAACGTAAATGTTCTTCAACTGATGAATGGATGATGAAAATATGACAGATGTACTCAATGAAATACCTTTCAGATGCAAAGAAAAATGAAGCCGAGGATCCAAGATGGCGGTGCTGACAAAGCAAGGTATCTGAGCAGCAGGACAGAGCCTAGGGACCAGGCTGAGAGCTACAGAACACAAGACCAGGAGAGCCCTAGGTGAGAGGGGTCCACAGAGTACAGAGTACAGATGGGTCTGGCCTCAGGCCATCCAACTGGTTCAGGGAGCACAGGTGTTCAGTCCCCAGAGACTGGCTGCATACCTGCCTGAAAGCTGCAGTTGTGCTCTATGTGTCAGACTCTGTAGCTAGGACTGAACTGTGGGTGGTGAAGTGTTGACATCTGGATCTGCTGACCCAGGGGAGAACCTAGGAGAAAAGATGTATCTGACCTCAGACCACCAGTCCACAGAAAGCTCCATGGTCCTGAAGCCATGCGGGTAGGGTCTCCAAACCCCAAGGCAATCTATCTGGCAGCCAGTACCTGCACTCTCTCTGACTGAACAGTGCTCTACAGAGCATCAGCGTCCGTGTCTGCTGCCCCAGGGGGGAGCCCAGAGTATCTATCTGGGATATATCTGAATTCAGATCTCCCTGCCAGTCCATGGAGGGACCCAGGGTCCACACGGTTGGCCCAGGTGGCAATGGACACATTCTCTGGCTACCCACACTCTCTGGTGGACTGAACTGAGGTCCCAGGGCCCCTGGTGCCTGAGGGCAGGGTCTCCAAAGCCCAGCCAAAGGCAGATAGTACCTACACTCCTTGGGACTGAACCTTGGGCTGCAGAGCACTAGCACCACCAGCCTTTGCTGGCCCAGTAGGGAGCCCATGATGTGGAGCAAAATCCCCCGGAACCGAACCCAGGTGACCTGCTTAATCTAGGGAAGGGTTCCTTGATCCCCACCTAGACAGTCACCAATGAATTGCTCTCAAAGGTCAGTGAAGGATGCCAGAAACTACTTCCCAACGTCAGAAATGGCAAAATGACTAAAGGTTAGCGTAAAATCACAAACAACAAAATCCAAAACAATGTGGCATATCCAGAACCCAGTTATCCCAAAGAAATCAGCCCTGGGAACTCAAATACAACCAGAGCATAAGAAAATGACCTCAAATCTTTAATAATGAAGGTGATAATGGAGGAAATGAATAAAATCTATAAAAAAATACAGGAAGATGCAGCAAAACAGGTTGAGGACCTTAGAGAGGCCATGGCAGAAGCCTATAGAGAGGGAATGAAGAAATCACTGGAAGAAATTCAGGAAAATGCAAACAATCATATGGAGGAAATCAACAAGATGGTTCAAGATCTGAACGCGAAAATGGAGACAACGATGAAAGCACAGACAGAAGAAAGCCTGGAATGAGAGAAGTTAGAGAAGAAAAATGAAACTACGAAATTTGCAGGTAAGTGAATGGAGCTAGAACATATTATATTGAGTTATGTAACCCAGACCCCAAATGACAAACACCACATGCTTCCTAATTTCAGTTCCTGTCTCTGTTTCTTTAGATGTAAATTTATAATTTAGAACAATCACAGAAATCCAAACAGTAAAGTGGAACCATCTATGAGAGACATGGTCTAGAGTGGGGGATGGTAGGACATAGGTGCTAGGAAAGGAGACGTGGAAATATGTGCAATGTAGGGAGGAGAAAGATCAAAACAAAGGGAGATGGAGGAGGAAGGAAAGAATACCACTAAGATTACATCCAAACACATAGGGAATTATATTATTCTACATTTACTTAAAATCAAGTCATAAAAATTGATTCTTTGATACATATACAATGTATCTGGAGCCTAAATATTTTTTTCTCCCCTCTTTCCTCTATGGAACCTTCAACCTTCCCTGCCACCCAACAACATATTTCCCTACCAAATTGATGTTTGTTCATTTAATTTGTAGTTTTAAAACAACCCATTTGGCCCAATTATTGCTGTACAAATTAGTGCTGCCTATATGTGCTTGTTTGTGGGGTTGTACACTGGAACATTTATAACCAGTAGCCATCTTCAAAAAAGAGAAGTGATTCTATTCCTGTCCTCTAATAGTTTGTTTTTCCTTCACAGTCTTGGGGCCTGAACCTAGGTTGACCTGCATGCCAGGCAAACATTTTATGATAGAACTACAGCCCTAGCTTTTCAAGTATAGTTCTTTTTGTGCGTGCTGTTTTGTTTTATTGGGGAGGAGGCATAAGGACTGAATCCAGGCTTTATATACATGATCTACCAGATGGCCTCACGCTGAGCCACATCATAACCCAGACTGTCCCAAGTCTTTTTAAAAAATATTTCATTAATTTATTCATATTACATCTCTATGGTTATCCCATGCCTTGTATCCTCCCATTCCTCCCTCCCTCCCATTTTCCCCTTACTCCCCTCCCCTATGTCTGTGACTGAGGGGGACCTCTTCCACCTGTATACACTCATAGGTTATCAAGTCTCTTCTTGGTAGCCTGCTATCCTTCCTCTGAGTGCCGCCAGGCCTCCCCATCAAGGGGACATGGTCAAAAATGGGGCACCAGAGTTTGCGTGAAAGTCAGACCCCACTCTCCACACCGTGCCAAGTCTTGATGGTAGAAGTGAGTTGGTGGAGAGTGGTAGTCAAGGGCAGCAGAGACCTGTGTGTCTGCATGTCGTACATGTACCTGTGTGTAAGGAATCCTTTGGTATAAGTAAGCTGATACATTTACTAGGATATGCACTTACCATGTTTTCAGCCTAGATCTTAAGGTTCTTTAAGAGGCGTGTGGGTAGAGGATGCAGGATGTAGTAACCCTCCTAGAATTAAATGGTGGAATTTTTTACATGTTCCCTTCATCCCATTTCAGAGCCCATGACAATAACTAAATTCTCAAAGCAATGGATGTAACTAGCATCTGAGCCCCACTTTTGACATATGCACAAATATTCAAGATATTATTTATGCTGTAAAGTTCAGTTGAGAAGTCTAAAGAGTCTGTGTCAAGTACATTGATTAAGTTGACAGAAGTGAAAAGAAGACAAGGACTGAGTGACTTAAGACAGTGCAGGTCTTTATTTTGGCAAAAATGTATGGGGGGTGGTTGGGGGGGCAGGCAGCAGTCTCTGTAAGAATCAGAGCTGGCTGTTTCCTTATATTCTGTCATGACAGAATGAGGAAAGCAGGGAAGGAATGGAAAAGTGACCTTTTCTGGCCCTCACTTGGCCATTGTTAGCTAAAGAGTGTTAAGTAATCTATAAATATCTTTTCTGGTTGACTCATTACTTGGAGTCCATTGGGGCATTTGTGGCAAGAATCTAGAGGTACAGCTTTAATTCTAGAAACCAAATGATTGTAGCTGTCGGAATTGTTACAGCCAAAATGAGAAGCCTTATAAATTGGACAGCCTTGGCTAACTGATGGAAAAGATGTAGCAATGAATAGACCTAGAAAGCCCTGGTAGCCTGAATGCTATGCTTATATCACTTTCTTGTTATATTAAATTATAGATATTGTACACAAAGAGAAGTTGATACCCGTTAGTGCCACAAGGCTTAGTCAAAAATTTCCACCTTTCTAGGTTACAAAGATATTACCCTAAGAAAGTACATGTCAATATATTTAACATATATATATCCTATGGGTGGTTCTATGAGGGGCTTTCTTATCTAGATACATTCTCTTCAGGAACCTTTCAGTTAATTGAAATTTTTCTTTTATAAATGGTTAAAACCTTATGACATTGTTGTTCAAGTGTTTCTAATTTTTGGTTATTTATTTTTAATAAGACAAGGTCTCGTATATTCCAGGCTGGCTTTACATATGCTAAGTAGCCAAAGATTACCTTAAACTTCCGATTTTCTTATCTCCCTACCAGAGTGCTAGAACCACAGACACACACCACGGCATTGAGTGTATGAAGTTCTGGGAACTGTACTCAGGCTTTGGTTCATGCATGCTAGTCAGCATTCTCCTAATCATGTTAGATACCCCGTCCTGTGCTCTGCTATTTCAGAGTCTTTATTTGCTACCTCTCATGTGTGTCAAGTTAATAAATATCCAATATCATAAATTTACTCCTATTTCCTCTGAAAATTCTTGGAGGAGTCCATGGGAATTCAGTGTATTAAGGATTGGTTGTTGATAAGCATTTGTTATATGCTTGCCAGGTACTAACAACTGAATATTCTGGGGAGCGCAAAGTTGTACCTAATATCTTCCTGTGTTCGCAGGGTAATGCAGGTAGAAGGTTGTGACAGACAGAGAAATGGCAGATAAATGGTCCATGAATGCCTTCTCTTTGCTCTCAGACTTTTACTGAGCCCATATTTGAGTCAGAATGCAAACACTTCTGACAGATCCATGTTGCATCAGGGCTCATTTCTTCAAGGCTCTATGGCCTTTGGCATCTTCATCTCAAATTATTTTTAACTTAATATTTGTCTGGGGCTGCACTCTGATTTGATGAATCACTCGTTTTGGACATGGGATCCTATATTGTACATTTTGGAGAGCTCTTCAGTATTTATGATGTGTTACATTCTGGGCCTTCTAAAATGATATTAATTGTTTACTAATTTGATTAAGGTTATCAAGAAGAGACTTGATACCCTATGAGCATATACAGGGGGAGGTAATCCCCCTCAGGAACAGTCATAGGGGAGGGAAATAAGGGGAAAATGGGAGGGAGGGAAGAATGGGAGGATACAAGGAATGGGATAACCATTGAGATGTAACAAGAATAAATTAATAAAGAAAAATTAAAAAAAAAAGAAATGCTGTCCTGCCACATCAATCTTCAGAGGCTGGTCCCGTTGCTACAAACCAGGAATTAGTCAGCCCTGCACTTGTCCACTGTTATGGATACAGCAGTTGCCAACCTCAGCCATGAAGTAGTCTTGCATCTGTGAGGTTGTTTGTTTTCTAAGCTGAACTTTGTTATTCTCTGAGCTGATTATTTTGCTTCAGGTTATTATCCTGTTATTTCCAAAGGGAAGCAAAACTATGTCAACGGTTGGAAAGTCATTAAAATAACCCTGTGGAATTGTGAAGGTCTCCTCAAAGCACAGACACCTGTTGTCTTTTATAACAGTCCCAGGTCCTACCTCATGTGTTTTCTTTATTTGTCTTCTCTCTGATTATTGGGAGATGATTTTCATGAAAATTAGATCTTTATTCCTTGAGAGTTCATCTGTTCCTGCTGCTCAGAGAGGGGGGGGGATGCTTAAAATATGAGCTCCATGAGTTGAATTAGAATGCTTCCTGGCATTTTCCACAAGGATCAGTAGCTTTTCTGGTCTAGCAGGAATTCAAGCCCTGCTGCTCACCAGCTGCTGTTGGGATGGAAGCTTGCTGTTGTTCTTTTGTCATGGACTTGTTGTTCCCAAGGGCAGCCTTTGCCACTCAGGAGAGTGCAACCAAGGAGTGACTGCTCCACCAAACCTCTCTTCTTACATGTTCCCCTCACCCTTTCATGTGGGAGAGCCAGCTGAGGCTAAGAGGGCATTGAGTTCAAGAGTGTAATGCTGCATACACAAGAGCTTCGACACCAATTGATTTATGTGCTACTTCCACTTCATCTCTTTCTAAATAAAATGGATGTTCTATTGCAAACATGGACAACAGAATTTTTATGGTTAAGAACTATGTCAATTTGTGACTGTGAAGTACTGATTAGAATGTTTGCTCAGGAATTTACTGGTAGATCTTTTTTTACTTGGCTTCAGTATATAATACAACCTGCTGTACATACTTTTTTTTGTTGTTGTTTCAACTAACAATATGATAGAAGAGAAGAGGGAATACTATCCTTATATAACATGGTGATTTATTTTCATTGAATTTGAATGAAATTAGTAACACACTGATTCATGTATTTAGGGATGACTTGAGACACAAGAAACTATCTACATATAGAAAATTTCATTTAAATAGAATTTTCAGTATAAAAGCACTATGGTGCATAGCATAAAGTGACAAGTAACATATAATCCTTAAAATCCTGGACCTGCTCTTTTCACCTATGTGAAAGTTAAAATGATCTGTTGTCCAAACTCATACTTTCATATGAGTTAATTGAGTTTCATTAATGGTTCCCATAAAACAGAACAAAGGATCTATGCGTGTTCTTTACTATTACTGCTGAAGAAAGGAACATTCATCATTTATGTCTATCATAAATTAGGAGAAAAAACTAATTAAAAACAAACAAAACTATTCAAGGCCAGCCTGGTCTACAAAGCATGTTGAGGACATCCAAGGCCACACAAAGAAACATTGTCTCAAAACCAAACAAACAAACACCACAAAATAAAACAAAACAAACTCATGCACTTTGCAACTGGCTCCTTGGGTAAAGCTCTTGCTGTCTAAGTGTGAAGACCTGAGTTTGAATCCTCAGTACCCAGGTAAAGCCATACACGGCAGCAACACCTGTAATTCCATGCTTTATGGAGATATGGAGGCAAAGACAGGCCACTTCCGCAGCATGTGAGGCAGCTAGCTCGCCATATGCTGTGGTGAGTAAGAGACCCTCTCTCAAACAAGGAGAAAGATGAGCCCACTCTGCTTTGATCTTTACAGGTATGTTTCTCTTATACACAAAATATTCACACACAAACCCACATATCCACATGCATGTGCAGATATCATCCACACAAAAGATTTAACAAGAAAAAGACCTACTATTTAAAACTCTTCTGAGTCTGATTCTTGTGCGTTAGTTCTTTATGATAACTGACATTAATGATTATACACACAAAAGCCATCCTATTTTGATTTTCTTATTGGCCAGGATAACATCAGGAGACAGGCTGAGGATATCATCTATTAATTGACTCAACTGTCTTCCATCTAACAGCAACCATATACATATGCAGGGAATTATGTTGGTGGCTCCTAGAAAAAGCGATCCTTGATAAACAGTGAAAGGTAGATTAGTGGAAGATCATGTCTTCTCTTATTGAGCTTTCACAGATATTATATACAGATACATGGATATACTATACTTATTCTCCACCCACGGAACTATTTAGATTTATTGAGAATGAAGGGTCATGAAGATGGAAGATATTGGTTATCTGCTAGTATCATGAAGCTACTGGATCAACCATTAATATCTCAATACTGTTGGTATGTTAAGGGACAAGGGACATCTGATGGTGGGGCCTTGTATTCAATCAAAAATCTTAAACAATAAGTGGTTAAGTGCTGTATGATTTACAAAGGAGGCCAGACTTACATAGTTACTAAGATGTGGTTCTGGGTTATATAGGGGCTTGTTGCTCAGTGTGGTGGTTTTGAGTCGGTGGAAATTTCAGAGATCCAAAAGGATTATTTAGAAGATTGGAGACATTGTCCTTAGTAGAAATTAAGCTGATTCTTTCTTAAGATATATTTCCTGGTTCCTATGAGAATTGAGTTGCTAAAGATGAGAAAACTGACAATTGGACCACCCTGGCCTCTTGTCATGTCATGTGATTTTCCTCACCGACACTTTTTCTGGTGGGTTAAAAAATCACTATGTGGTCTTCATTACAGCCAAAGCAGGGAGAAGCTAAAGTTGCCATATTGGATCTCTAATAGTCAGCTAAGCATCCTTTTTACCAAGCATAGAAGCACATTACCTAATGCACCTGGAAGGACTGTACTAAACCAATTTTTAAAAGAGCAGATATTGTATGAAGTGGTGTCATATGATGTGTACTTGGTAGTGTAAGTGCTTGTCATCAAAAAAGCCACAATTTCATATGTTAAAGATCAAGGTAAAGTAAAAGTATAGACTATTACTGGAAAGTAAAAAGAACAATGTCTGTGCATTCTACTTAAAAACTAATTTAGTCTTCACTAGTGATTATGTTCTAGCTTGTCTCAATGGACACAAAAGAAGACCCAGGCTGTGTGCTCTGATTCACACATGTTTTCCCAGAACTAAAGAGGCAGAGTACAGAAGATAGGGAGTTCAAAAACATTTTCAGCTATATAATACTCTATCTCAAAAATTAATTTAATAGAAAAATAATTCCTGGACAGTGTTAAAAATTACCCGAATACAACTGGGCTCATAAGAAAAGATACAGCTCTCCTGGACAACAGGGTCAATCTTGAAGAGAAGATTGCATATTAAAACCCTTTACTGTCTTCTGTGTATATCTCAAATACATATTTCTTATGTCTGTATGCTTAGTTTTTCATATTAGACAGTATCTAATGAAGCTTATGTCACTGACCAGTGATGGCATACATCTATTCAGTAAAATTATATGAAAGTTTTAGTTTCTCTACTCATGGCTTTAAGTCATACACCTACACAACTATTTCCTATTTAGACAATTACAGGAAGTGTTTTTTGATTCTCTTCTTTGAAGGTGAGGCCATTAGCACTTCTAACACTTCCTTCAGCTTTCATCTTGTTTCCAACCCAAAGTAGTGTCTCCTTATTCTTGTTACCATTACATTGAATTCATTAACCACAATTAAACATCTTATGATTTGACATGTTTTGTGCTATTATTACTAGTACAGAGGAAATAGATTCAGAGTTGGTTCAGATGGTTTATATCCTAAATTTCTTATTCAAGAGGAGATTTGTAAAAAGGGAAAATTTCTTAGTCGTCATGTGGGGTGGGCTGGTGTGTGTGTGTGTGTGTGTGTGTGTGTGTGTGTGTGTGTGTGTGTG
>OU015751.1:42590511-42609660 GCA_907169655.1 Acomys percivali
GTGTGTGTGTGTGTGTGTGTGTGTGTGTGTGTGTGTGTGTGTGTGTGCATGCATGTGTGTTGTTTCTCTGAAGAGCACCTTTTGATCAAATTTTGAAGAGAAAATGTCTTTCTTGGGTCTTTTCCTACTTCATAATCATCTTTATACATTTCTCATATTTTATTGGTCAATCAGCCAAATAGAATTCTAGTAAAAATTAATTTTGTTTTATACTAGGTAGGTATATAACATGAAAACCTAAAGCAACCAAGTTACTTTGCTTTCTTTTGCCAAAGGTATGTACCGATTAATTATGTATTTTACACAAAATTGTTCTTTTTTTGAGGCAGGGCCTCATTACATACTATGGCTGACATAGAACTCTCTAGGTAGGCCAGGCTTCCCACAAATCCACAAATATCATACTGTCTTTGCCTTCCTAGTTCTGGTATTAAAGGTATGCACTTCCACATCCAGCCAACCTATCAGTTGTATTTTTTTATACTGAACACTAAACTTACCTGGAAGTCGTCAGCATGGAAATAAGTCACTTTATTTTGGAACAGGAAACACTATGTAGTTACAGTTTCAGGTTTACAAAGGGTGACAGTACTACTATGGTCTCAGTGAGCTTCGATGTCTACTTTTATGGACTTGGTTTGCCTTAATAGATATATGAATAGCTGATGGAGCCATTGCTGTTGTATTTTATTATAGAAGAAAGTGAAACCCAGAGACTTTTCTTAACTTGATATTGATATGCAACTTTTAAAAAATTAAAGCCATAACTTTAAAGTTGTTTGAAAGATATATATGATGCCACTCATTTAAATGAAGCACCTTGTTTTAATATTTTGGGCAAAGTATGCTTTAGGACACAGTTATCTACTGAATTTCTGTAAAGTTATAAATGATCTTTGACAGTCCCACAGACACATACTTATCATCTCAGTCACTCTGGAGGCAGAGGCAGGAGAGGTCAAGTGGCTGGACAACACTGTCAGACTGAACCATAGAACAACAGAAAAAAAGAGTAAACCAAATGGTCTTGTTCTATTGAAAATTATTTTAAATAATCAGTAATTAGTAGATTTAATGAGTTTAAACATGATCAAAATAAACAATAGAAATCCCACCTACAAGAGACACAGTTGAAACTGCATTATAGAAAATAAACCAGATATCTTTTTTAAAATTAATTTATTAATTTATTCATATTACATCTCAATTGTTAGCCCTTCCCTTGTTTCCCCCTATTCCTCCCTCCCTCCCACTTGCCCCCTTCTCCCCTCCTCTATGTCTGTGATTGAGGGAGACCTCCTCCCCCTATATATGCTCTTAGAATATCGAGTCTCTTCTTGGTAACTTGCTATCCTTCCTCTGAGTGCCGCCAGGCCTCCCCATCCAGGGGATGTGGTTGGAAAAGGGGCACCAGAGTTCGTGTGAGAGCCAGATCTCACTCTCCACTCACCAGTGGAGAATATCCTGTTCATATGCTAGGTCTTGGTAGGGGTTCGAAGTTTACTGCCTATATTCTCCTTGGTTGGTGCCTTAGTTTGAGGAGGACCCCAGGACCTAGACCCGCCTGTCATAAAGTTTTTCTTGTAGGTTTCCAGGACCCTGTGGATCCTACTATTTCCCCATTCTTCCATGCGACTCTCACCTAAAGTCTCAATAGGATGTCCTCTCCTCTGACCCACTTTCTTGGTAAGTAAAGTTTTTCATGGTACGTATCCCTTGGGCTAGTGTTTTGATATAAGTGAGTATATACCATTTGTCTCTTTTTGCTTCTGGGTGAACTTACTCATTATGATAATTTCTAGATCAATCCATTTGTCCACAAATTTCGGAAATTCCTTGTTTTTAATAGCTGAGTAGTATTCCATAGTGTAAATGTACCACAGCTTCTTAGTCCATTCTTCTACTGAGGGACACTTAGGCTGTTTCCATGTTCTGGCTATTATGTATAAAGCTGCTATGAACATGGTTGAGCATATATCCCTGTTGTGTGACAGGGCATTTTCTGGGTATATTCCAAGGAGTGGGATAGCTGGGTCTTGAGGAAGCCCTATTCCCATTTTTCTGAGAAAGCGCCAGATAGCTTTCCAAAGTGGTTGTACTAGTTTGCATTCCCACCAGCAATGAAGGAGTGTTCCTCTCTCCACATCCTCGCCAACATGTGTTGTCACTTGAGTTTTTGATCTTAGCCATTCTGATGGGTGTAAGATGGAATCTTAATGTCGTTTGATTTGCATTTCTCTGATGACTAACGAGAATGAGCATTTCTTTAAGTTAAACCAGAGATCTTGACAGCACTAAAGTAATCCCTAGAAAAAAAGAAAGTATTAACACATTAACTTTTTGACATTTTATATCAGAGATCTATTAGTTTTCATCTATCATCTATCATCTATCCATCTATCTATCTATCCATTATCTATCTATCTATCTATCTATCTATCTATCTATCTATCATCTACCTATTTATGTATTCAGTGAGCACATAAGTGTGTATATATCTGTGGGTTTATGAATGGCATCATTTGCATGTGAAAGTCAGAGGACATTTCTCTCTTACTTTATGGAACCTAGGGAATCAAACTCAGTTTGACAAGTTAATGGTAAGTACTCCTACTGACTGAGCACCCTTTCAAGTGCTGACAACTGATTTTAATAGTCTATTTATATAGGATTTCTGCTGTAATAATTTAATGTTCTGAGACATTGACATTTTATTGGGGTGTTTTCATTTGCTTATCTAGTGTAACAGGTGTAAGAAATTAACTATTTGGTCCCTAGGAAAAAAAAAAAGGAGATTATAGCAAAGGAAAGACCAAGTACAAAATTTAAAAATGTTTGTATATATTTGTGTGTGTTGGAGGCTATGCACAAATACTTGTATGAAAGTGTCCATCCACATGCATGTTTGGAGGTCAGAGGTAGGATTCAAATACTGGGGGACATTCTCTAACTTTTTCTCCCAAGATAGTGTCCGTCACTGAACCTAGAATTAGCTGGTTTGGGGATAAGCTATTCCTCATGTTTTCTTCTATCAGGTTCTATGTGTTTAGTTTTATATTGAGGTTTTTCGATCCATTTGACTTAAGTTTTGTGCATGGTGATAAATATGGATCTATTTACATTCTTCTACATGCAGATATCTAGCTTGAGTAGTACCATTGGTTAAAGATGCTTTCTTTGTTTTTCCAGTGTGTACTTATGGTTTCTTTACCAAAAACAAAGTGTTCATATGGTGAATTTATGTCTGGGTCTTCTATTCTATTCCATTGATCAACATTTCTGTGTTTGTGCCAATATCATGCCATTTTTTATTACTATAGCTCTGTGTTACAACTTGAAAGTAGGGATGGTGATATACCTAGAAGTTCTTTTATTGCTCAGGATTGATTTAGATGTCCTTGATTTTTCTTTCTTTCTTTCTTTCTTTTTTTTTTCTTTTTTTCTTTTTGAGATTCAACCTTACACCTATCAGAACTGCAGAAGTTACAGCTCATGTTGGCATGGATATGGAGTAAATGCAACACTCCTCCATTGCTACTGGGAATGAAGACTTTTACAGCCACTGTGGAAAGCAATATGGAAGTGCCTCAGAAAATTTGGAATTTTCTGCCTATAGACCCAGCTATACCACTCTTGCGCATATAATCAAAGGTTGCTCTAGTCTCCCACAAGGACACATATTTACTATGTGCATAGTATCTTTATTCATAATGTCCAAAAATAGAAACAGCCTAGATGTTTCTCAATTGAGGAGAGGATAAGAAAAATGTACAAAGGAGTAGCACACAGCTTAAAAATGGTCTTGGGCCCAGGATCACCAGGTTCCCCCAGGATCACCAGGTTCCCCCAGGATCACCAGGTTCCCCCAGGATCACCAGGTTCCCCCAGGATCACCAGGTTCCCCCAGGATCACCAGGTTCCCATCTCTGGCACACATCTCCATCTGCCTTGCTAAGGAGGACTGCTGGGCCCCGGAATCATCCAGGTTAGACCACTCCACCCTAATTCCCTGACTATGGGACCAACTGGGACATAGCCAGCAGAGGGAGCTGCAGGCTATACCCTGAGTTCCAGCATCCAGACCATGGCTCTACCTGCTTTCTCAAGGAGGCCTGCCAGGGCCCAAGGAACATCTACTCTCTGGCCCATGGCCCTACCTGCTTTTCTGAGGAGTCCAGATATCAAAGAAAATGTTGAATCCAAAAAGTTCTGATATTAAAACCAAAGAAATCAGGGATACTATGAAAAGATAAAAATCTAAGAATAATAGGAGTAGAAGAAAGAGAAGATTCCTGGCTCCAAGGACCAGAAAATATTTTCAACAAAAATCATAGAGGAAAATTCTCCCTACCTCAAGAAAAAGATGCCTTAAACATATAAGACGCTTATAGAACACAACTTAGATTGGTCCAGAAATGAATATGCTCCTGACACATAACAATCAAAACACTAAATCTATAGAACAAAGAAAGAATATTAAAAGCTGAAAGGGAAAAAGGCTAAGTAATATATAAAGGAAGACCTATCAGAATTACACCTGACTTCTCAACAGAGACTCTAAAAGCCAGAAGGGCCTGCATAAATGTCTTTCAGACCCTAAGAGACCACTTATGTCAGTCCAGACACAGCAAAACTTTCAATCATCATAGGTGGAGAAAACAAGATATTCCATGACAAAACCAAATATAAAAAATATCTATGCACAAATCCAACCATATAGAAGATACATGCAGAAAACCTCTAACCCAAAGAAGGTTAATTACTCCCAGGAAAACACAGGAAATAAATAATTCCAGTGCAGAAAAAAACAAAAGAACACACACACACACACACACACACACACACACACACACATTATGACCAGCAACATCAAAATAAAAGAAAGTAACAATCAGTGGTCATTAATATCTCTCAACAACAATGGGTTTACTTCCTCAATCAGAATGGATGCTAAAACAGGATCCATCATTCTGCTGCATACAAGAAACACACCTCAGAAACAAAGACAGACAGAGTAAAGGGATGGAGAAGGTTTTCCTAGCAAAGGGGCCCAAAGATCAATCTGGAATCACCATTCTAGTATCTAATAAAATAGACTTTTAACCAAAATTAATCAAAAGGTGAGAGGAAAGACACTTCATACTCATCAAAGAAAAAATTCACCAAGATTACATTTCAGTTCTGAATATCTATGCTCCAAATACAAAGATACCCACATTTGTAAAGCAAACAAACAAAAAGCAAAACAAAACCATTATTAAAACTTTAACACAACACATTAATAGTGGGAGACTTTAATACCCAACTGTCACCGCTGGCCAGTTCATTGAGAAATTAAACATAGAAATAATGAAACTAACAGATGAGATTAATTAAATGGGCCTAACAGATATTGATAGAACTTTTCATGCATATGTAAAAAAAATACCTTCTTCTTAGCACCTCATGGAATCATCTCCAAAATTGACCATATAGTAAGTCACAAAAGCAAGCCTCCATAGATACAGAAAAATCAAATTAACCAATGATATTATACCAGATCACCATGGATTAAAGCTGGACTTCAAGAACAAAAGAAATACGAGAAAGGCTAGTCACACATAGAAACTGAATAACTCCCTACTTTATGACCACTGGGTCAGGGAAGAAATAAAGAAATTAAAGACTTCCTAAAATTCAAAGAAAATGAAGGCACAACATACCTAAACTCATAGGACACAATGAAAGCAGTGCTAAGAGGAAAGGCCAAAGTACTAAGTGCCTTCAGAAAGAAATTGGAGTGATCTCACACTAGCAAGTTAACAATTCACCTGGAATCTCTAGAACAAAAAGAAACAAACATATCTAAGAGGAATAGATGGCAGGAAATAATCAAACTCAGTGCTGAAATCAATAAATTAGGAACAAAAAGAACAATACAAAGAATCAATGAAACCAAGGTCTGGTTCTGTGAGAAAATCAACAAGACACACAAACTCTTAGCCTAAGTAACTAAAAGGTAGAGAGATTATAGCCAAATGAACAGAATCAGAAATGCAAAGGGAGACATTACCATAGACACGAAGGAAATCCAAAGAATCACTAGGCTTCACATTAAAAGCTTGTACTTCACAAAATTGGAGAATCTAAATGAAATGGGTGATTGTCTTGATAGATTCCACTTACCAAAGTTAAATCTACATCATGTAAACAATTTATATAGTCCTATAAACCCTAAGAAAATAGAAACAGTCAATAAAAGTCTCCCCCCCCCTCCACACACATAAAAATCTTCAGCAACGAATCCTACTGGACTTTCAAAGAAGAGCTCCTTAAACTATTTCACAAAATAGAAACAGAAGGTACATTTCCAAACTCATTCTAGTAGGCCACAGTCACTCTAATATTTAAACCACACAAAGACCCAGAAAGAAAATTTCAGACCAATTTCCTTTATGAATATCAATGTAAAAATACTCAATTAAATATTCACAAAGTGAATTAAAGAACACATCAAAAACATCATCCACCATAATCAAGTAGGCTTCATCCCAGGGGTGCAGGTGTGGTTTGATATATGAAAATAGATCAACATGTCATATAAACAAACTGAAAGAAAAAAAATCACTTGATTGGCTCATTAAATGCTGAAAAGGCCTTTGTCAAAATCGGACACCCATTCATCTTAAAAGTCCTGGAGACACCAGGGATACAAGGCTCATACTTAAACACAATAAAGGTAATATACAGCAAAAGTATAGCCAGCATTAAATTAAATGGAAAGAAACTTAAAGCAATTCCACTAAAAGATGAGGATGCTCACACTCTCCATGTCTCTTCAATGTAGTACTTGAAGTCCTTGCTAAAGCAATAAGAAAACTAAAGGAGATCAAGTGGATACAAATTGAAAAGGAAAAAGTCAAAGTATCATGATTTATAGATGACATGAACTATAGCTGATAAGCGCCTTCAGCAAAGGGGCTGGAAACAAAATTAACTAAAAAGAAAGAAAGAAAGAAAGAAAGAAAGAAAGAAAGAAAGAAAGAAAAATATTCTCTTGTATACAAACAACAAAATTTCACAAACTTCTTGGTGTTAGTCTAACCAGGCAAGTAAAAGACCTGTATGACAAGAACTTCAAGTCTCTGAAGAAGGTAATTGAAGAAAATATCAGAAGGTGGAAGGGGTCCTCTTCTGTCAGAAGTCTAGGGGAAGGGAATAGGATGGGAGAGGGAGGGAGGATGGGAAAAGGAAGATATGAGCAAGGGGATAATAATCAGGATGTAATGTGAATAAATTATAACAAATAAAAAAAGTAGAACAAAAGGGAATTGCTCAACCTCCATAGTTATCATGGAAATACAAATCAAACCAACTCTGAGATTTGGCTTACATTTTATCTTACATTTATCATAATGGCTAAGATCAAAATCTCAAGTGACAACCCATGCTGGCAAGGATGTGCAGAAAGGGAAACACTCCTCCATGGCTGGTGGGAGTGTAGACTTGTACAGCCATTTTGGAAATCAATCTGGCACTATCTCAGAAAATTGGGAATAGTTCTACCTCAAGACCCAGCTATACCACACCTGGGCATGGACCCAAAAGATGGTCCACCATACCACAAGGGCACTTGCTCAACTGTGTTCCCTGCAGCTTTATTTATAATAGCCAGAAACTGGAAGCAACCTAGTTGTCCCTCAACTGAAAAATGGATAAAGAAAATGTGGAATATTTACACAATGGAATACTATTCAGCTAGTAAAAACAAGAACATCAAGAAATTTCCAGGAAAATGGATGGAATTAGAAAATATTATCCTTGATGAGAGAGGTAAGCCAAATCCAAAATTACATGCATGGTATGTACTCACTTATAACTGGATAGTAACCATAAAGTATCATAACCATGGTATAATCCATATACATAAAGGAGTTAAATAACAAGGAGGGCCCAAGGAGGATGCTTGAATTTCACTCAGAGGGGGAAATAAAACAGGCATTGGATGAGGCTGGATGGAGGGAAATGCATCTGAGAGGGAACAGAGAGGGGAACAGAGGTGTGAATTAGGAGTAGGGAGAGAAGGGGAGTTAGGGTCCCATGAAAAGTTAGAAATTGGAGGTGGGAGGCATCTCTTGGACGTGCCTGAAACCAGTGAATGGCAAGGATCCAGGGAGTCTATGTGAGTAACTACTGCTGAGATGCTTAGCAGCCCGAGGTATGGATCCTGAAGTAGCCACTTCCTGTAGCCAAAAAAAGAGGGAATGTGAATACATTTTTATTTTATTTTTTTATAATGGGTCTTTTAAAATATTTGTTCATGGCAATCATATGTATTACAGACTATCTGACTCTAAAAAGAGACACAAAAAAGTCAATATGCATTTAGATAATAGAAGTCTCATTTACCCTCCAGCCTTTTCTTTCTCCCTAAGTATGAATCTGCCATCCATTCACAATATGCATGCTGAAGGGGAAGCATACATGAAGTCAAAACCCAGCCATTGTGGATTGAGGACACTGTATAGGACGGCTACTTCTGCTTTAGGAGAAGACTTCGGTATTTGCCTCCTACAAATTAGACTACCCCTCAGATTTCTGTATGGTAGATACTACCTAGGAAGTTGCTCAAAATGCCATTTTCTCAGTCCTTTCCTGGACTGGAGAGTTAGTTCCTTTCCTAATTGGTGTGATAAAACACCTGACTTGAGCAATTGAAGGAATGAGATGTTTATTTTGACCCAGGGTTCGGCTCAAGGACTCAAAGTCATGTGTCTAGAACACCCAGCTTCTGGTCACTTTTCGCTACAGTCCTTTAAACAGAATGAACCAGAAGCAGGGCAGGTTTATGAAGCTTCATACTCCACCACTGGCTTGCTACCTTGAGCCATGTTTCACCTCATCAATGATTCACAACATCTCAAAACAGCAACCCCAGCTTGGGGCATGAGCCTATGGGGAATTTCTCACATTCCAACCACAAACAAATGGCAGGTATGTAGTCTTAAATACTGTCTTGGATAATTCTCGTGATGAATGATTGAAAAACAATGCTGTAAGAGCTGTTTTAAAAAGTCAAAGAAAGCTTAGAGCTGACTAAAATAAAGTTATTTTTTGTCTTCATCATGACAGGTGAAAAGTTCAGAAGAAAAACAGGGCAGGATGCTGGTGAGGCTGGATGGAAGAAGAGCTCATTTAATTTAAAATAACAAGAGCAAATTTAAACAGCAGCTGGAAACACAGTGCAACACTTAAGAGTGCTTGTTGCTCTTGTACAGGACTAGAAATGTGCTCCTGGAACTGATATCAGGTAATTCAAAGCTCCCTGTAATTAAAGCTCCACAGAATCCAACATCCTCTTCTGGTTTCCAAGGATACCCTCATGCATGTGGACATACATAAATAGAATCACACACACACACACACATACACACACACACACTTCTCTCTCTGGCTCTCTCTGTCTCTGTATCTATCTCTCTGTCTCTGTCTGTCTCTGTCTCTGTCTCTCTCTCTCTCCCTTTCTCTCTATCAAATAAAAAATTTAAAAGTAAAGAAAATGGAGTACTAGTGGTGATTTTATAATAGAGGTGTTGGCACTTTGGTTGCAACACTGGAACTTATATATAGTTTTCAACACATGTCCCATGAGATCTGTCACCTTACAGTGGAAATAGTGTTTTACAGGTGGGCATTCCAAGAGTTCAACTGGTCAAATACAATATTCTTTTTTAAAAATGAATATATTCACATTACATCCCAATTGTAGCACCCTCCCTTCTCTCCTCCTGGTCCTGCCTTCCACTATCTTCCTCCTAGGCCCCCTACCTTTCTCTTCAGAAAAGAGGATCCCCCCCCACCCCCCCCCCCACGTCAAGTCGCATCAGGACTGAGCTCATCCAAATTCACTGAGGCCAAGCAAGGCAGCCTCACCAGGGGAGGTGATCTAAAGCAGGCAACATAGTCGATGTCATAAACAGAACCTGCTCTACTCATTAGGGGATGAAGTCTGAGAGACCCCACCCAGCTGCTAATAGAAGCAGATTCTCACAACCAAGCATTAGATGGAGCTCAGGGAGTCCTGTGGAAGAGTGTTGGTGGTGGTGGGTGATGATGGAAGGACACAAAAGGGACAGAGTTGCCACAAGAACACCAATAGAGTCACAATATTCTTTTATTCCATGACTTTTTCTAAGCTATCATGGACACAGTGAAAATTGTGGGTTATAGAGCACTCTGAACCTCATGAAAAGAACAAATAATACTTTGTCAGGAAACTACTATGTCTCTGTAATTCAGGTGCATTTTCTACACAGAGAAAAATCAATATTGCTCCAGGAAAGGTTTCAGATGATATATGGCTAACCTCAATAGTTTACGGTGAGAAATTTTTGGAGTCAATATTTCAAAAAACTACACTATCATGATGAAGTAATCCAAAAATTCAAAAGTTATAAGATTCAACAGAAAACCTGTTTTGGGATCTTGAGAATACATAGACTTGAAAGAAAGAAAAAACAGAATTGTTCTAGGCTATGACATATGAGATGCAATATCATATAATATTGTCAAATGTAGCATGCTGACCTAGATTGAATCTAGGTAAGCAGAGGAAGCTGACTTTGTAAAGATTAAGTGGAATAGTGTCAGGAAAGTCAGCACAGGATCTAAGACATAGTAAATATTGATAAATTGTAATCACCCATACTCATATTAGTGCATTTCTCAACTGAGGTTTTTTCCTCCAGTACAACTTCTAACAAAGTGTTTATTTGTTTATTTGGTTGATTTGTTTTGGTGTTTTTGTGGTCAGTCTGTAGGTTATTTTACATGTAGTACCATGTAATCTACACTAAGAACGTCCTGCCTTAGTCATTGCCATGTTGGGTACAGATAAGAAAATTTCTTGATTGGTATATTCTAATTTTTATGTACTATAGACATTCATAATTTTGTTACACATCAAGTTTAAACTGGAATAAACTAACTTTAATTATAAAGTTAATCTTTTTTTCTACTCTCCTACATTTGGGATTTTTTGACATCTAAATTTATCTGTTTTGCAACCTATATATCCAAATACTATTGTGCTTATTATTACTTTTACAATTATTTTTCATTTTGCTAGGATCTGTGTTACCCACCAAGACATTTACATATTCTCCATTTTACTATTTATTTTCCCAGTGAATTATTTACTTTCTGGTATTTTTTCTGTTATTCATTAGTGTTCTTTAATCTTTCAAGACACTTCATTACCATTTATTCTGTGATAGGTATGGGGTCAATGAGCTCCCATAGCTCTGTCCAGGAGAGTCTACATTTCTTATTTCTTAGAACAATTTTGCTGGTTACAGCATTTTTTTGGTTGGGCACTATTTCTTAAGTTTAACTGTCAAGTGACATTAATTCTTGTTTCCTAGACAGTTGAATCATCATTTTTTGAGGGCAGTGTTATTTAACTTGACTCTTAAAGGAAAGGTTTAACCTTAATATTTCAGAACATTTGTGCTCTTCTCTAATTCGGAGATTTTTCTGTCATCATTTCTTTGAATTCCTTTACCTTTCTCTCTTCTCCCTTGAGTATTTATAACTCATATATTTGCTTTTTTTGGATGCAATCCCTTGAAATCTGTGACCTTCATTTCATCTCTCTGAGAACATATTTTCATGTAAATTTTCTTCATACTCAAAGGTTCTTTTAAGTATCATGGCATTGCCAGGCCACGGAGGAAGAGGATACAAGCAGTTCAGATGAGACTTGATAGGCTCATCTGATAGGGGAGGAGGGCTTTCCCTTTCTGAGGACTAGAGGAAGGGGCTGGAGGCATGAGGGAGGGAGGGTAAGACTGGGAGGTGACAAGGGAGGGGGCAGAAATCGGGGTGTAACGTGAACAACGAAACCAAACAAAAGAAGCTCTTTAATCTCTGCCTTACACCTCTTTCCTTTTTTGCCCCATGGCTGGCCACCACCAAATCTCTAGGTAGAGAATGGCCTCAAACTCATTAAATCCTGCTCACTTCTGCCTCGCGAGTGCTGGGATTAATCACTGTGCATATATTATTGCATGTTTCTTTATATTCATTGTATTCTGTAGTTCCACTTTTGAAATTATTCTTTCATATATTACATTATAATATCAGTTTCCCCTTCCTACTTTACCCCCAGTCTCTCTTCCCCCCAAGATCCACCTCTCTACCTCCCCTCAGAAAAAAGCAGGTCTCCCAGGGACATCAACTATGCAGCTAAATATGGCATAACAAGATACAATAAGACCAGGCACATACTATTACATTAAGGCGCAACAAGGCAGCCTAGTAGGAGGAAAGGAGTCCCATATATAGCCAGAAGAGTCAGGGACAGCTCTCATTGTCACTGTTAGGATTTTCACAAAAACACCAAGCTACTCAGCTATAACATATATGCCAAGAACTTAGGTCAAATTCTTATAGCTCCTTGATGTCTGTGAGTCTGCATGAGTCCTGGTCAATCTATTCTGTGTGCTGTGTTCTTATGGTGATTTTAAATATATTATTATTTCAACACCTTTTAGTTGTTCTAATCACTAATTTTCTAATTCTTGAATGTTTTCTCAGTAGTTTACTATTAGTAGAATTCACTGAATGTTCACTCTGTAGTTGACTATTACTAGAATTCACTGAATTTCTAACAGTTACTTTGTATTCTTTGTTGAGTAGTTTAACCAATTCAGGTCCCTCATTTGTTGCATTTAGAAAAGCCTTGTTTCCTTGATTGTTATTACTTCTTATGGTCTTAAGCTATGGGTATTCGTTTAGAGAATTATGTACTTAATTTCAGCCTTTACATTCTGTGCTGAGCCTTTCAACAGTAAACCTACTTAGAAATGCAGGCCATGCCCTTTGGCATACTGAGCCAGAAACGCTACAGTTATCAAACACTAGAGGGAGCACTTCGCCCAGTACCACTAGGACATTGTGGCATCAAAATGGAGCCTCATGGATGCTGAAATTGCAGCTCCATACGTGTGGCCACTCAGATCTAACTGCTCGTGGATAGAGTAGCAGGTTTGTAGACCATGTTATAGTTGACTGGTGGATGATTTGAACTGGAGATCGTGTATGCCTTGCAGGCCTATGAGTTTCTGCTCTCAGGCTAGGTCAGCAGGTTGAACCTATTGGAATCAAGGGACATAAAGGTAAATCCTTATCATTGTGTTGTGCTGTGGTCCAACTTGGGGGATCAAGAAAATGTTTTGTGATTACTTCCCTGCTTCAGGTGGATGAGATGTTCCGATGTACTCCACTGCTTCAGGTGGATGAGATGTTCCTATGTACTCCACTGCTTTAGGTTAGAAGAAGCATGGCTGAGATAATGCAAAATCTCATACTTTTCAACGGAGCATTTCTTTTTACTCAGCGATTTAAGTAAGAATGGTTTTCACTAGTACAGCCACTTTGGAAATCTATCTGGCACTATCTCAGAAAACTGGGAATAGGGCTTCCTCAAGATCCAGCTATCCCACTCCTTGGAATATACCCAGGAGATGCTCCAGCACACAACAAGAACATTTGCTCAACCATGTTCATAGCAGCCTTATTCATAATACTCAGATCTTGGAAACAGCCTAAGTGTCCTTCAGTAGAAGAATGGATAAAGAAACTGTGGTACATTTACACTATGGAATACTACTCAGCTATTAAAAACAAGGAATTTCCAAATTTTGTGGACAAATGTAATGAACTAGAAGTGATCGTAATGAGTGATTTAACCCAGAAGCAGAAAGAGTCAAATGGTATATACGCACCTATATCTGCACACTAGCCCAAGGGGCATGTCCCATGAAAGTCTTCACTTACCAGGAAATTGGGACAGAGGGGAGGACATCCTATTAGAACTCTAGATGAGAGAAGAATGGGAGAATGGCAAAGTAGAAGGATCTAGAGGGTCCTAGAAACCTACAAGAAGAACATTATGAGAGGCAGATTTGGGCCCAGGGATACTGCTCAAACTATGGCACCAGCCAGGGACAATACAGGCGGTAAACTTCAAACCCCTACCCAGATCTAGCCAATGGACAGGACATTCTTCACAGTAGAGTGGAGAGTGGGGTCTGACTTCCACACGAACTCTAGAGCCCCATATTTGACTACATCCCCTGGATGGGGAGACCTGGTGGCACTCAGAGGAAGGATAGCAGGCTACAGGGGGAAGAAGTCCCCCTCACTCACAGTCATATCGGAGGGGAGTAAGGAGAAAATGGTAGGAGGTAGGAATGGGAGGATACAAGGGATGGGATAATCATTGAGATGTAATAAGAATAAATTAATAAAATATATTTTTAAAAAAGAAAAAAAGAATGGTTTTCACAGCGCATGTAGAAGTGTTTCTATGCCTGGGCCATTGCTAAAATTGATGCTTGTTGGGAGAATCATTGCTGGAGCATTTTTGTTTGTTTGTTTTTTGTCATTTTGCTCACTCTTACTTTTACTTTTTGATAGATCTATAATCCAATAACTATAGACAAGGAGTCATTATTTGGAATATGCTCCATAATAATGTAAAAAGGAAAAGAAAATATAAAGCAAGATTCACCAAAGTTTGGTAATACAAGAATACAAGAGACAGACAAATATTCCTTTGAAAATACCAATTTCATAAATTGAAATGTAGTTTGGAGTGAGGGGGTGAAAATCTCTCTACTAGTAATAATCTGCATTGAGGCAACAGGTATCATCATAACAGAAGGCATTTATAAGAAATACCATTACTCCCAAGGGGATACTGGTTGTTACTTTTATTAGCTGCACTTTGCTGATAAGGAAGGTAAAGTACCCTCCAATTTGCAGTATAACTAGTTTGCAATTCCAGACACTTGTGGTTCAAAGGTTGTGTGATTAATAAGTGTGAAACCAATCATTTACATGATATTTTTGCTGGGAGGTTTTGGGTGCTTTTTTTCATGAAGAACTTAAACTTCTGTGGTTCGTTTGGAAGGTACAGTTTCAAATAACAACCCAGCCTAAGATATGAACCTATATGAGTTCCACTAGTGGCTTTTGCCTCTGTCTCCCCACTATCTGTCAGTAGAACCTGTTGTGATCTATGCTAAGAGTGACTACAGATATTCCATATATGAACTTGGCTAGTACTTTTGGAGGAGGTAGGGCTCAGCAATCATGTTATTATGTTGCACGGTAAGCCCACAAAAGGTCACCATGCTTAAAGCCCAAAATGAAGACTTTATTGATGGCTGCATGGGGACTTGGTGAAATCATGCATACTGAAGCCTTACAGCTTTTATGCACAAAACACTTCCTGGTTGGCACTCGTCAGTTAGCAAAAAGCAAAACAACAGAAGCCCAAAAGCAAGGTTAGTACATGTAGGGACATTTTTACTTGGGGAGCTTTTCTTTAAATGCGGACTAGGTCTTTGTTCAAATTTCGGCAGGCCCTGGAACCTAGGTGCTCGTTTTTAAGATCAGAATGATGTCAATAACATTGTTTCTGTCAGTCATGCTAAAGTCTGGGGGCCTGTCACGTTGTATTGTTCTTTTCATCTGTGGGCAAAGGAAAAGAATATTAATGTTATTCCTTTTATAACAGAAAAAAATGTTCTTTGCAAGGAATGAGGATTGAAAAAAATCATTTTGACTTTTCATTGGCTATAGTAACACTCAACAAGTTAACTGACTCATAAGAACTAATGAGAAAGAATTGTAACATATTTAAAGTCTTCCCTATGCTAATGTGTCCAGGTATCAGAAACAAATTGATTATACCTGTGAAATAGAAAAGAAAGAAACACAATACCCTCCAGGAGGCATCAGGGCCAGTTTAATAAGCTGCATGAAATCACTCAACCTACAACATACCTAAAATGTTAATTAAGAAACTTTTTTTTTCTCACCTTTGCTCTGCTGGCTTTAGTAAAAGCCCGTCTGCCAGCATATCTCTCCACAGGTACCTGTAATTCTGTTTGAAGTTGGTGATCTGGGCTTGGCTCATAACATTCACAGTAGATTTACCTGAAAGATCAATAAAAGCATGTTCAAAGCTAGATTGGCTTCATAGAGCCCAGGATTTTTATTAATTCATATAAACTTCCTAAAACTTTCAGTAAAAAGAAAAGAGAAAGAAACTTGAGAATATTCACATTGTAAGAAGGAACTGAATTGGTATCATGGACTCTCAGAATTGGTTGGAGCCCTGTGAATCCCTTCACATGTCAGAATTTGTGGAGGTGCCAGGTGCTGAGTGTTTCTTAAATCTTCTAGGAGGTCTTAGAGTCATCAATCACATCAAAAAGTCTTTGGTGAATCCCAGCTTCTTTGCCCCGGATGCTGTGCAAGGTTAGTAGCATGGGTTTTGCCCTTTTATGAACAGATGCCACTGGCCTCTGTAGAGTATGTGTTTCTTGCTGCTAAATATATTTTTAATTTTATGAAAGGAATTGAAGATAACAAAGGATAAGATGCACAAATTAAAGGAAGTGTAAAAGTTTCACATTGAAAAACAAATAGAAAAAGTAAGCCTGTTGTAAATGAGAAAAAGTGAAGTAATATTTCAGGATGTATTTGATGATATAGAAGTATACATAATGTGTTTAGGAACCAAATGGAGACCTGGTTAGGTATTTTCTAGTTAGGTGACTTTCTGATCTTGAGTCTCAGCTTCTGTAACAGTTAGGAATAACTGCAATTTAAAGAAAGCATTTTTCAATTTATAAAAAAATAGGAGTTTTAAAGGGCTATTTTGAAATCCATCCCCATCACAAAGATCCTATATCTTAAAGGATAAGAAAACATAAGGGACAGTATTTGTGACATGTTGTGTGGGTTGAAGAGCTTTTGTGACAGTGGTGCTATTTTCACAGCTTGAAGTCAACCCAAGAGTCCTTGACAACTTAAAAGAAGCAGAGAGTTTCAGCAACAGAGCAGAGTTTGATAACAGATCTGTAATTTACCTAGCAACCATCACTCATTGGAAATGAGACTTATGTAAGGGCAGTTGTACTCTAGCTTTTTTTTTTTTAATTTAGATTTGTTAAAAAGATTATTGTTGGCCAAGAGTATAAAATTGGGGCTAAGAAACTAATTAACTGGCAGAGAAGCTTTGATCTCTAAAATTCTGGAATTACCAGTAATTAGAGGAGATTTAAATAGGCTAAGTGGTGGGATTAAGGTTGAATTATTATCACTTTGCGCACTAAAATGCTGATTTTGTTTCTGGTAACAGAGATAGCATAAAACTGTTTTCATTTTGAAATAAATAACTCACTGATTTAAGTTCAGTTTTATAAACTACTCTGTCTCGTTACCAGTTTGGGTGTAGTACTCGCCACAGTGAAATGTAACTACTGCTCTAGATCTTTCTAAACTCATATATTTTAACTATTCTCTTCAGCAGAGTACTACCAGTATATGGGCATGGACAATTAGACTAGGAGTTTATTTATTTTCTGTTAGAAAAGCATTTTAGCATCTAAGTTATATTTTAATTTGTTGTTCTTTCTTATTGTGTGGGGGGTCCCCTCCAAGTGATCCACAAAAATTTGTTTTGTTTTGTTTGTTTATTTTTAGGTATATTTTCAATACCAAATATCCCAACAAGTCCACCTGTCACTGTCATATGAACCAAACATGGGCTACTAAGTTGACTTATTTAAACTCTGATCCTGAGACTGTCCTAATGTTTTCATGCTCTTACATATTAAAATGTCTCACAAGTTATTTATGCCTCAAATGTTCATTGACTAAGAGTTAATTATGTGTGTTGGTATTCAGGTATCTAGAGAAGAAAATATTTTTGGTCTGCTTGTTCATTTAATTTATTCATCTTTTAAGGTTGGTGGTGTTGTCCTCTTTGGAAAACCAGTGTAAGCTTTTTGGTCATTAAGCACTTATTAATAAATGCCTCAGTGTCAGAAATGAAATCATGCAACCCAATGTGCTCGCAGAATACAAAGCTAGTGAAAATGACAGCTATTCGTGTGCACAAGTCACTATGTAGCGTGGACACTGTGAAATCTGTCTGCTTGGGGGCTGGTTTAAGCCAATGCTTTACGCATATGAGGGAATCTCTCTAGTAGTAAGCCTCACCCCAACCTGATGTAGCTTTTTATACAAAAAAAGTTATTTTAGGAAATTCACATAAGTTATCTCAAACAAAGAGTGAGGAAAGACCATCTACAGAATTCCATTTGCATCCTGTGGATAAATAAGATTGATTAGTCTTATTGAAGAGCCTCAGGTACAGAGGTGCCAAGGTAAGGAAGTGCCTGGACCCATCATGTATCACCCAAGGAAGAACAACTTGAATGAGAAAAATGTAAAAGGGAGGCGAAAGGAAGGAGGGAGAGAGAGGATAGAGAAAGAGAGAGAGAGAGAGGGAGAGAGAGAGAGAGAGAGAGAGAGAGAGAGAGAGAGAGAGAGAGAGGCAGAGAGAGAGAGAGAGAGAGAGAGAGAGAGAGAGAGAGAGAGAGAGAGAGAGAGAATGCTTAGGCAGCCAGCATCTGTTCATGAAGGTCTTAAGGGAGAGAGTACTGAGTTTATGTCCCATCTGGGGTTGACAAGTTTTTTTTAAGAATCTGCTGTGTTTGTGAACAGTAACCTAGCACAACTGTCTTCTGAGGGGCGTCATCTAACAGCTGATGGAAACCGATGCAGAGACGCACAGCCAGACAATATGCTGAGCCTGGGGAGTTTTGTGGAAGAATTGAGGGAACAAAGAGGGATGAAGGATACCACATGGAGACCTACAGAGGAAACGAACTTGGCCAATGGGGGCTCACAAAGATGGAACAACCAACTAAAGAGCATGCATGGGCTGGACCTAGAACTCCTACACATATGTAACAGATATGCAGCTTGGTCAACATGTGGGTCCCCTAACAATGTAAGTAGGGGCTGTCTCTGACTCTGTTGCCTGCCTTTGGATCCTTTTCCCCTACCTGGCTGCCTTGCTGGTCTCAGTAGGTGAGGAGGTACCTAGATCTTTTGCCATTATAGGTGCCAACATGGAATGGTATCTCTTGGGGGTCTCCCTTTCTCTAAGATGGAGAGAGGGTATGGTGGGGACGGGCATGGGTGGATGGGACTGGGAACAGAGGAGGGAGGAGGCTGGGATTAGGGTGTAGAGTGAATAGATAGATAGATAGATAGATAGATAGATAGATAGATAGATAGATA
>OU015751.1:42609670-42623821 GCA_907169655.1 Acomys percivali
ATAGATAGATAGATAGATAGATAGATAGATAGATAGATAGATAGATAGATAGATAGACAGACAGGAAAAAAGAATCTGAACAAAGGGATGCAAATCTCTTGGTGGTTACAGAAAATTCATCAGCATAATTGATATGGGTTAAGTAGGCCTAACCCAGATGCCATGAGGCTAGTAGGAAGTTATGGAAGTGAGTGACAAACCAGAGGACACAGGTGGATTTAGGATTTATTTAGAATATTAAATTGATATAGCTTCATAGGTTGTGTGATGTTTGAACTAGGTGAAGCTCTCAAGAATGCTTCCTGGATTACTCATTTCAATACCTGAATAATTGGTTGTCAGTGACAAAGAACATTAAAGAATGAAAATTAGGGGATACACCACACACACACACACACACACACACACACACACACACACACACATATACATATATATGTATATATATATGTGTGTGTGTATATATATTCTGATGATATGAGATCTGAGAAGCTAGAAAGACATCTGAGTGGTGACACTAACTAAAATCTAGAATTTAGAAAGGCATTGAGGAAAGCATAGAGAATTTGGAGTTTCTGGTGGTCAGTCAGTAGCTCAAGGTGTGAGATTGATCAAATCATTGTTTAAAAATAGTTCTATCGTTAGAAATTGTATTTATATCCTATGACATAATATATCTATATGTCTTTTTCAAATTATTCATATCAAACCTGTTTTGTCAAATTGTGCTGTACTATGGATAAAAAGCAACAACAAAGATTGTTGTCAGAAACATTTGACTCAGAATAGTTGAGAAGTATACCAGGGAGTATTCTTGAATCATGAAAAATGTGTCACTTTTCTTTGGCATCCTAGAATCTTCCTTTAGTATATATACAAATCCTTTAGTATATATCTAGTTTAGAAACTGGACATTCTTTGTTTTGTAAATTTGTTTTAATTTTTATTGAAAATAGATTCTACTCTCTTATAATACCTCCCGACCACAGTTTCCCCTCCCTCCCTCCTCCCAGTTCCCCTCTGCCTCCCCTAGTCCCCAAATCCACTCCTTCTCCATTTCCATCAAAAAAAGAGCAGTCTAGTTCTGAGCCCCATTTCTTAATTGGGTTATTTGGTTTGGTGGAGTTTAATTTCTTGAGTTCTTTATATATTTTGGATATTAGACTTTTGTCTGATGTAGGATTGGTAAAACTCTTTTCCCAGTCTGTAGGCTGTCACTTTGTTCTGTTGACAGCGTCTCCTGCCTACAGAACCTTCTCAGCCTCATGTAGTCCCATTTGTTAATTGTTGACATTAAGTCCTGGGCTGTTGGTGTTCTGTTCAGGAAGCTGTCTCTTGTGCCAATATGTTCCAGGCTCTTCCCCACTTTTTTCTAACTTATTTAGTGTCTCTGAATTTATGTTGAGGTCTTTAATCCACTTCAACTTGAGTTTTGTGCACGGTGACAAATATGGGTCCAATTGCAGTTAGACCAGCACCATTTGTTGAAGATACTATCCTTTCTCCATTGAATAGATTTGGCTTCTTTGTCAAAAATCAAGTGCCCACATGTGTGTGGATTCATTTCTGGGTCTTCAATTTGATTCCATTGATCAACCAGCCTATTGCTGTGCCAGTACCATGCTTTTTTAATTACTGTTGCTCTATAGTATAGCTTGAGATCAGGAATGGAGATTGCTCCAGAGGATCTTTTATTGTACAGGATTGTTTTAACTATTCTGGGGTTTTTGTTTTTCCATATGAAGTTGATAAATGACCTTTCAATGTCTTTAAAATTTGTGTAGGTATTTTGATAGGGATTGCATTGAATCTTACCAAATTGCTTTTGGTAAGATGGCCATTTTTACTATGTTAATTCTCATGATCCACGAAACAAGGGAGATACTTTCATCTTCTCATGGAATTCTCAACAGAGGAATATCAAATGGCTGAGAAACACTTAAAGAAATGCTAAATGTCTTTAGTCATCAGAGAAATGCAAATCAAAACAACTCTGAGAGTCTACCTTACACCCATCAGAATGGCTAAGATCAAAAATTCAAGTGACACCACATGCTGGCAAGGATGTGGAGAAAGAGGAACACTCCTTCATTGCTGGTAAAATGCAAACTAGTACAACCACTTTGGAAATATATCAGGTGCTTTCTCAGAAAAGTGGAAATAGGGCTTCCTCAAGACCCAGCTATTCCACTCATTGGAATATACCCAGAAAATGCTCCACTACACAACAGGGACATATGCTCAACCATGTTCATAGCAACCTTATTCATAATAGCTAGAACCTGGAAACAGCCTAAATGTCCCTCAGTTGAAGAATGGATAAAAAAAAATGTGGTACATTTACACTATGGAATACTACTCAGCTATAAAAAATGAGGAATTCCAGAAATTTATGGACAAATGGATGGAATTTGAAATTATCATACTGAGTGAGCTAACCCAGAAGCCAAAAGGGTCATATGGTATATATTCACTTATAATTGGTCACTAGCCCAAAAGGCATGTCCCATGAAAGTCTTCACTTACCAGGAGATTGGGATAGACATGAGGACATCCTACTGGGACTCTAGGTGGGAGAAATATAGGATATGGGGCAAGTAGAAGGATAGAAGGATCCAGAGGATCTTAGAAATCTATCAGAAGAACAACATAACAGGTGGATCAGGGTCCAGGGGTGTCTGCTCAAACTATTGTGTTAACCAAGGACAATACAAGTAGTAAACATCTACTCTGATCTAGCCAATGGACAGGACATTCTCTGCAGTTATGGGGAGAGCAGGGACTAACTACGTGAACTCTGGTGCCCCATATTTGATGACTTCCCCTTGGTGGGAACCCTGGTGGCACTCAAAGAAAGAATAAGCAGGCTACCAAGATGAAACTTGATAGCCTGTGACCATAAAGTGGGGAGGAGAACCCCCTCAATCATGGACTGAGGGGAGAGCAATAGGGTGAGGATGGGAGCGGAGGAGGAACGGGAGGATACAAGTGATGGGAGAACAATTTAGTTGTGATCTGAATAAATGAATTAATAAAAAAATAAGAAAAGAGCAGTCCTCTAAAAGACAAAAACCAAACACAACAAAACAAGATACAATAAGACAAGGCAAAAGCCCTCATATCTCAAGGCTAGGCAAGGCAGCACACCTAGAGTTTCAAGGACCAAAAAATAATTCCTTTTATAGAGTAATTATCTACAAACCAGGTAGTAGTAGAGATTAGTTTTCATAAATGAAGTTTTTCTTTTTTGCCTGATGCTTATTATTTTGTTCTAGTTCATAACTATAATTTTGATACTGTTATGAATTTTAAGGTAAACATCAGATATACAGATATGCAATCCCTAAAGGAGCCATGACCCATAGGTTGAGAACCAATACCCTAGGATGTCAAATGTGTGTTTCAGTTGGGGGGAGGCAATATATATTACTATATTAAGTATTATGTCACACAATCAATTTCTACAGTCATTTTAATTTTTACTTAGAGCTGTATAGGTTTCAGTTTGTGTGACTTGATAGAATGAATAGCTACTCAACATTTTTGAAGAACTTTAAACGGCATTGTGCTTTTACATTTATGGCTTAATGTTCATTTCTGGTGTAGAGACATATAGTTAATTTTTGTATGTGTCTTGTTTACTTTGTGCAATATGATACCTGATGTTAGGTGGTTCTATAAAGAAAAGTGTGTTTAGCTTCCTTTTTGGAGGCTGAAAGGCCAAGGTCAGGAAGCACATTGATTTGGTCTTTGATGAACAATCTAGCTCCATTACAATAGAGCTGATGGCATCACAGTGCCAAAAAGAGAGTGTCACATCTAAGACAGGTAGCAAGAGAGATCAAGGGGACATTCTAGACATACATGAAGTCACCTGCAGTGAGCCTCACTTGGAAAGCATAAGTTTCTTCTCATATAATTTAGAAAGTTATTGGTTACTACAATGATGTCCATGCTGTAACTGTATCACTGTGCCTGAACAGCCAGGCCTTCCAATATTATATTTTCCAGAGTTTATAAGCTGAGTAAGATTAATAAATACATTTATTCTTTGGTTGTATGCATAGTCTTTTAAAACTATGAGAGCTAGCCCCTCACCCAGGCTTCATGCAATTAAAGCAGAGTTACATACAACAGCTGGTTGAGGGTCTTAATGATACTTCCTACCCCCAAGATGGTTGCTATTTGGAGGATGGTCACACAGAGATATATTACATATAGTAAACTGAGTATTTATATCCTAAACTACTGGAAATATAATATAATGTACAAGACTGATACAGTCATCATCACCAAGTGAACTTGGAGCTCAAGTGGGTTGTCACTATTCCTTGTTGCACTGGAGTTCTACTTCGTGTTTCTAGTGCAGGAAAAGATCAAAAGTACTGTTTTGTTTTGTTTTTTGCTTTTTGTTTTGCTTGTTTGTTTGTTTTTTGTTTCTTTTTTTTTTTTTTTTTTTTTTTTTTCTGGAATACACGATGCTTTTATACCAACTAATAGGTTTCAAGAAAAATGAAAAATTATTAAGATGATTATAAATTGGCAGCTGTATGTATAAGAAACAGTATAGGAATTAGTGCCAATTACAACTGCGTGTGTGTGTGTGTGTGTGTGTGTGTGTGTGTGTGTGTGTGTTTGTGTGTGAAGGCTATTCAAGTTTGATTTGATTTTTTTGTTGAGTGCCATTGGGTCTCCTTATGCAGCCAAGGCAGGCCTCAAAATTCATGTCCTCCCCACCACACACACACACACACACACACACACACACACACTTAGTCCTGGAACACAGGTGCGCTCCGCCATACTTGCCTTTTATCATCACATGCTTGTGATGAAAATCTCTGCGTTCCTTCTCACGCTGTGCTTACTTAATTTATTTATTTTTACTAACTCTAAACCTGAGTTTATTTTTTTTAAAGCAAAAATGTGCACAAAAATCTGAGGATATTTACAGTTTGTTCCAGAATGATGTTTTGACACATAGTACAGAAAAATAAGACTGAATTTGTTGGGACTCACAAAATTTTGTGTTTTTCCCCTTATTCACAAATGTTAATGAAACTTTCAAAAATGTCAGTTTCCTAAGACGAAAATTGGTAGTTTAGTGCCATTTTATTCCAATCCTTGTTTTTTGAATGTCTCGGTATTTGTTAAGCTGAAGTGTCTGTCAGTAAATAACATTCACTTGTGCATCTTGCTCTTTCTTTTTAATGTTTTGAAAATTTTGACTCTGATGGAAAAATACTGATTAACTATTCCAAAACTATTTTGATCATATTCCAAGACCCAAGTGGTGCATGAATAAGCTCTTACGTTTTCTATTTTAAAAATAATTGGATCCTTCTAATCCTAGGTGTCCATATCCCATGTGTTAGCTGGCACAGAGCTAAGTAAATAACCCTTTTTATATTTGCATTTTAATTTCCCTTTAACGGTTTGCAATCTATGTTTTCATACAGAGAATATTCCTGCATTATAAATAGATGTCACTTGAGCTGTCATTTCAAAGATCTATGATAAGAGTCTGAAAGTCTAGAGACCATGTTTAAAGTCACAAATTCAGTTAGATTTTTTGAAGGAATCTTAAACTGTTTTCCTTAAGATGGAAATGTGTATAGCCTCCTAATTGGTAATCACAACTTGTGACAAGCTGCCTATTAATATGAATTGCATATACGCAACAGTTTAATGTTTACAAGATCATCTTACACAAATTATATACTGTGTATAAAACTAGTTCAGTTCACTTTCCTGTGTGTACATACTTATTATGGACACATGATGTCTCATAGACACAGTCTATCAATACAGAAAGATTTCTTCCAAATATATGTCAGTCTTCTATGAGAAGTGAAAGACATTTTTATGAAGTCCAAAAGACACATTAAGTAACCAAACTAAGAGACCGACGTTTATTTATGATCAATGTGCTAGCTAATTGTGACCCTACTGCAGTCCTTCTCTGTGCTATACATTTAAAAACATTATATCATTTCTGTTTCTTGCTGAAGTTTTCTTTTCGGTGGGAAATATTTTAAACTAAAGACTTCCCATCTGGCCCTGCCAAGGTGAATTTTTCCCTCACAGCCTTGACTTTCAGTGGAAGTTGATGTGAGAGTTTGTCATGGTTGTTTTGACAGTCCGGCCATCCTCATTCAGGGATGCGATCCCTATGGTTTGTCAATTATCCCGCTAACCCTACAGCAAGAGCAACACTCAAGGCACTGAACTGTCAACTGGTAAGCAAGAAATAATGTCAGGATTCAGAAAGGCAGGAATGAGAGGACGGGTGCTTCGAACAACAGAAGCCTGCATATCACTCAGCATTTGTTTTATTTATGGAGGCTCGTAACAAATTAATTACTGTGAATCACATGATGAGGTGCCACCTATTGCTTTGGACGTTCTTTTCTGTTTAAATTTAGAGCAAGGATTTGAGTGCTGTTTTCCATTTTTGCTAACATGAGTTTCTGGTCCGCGATGCTATGGGGAGATAGGTGAAGCACCTGAACTTAACTTTATTTTTAATGCTTTGTGTGTGTGTGTGTGTGTGTTTTTTTTTTTTTTTTTTTTTTTTACTTGCCTCGTATTCACTGTAAGATCCTTATGGAAGAAACATTACCTGGAGACTTGCACAAGTTTTTAAAAATCCTTTTTTTAAAGTTTTGAGAAGTCTCATTTGTAGGGAAATTAACATATATAGCAGGTGGAATTGTATCTAGTGGATGAGAAAAGACTTTTAAAATCAAGTTTCAAAGGAAATTTATACTGCAAACTTTATAATTAGCACTAGATTTAAAAATATTTCATTATTTTATGTGTGTGGGCGCTTTGCTTGCATATGTCAGTGCATCAGTTGTGTATCTATCTAATGCCCATGGAGGTCACTGGATCCAGACAGTTGTAAGAGGAGCTAGCAGCCCTTAGCTACTGAGTCATCTTTTCAGTCCTTCATTTCTAGACTTATAAGGAACGAAATAAGAAGGATTTTAATGTGTAAATAATGTCCTACAAAAATGAGAAAATAATAAAGAGGAACTCAGTTTATATCTATTGTTGTATAGGGTTCAGTGGAACTTACTCATCATGTTATTTCTCTGTGCTCTGTAGAATTTCATTTTGTCCTGGCTTATCCTCTGTGTTTTAAGTACATATTAATTTGAATGTCTGCTATACACATAAACGAAATATAGCATGTAGTTAACACATTGATTCTGGGATAGTATATTTGTACTTATTGGCGATTTCCAAAGCAGTTGCGTGTAGTGTGTGCATTTTTACATGCCTATATGTATGTAGGTGTATGTTAATGTGCATATATGTATTTGTGTGTGTGTAAGTGCTTGTGTGGTGTATGTGTATAGCTAATGCTTGTAAATTCCTAAGTGACTTTGCACATGCACAAACCTGTAGAGGTCAGAGCAGGACATATATCTTCCTGTTGTTCTTTACATTATTGCCTTGAGACACAGTCTCTCACTCAACAGAAAGCTCATGGTTTAGTATACGTGGCTGGCCAGCAAGCTCTTGGACTCTGCCTGCCCCTTGCCTCGGAGGCACGGGTTACAGTTATGTACATTCTTGCGTTCTTGGTGGGTGCTGCGAGTCAAACCCTGCTCCCTGTGCTTCTGGGGCCAAAGTTCTTACACACTGATCTCTCTTCCTCAGTGCCCAAGAGGCATTTTCCAATCGCAAGTTATTCCTCGGGAAAAATGTGAATGGGACATTCTTCCTGACATGGGTACAAAACGTTTGAAATTTAAAATGTACTTATGAAAATAAATACAAGGTTGAAATTTACTTGTGAAATTAAAAAAAATACAGAGCATAACTTTCTGTTTTGACAAAGTGTACTGTGATTTGTAAGGTGTTTCATACTTTCTTGCTAAGTACCCCAGAATATGAATAAAAAAGAGAAATACAGCACAATAATAGATAATTGCTCTTAGATTGTGGTGTGTTTTCATCTCATATACAGAGTCTGATATGTGAGTTATAATTTTAACATGCAGATGTATCATCATTTGCTCCAGTAGCACCCTAGTTTAGCTTAGTTAAATTTGGAAAGACAGCAAATGACTGCAATTCTTATTCCTGGTTCACTTAGAATTATTTCATTTTAGATCAGGGTTTTGGAAATAAGGTACTAAATGAAAAGGCATCAATTCTTTGACTCATTGGGATGTCTCAAATCTAGAGGCCATGATTAGAAACTATATTTCATTTCTTAATATATTGTTGTTGCCTTTGAAAAAGACTATTACAAGTGCATCGTGCATGTGGCCCAGATTCCCTAGGTCGGCTGCCTGCAGCACATTCTATGACCACAACCAACTTTCTTCAGCTGATCTCCCACAGTCTGACGTTTTGAAAATCATAGGGTCTCCACTGTAGTTTAGACCTCGGCATGATAACTTCATCCAGTGGCTTCTCTGGGTCTGCTTCTAAGGGCTTCCACTCTGCCACAAATTGTCTGTCTTCAATTCTCTGTGAAATGATGATATAAAACTCTACGGTTCCCCACAACCTTTGTTCTTTCAAGTCTGCCAAATCTATACCACACAGATTCCACTGCCACATTTTGATGCCACATTGGAATGGAGCCTGTTTCCTTGTAGCACAATTGCATCAGCTTCTGTGTGCTGACCCTGGAGAAACCTTGCCCTAACAGTTGCATTTTTTAAGACCAGGCACCCTCTTCAGTGGAATTCTAGATTTAGAAACTCTTCTTTCACTTGAATCTTCATTTTCACAAAGTGCAGCTTTCCAAAGGTGGGTGCTTACCTTCGTGATTCCTTTTCTGTTGTCTGGATGGAAAGGGCCAAGTTTCACTTAGTTGTGTTAATCTCTTTAACAACTGCAGATTCCTCGCCCTCAACATTCTCTTCATCCAAAAATTTTACTGTAGCTCACATCTCCCTTCTCCAAACTCCACATTTGGATGAAAGAAGTAAGCAGTAACAAGGATACAGTCTTGATGCTATCCCGTCTTAAAGTTTACTCTACCCTATAAGAAGAAATTAGCTCATTGCCTTTAAACTCAAGTTTTCGGGACATGAGCAAAATGCAGTCAGATTGTTTTTTGCATGGATGCCACATTAATGGATTATAGTAGAGTTCCTTCTAGATTCTTCATTCCCCTCTAGAGCCTCATGAGCCAAGGTGTTGTTACCCATGCTCATGTCAGCATTGTTTTTCAAGTGCCCATCAGTTTAGCTATGCTTATTGCGTTCAGCAGCTCTACTAATACAAAATCCCAAAGTCTACCAAATTCTTTCCACAATACAGCTCCAAAGCTGGTCTCAGAACAAGTTGCATGGGTTCATGACATTAACCTTCTGTATTAGTTATTTGTATTGTAGAAAGAGTTTACTTTGGCTCAAAGTGCAAGGATACAGTCAATCACAGAGGAGCACACATGGTGGCAGGAGCGTGAGACAGCCAGCCACACTGTACATCTACTCAGGAAACAGAAGAGATGGATATTTTGTTCAACTCATGTTCCTCTTTTTATTCAGCCCAAAATTCCACACGGTAACACATACCCTGAGGCTGGGTCTCTCAACCATACTTAATCCAATCTAGATATGCCCAGAGTTTTGTCCCATGGTGGTTTTAAGTCTCATCAAGTTGACAATCATGGTTAACTATCAGATGAGTTTCATTGTCATGATCAACCCTTACTGTCATGTGCTATTGCTGTAGAAAGCATCCAGCTGCATAATATTCATGGCTACTCTACATAATACTGTATGATAGTTCTTATTCGTGCTTTAATACTTTGATATGAGTAAAAATGTACTGGGATTTTATAGCTTTATGTTTTCTGCAAGGAAGTTGGAATAAAAATTTGTTCATTATCTATAGTTCACAAACAAGATTTTAGATGCATCATAGAAACCTCATATTAGAGGCACCATACTGTGGGAATTATTTTCATCTGTAGAAAACCACAGGAAAGCTAAGTGCTTGTAAGTATCTCTGCTTAGGTTTTGTTACATATATTACTGCCTACAAATGTTAAGGAACTGTATTGGCTTTTTGTGATATGGCCCAGAGCATTTCAAAGTTTAATGTATATATGTATTATCTGGGGATCTTATTAAAAGGCAGATTCTGATTTGTTAAGTCTAGAGTGGAGCCTGGGACTCAGGTTTCTCTCTGCTTCAAGGTGAATCATGGTCCAGTGGTTATGCGCCAGAGTGGCAGTGATTTAAACCAAAACATACTATTTGATGCTCTTCCTATTTGATGGTTAGTTATTTCTTTGTGTGTGTGGTTGTGTGAGTGAATGTGTTTGTGTGTGTGTGTGTGTGTGTGTGTGTGTGTGTGTTTTGTGCCTTGATTGAGATATTAAGTATGTTTGTATATTATGAACTTGAGTACCTTCCATGT
Organism: Acomys percivali; assembly: GCA_907169655.1. NCBI lineage: Eukaryota > Metazoa > Chordata > Mammalia > Rodentia > Muridae > Acomys > Acomys percivali. The sequence goes on from OU015751.1 coordinate 42,620,066, forward strand.
GCAAAGGTGAAAGGTCACGAATGTGAGGTCATATAATTTATAACAAACCACCCAAGCTGTGTGCACTGATCATTCTACCAAAACACTAAATCAAGTCCTAAGGAGTGAAACTTGCTAATGAGACAGAATATGATAAGGATGTTTCTCACGTCAGAACCTTGCTTTCACTGTGCTTTTTGTCAAATGTCCTCATCTGCTTGTGAGGATCTGAGTATGCAGCAGTACATGAAAGCATTTGTATAAAGCATTTGTTGTATCTTCCAAGAGCATCATTGTATTCAAAAATTTAGAAAATTCTGTTAATATAAACATAAATTGTTTAAATCATAGACGTGTGTACATTTAAACAATGTGAGAGCTTATGATAGGCTGTCTTCTCTGATCATGCTGCTATAAGGAAGAGAAATGGCTTCAGAGCATACCGCCATTAAGGCTAGTTTTGAGGAGGAAGAATAAAAGAACTAGAAATGGAAGCAGACGCTCATAAGAAAATTGACTTAAGCCAGAATCTTTGCTCTGTCACCTTTATGGCTCTTTATCCTTATGGGCCTCATTTATTTTCTTATTGCAAAATCAAAGGGTTAGACGGATTTTGTGGTCTGTCCAAGCTCTGAAATTCTACAGTTTTATAAGTGAATTATTCTTTTCCCCTGAGAATTTGACTTGAGTTCATAGGCGACCAGTTGACTATTCTGTATGGTAGCCCTGGCTCTGTGGTAGTCCCCATCTGTGACCAGAGCTGTCAATCATCCTGTGATTATTTCTACTGTTTTTCGGAGTCAAAGACCTGCCCTAGAGATGGCGTTTCATTTGAAATACAATTAAGTCCACATGGTGTGGGGAAATGCGGTACCCCACAAGCAATAGGGTGAATCTCCAGAAGAATTTACCCCCAAATTTAAGGGATCAATGAGCAGTGTAGCTCAGCAGAGCAGCTACTTGACAATTTGTCACTCAACTTCAGGAACACTATAGAGGAACAGCACAATGCATTAATGAATAGCAACAAATCCCCATGACAACATGTTAGTTCATTAAAATTTTATCAGCATTCTTCCTAAGGAAAGTGTGCCTTCTGTTCTGTGTTGAGTTTCTTCAACATTGTTTTACAGCCAATTCACAGCATTCTGGTGCTTCAAAATTAGTTCCTGTGGAGAGTCAGATGCAGATCCTGTACACTGTGTCACACATGGGTCTCCAGGGTGCCAAGAAAAAATATTGCCTGCATTTTTGTGCATCTATGGTTTAAACACTAACAAGCATTTCCCTACTGCCTTTTTTGGGGTGAGGGGAAAGAATAAGTAAATTAGCTGGAGATTTATCACAGTATTAATGATTTTAGAAAATGCACTAAAGTATTTTATAGGCATCTTTCTAATACTAAAAAAGGCATCAAATGTGGGAAAACTGTTAAATAGTTTTTCTTGCTGCCACAGTGGTGTTTTTCTCTCTGGCTTTGGAGAATAATGTGCCAGGCTTGACATTTTCCTTGATTTTTTAAAATCTTTCTCTCTCTCTCTCTCTCTCTCTCTCTTTTTTTCCTTTTTTATGAAACCCAGATGTTAGTGGTTAGAACTTTCTCAAATTGTTCCAGAACCATAGAGACATCCTTTACTCTTAAAATTTTGAAAAAAATTATCAAAAATTTATAAATAGTAGAAAAAAATCTGTCCTGGAGCTGGATATTTTCAATAGGTTTTAAGAGGATTCCACAGCATTCATTTCTTCCATGTGGGCATATGCTAAGTTCCTGATCTCACTCAGGTCTTCATCTTACCCAGTTCTTCCTTTTGTTTTTAAAATCTGTTTTTATTTTATTTTATTAATTTTATGACATCCTAGTCATAGACCCCTCCTTCATCACCTCAGTGTCCCATCCTCCCTCTGTATTTCCCCCATATCCCCTCCCCTAACTCCCCAGAGAAGGGGAAACTCCAACCACCCCACCCCAGCATTTCAAGTTACATCTCCTTCTCCTGTGGCCCAGGGAGGCAGCCCTGCCTGGGGAAAGTGACAAAATAGCAGGCAGCAGCATCTATGTCAGAGCCAGCCCCCACTTCCCTCACTAGTGTACCCACATGATAGCCGAGCTGCCCATCGGCTACATCTGTGCAGGAGACCCAGGTCCCTTCCATGCATGGTCCCTGGCTGGAGCCCCAATCGCCACAGGCACCCCTGGGCCCTGGTTAGTTGGCTCTGCTGGTCCTTCTGTGGAGCTCTGTGTCCTCTGAGTCCTCTACCCTTCCTGTTACTCTTCCCCAAGACTCCCCATGCTCCACCTAATATTTGGCTGTGAGTCTCCACATGTGCTTCCATTAGCTGCTAGGTGGGGCCACTCAGATGGCCACCATGCTAGGTTCCCATCCACAGCTCAGCAGAGTATCGTCAATAGTGCCAGGAATTGGCTGTCACCCGTGGATGGGTACTAGGTTGGGCCAGGCATCCCATTGGACATTTTCTTATCTGTGCCCCATCCCTGTCACCCCTGCACATCTTGTAGGCAGGGCATATCCTGGGTTGAAGTTTCCCTGGATTGGTTGATGTTCCCCTCCTTCCACTAGAGGTCTTGTTCAGTTCAAGGGTGTCCTTCATGGACCCTACAACTAGAATTCTCAGCTTAAAGTCACCCTCATATCCTTTCTGGAGCCTACCTTGCCATAGGTCACAAAGAAGCCACCATCTAAGGTGTCATTTCTCACTGCAAGCCCTCTGTTTTCCACCCCCACTCTCCCCAGATCTAATATTGACTCTCATTTCTCTCCGTGCTCCCTCTCTTATCACTCTTATCATGTTATCTCTCTTTAACCACTTTTGCTATTATGTTTTTATTTCTTAGTGGGATTTAAACATCCTGCCCTGTGTCCTCCTTGTTACTTAGCTTCTTTGAGTCCATGAATTGTAGCATGGTATATGGCTAAAATCCACTTGTAAGTGATAGATACCATGTGTGTCTTTCTGGGCCTGGGTTGTTTCACTAAGGATAATCTTTTCTAGTTCTATCCATTTGTCTGCAATGTCATCCACCATATAAACAATTTGAAAGAAAAAACCCACATGATCATCTTATTAGATGCAGAAAAGTATATGACAAAATACAACACTCTTTCATGATGAAAGTCTTAGAGAGATCAGGGATACAAGGCCCACACCTAAACATAATAAAGGCCGTATACAGTAAGCCAACAGCCAACATCAAATTAAATGGAGAGAAACTCAAAACAATTTAACTAAAATCTGGGACAAGACAAGGGTGCCCACTCTCTTCATATGTCTTCAGTATAGTACTTGAAGTTCTAGGTAGAGCAAAAGAGAGATTAAGGTGATACAATTTGGAAAGGAAGAAGTAAAATTATCACTATTCATAGATGATATGATAGTGAACATAACCAACCCACAAAATTCTACCCGAGAACTCTTACAGAAAATAAGCACCATCAGCAAAGTGGCTGCAAACAAGATCAATTAAAGATATCAGTTGCTATGACACCAGCCAAGGGCAAGACGGGAAGTAAAATTCGAACCCCTACCCAGATCTAGCCAACGGACATTCTCTACCATTGAGTGGAAAGTGGGGACTGACTTTCACATGAACTCTGGTGCCCCAGTTTTGACCACGTCCCCTTGATGGGGAGGCCTGGTGGCACTCATAGGAAGGATAGCAGGCTACCAAGAAAAAACTTGATGCCCTATGAGCATATACAGGACATGGAGGTCCCCTCCCAGTCGCAGACATAGGGGAGGGGAGTAGGGGGAAAG
>OU015751.1:42623831-42639794 GCA_907169655.1 Acomys percivali
AGAAACTAGGGAAACAACACCCTTCACAATAACCACAAATAATATAAAATATCTTGGTGTACCTCGAACCAAGCAAGTCAAAGACCTGTATGACAAGAACTGCAAGTCTCTGAAGACAAATTGAAGAAGACATCAGAAGATAGAAAGATGGTCCATGCTCATGTTTCAGTAAGATTAACATAGTAAAAATGGCTATTTTAACAAAAAACAATCTACAGATTCAATGCAGTCTCCATCAAAATACCAATACAATTATTTACAGACTTTGAAAGAACAATTCTAAACTCCTATGGAAATGTAAAAAATACAGAATAGCTAAACAATCCCACAATAAAAGAATTTCTGGAGATACCTCCATCCCTTTCTTTGAGCTATACTCAGCAATAGTAATAAAAACTTCATGGTAGTGGCAGAGAAATAGATGGCTCGGTCAATGGAATTGAATCAAAAACCCATAAATAAACCTACAAACCTATGGACACTTGATTTTTGACAAAGAAGCCAAAAACATACAATGGGAAAACGAAAACATCTTCAAAAAATGGTGCAAGTCTTACTGGGTGTCTACATGTAAAAAAAAATGCAAATAGATCCATATCTATCACTCTGCACAAAACTCAAATCCAAATGAATCAGAGACATTAACGTAAAACCAGAAACAGTACATCCATTAGAAGAGGAAGAGGGGAAGAGCCTTAAAATCATTGCCAGAGTAGACACTTCCTGAACAGAACACCAACAGCTCAGGCTCTAACACGAACAATTAATAAATGGGACCTTATGAAACTGAAAAGCTTCTGTAAGGCAAAGGACACTGTCAACAGAACAAAACAACAGCCTACACAGATTAGGAAAAAATCTTCACCAAACCTACATTCCACAAAGGGCTAATATCCAAATTATATAAAGAATGTAAGAAATTGAACACCATCAAAGCAAATCATCTACTTAAAAAATGAGGTACAGAACTAAACAAAAATTCTTAATAGAGGAATATCAAGTGGCTGAGAAACACTTAAAGAAATGCACAAAGTTCTTAGTCATCAGGGAAATGCAGATCAAAACAACTCTTAGATTTAATTTTACATCCATCAAAAAAACAAGTGACAACACATGCTGGCAAGGATGCTCGTAGGAGTGCAAACTTGTACAACCACTTTGGAAACCAGTCTGGTGCTTTCTCAGTAAATTGGGAATCGTACTATACCTCAAGACCCAGCTATACCACTCCTGGGCATATCCACAAAAGATGCCTCATCATACAACAAGGACATTTGCTCAACTTTGTTCATAGCCACTTTATTCATAATAGACAGAAACTGCAAACAACCCAGATGTCCCTCAACCAAAGAATGGATAATGAAATTGTGGTACATCTACACAATGGAATATAACTCAGCTATTAAACACAAGGAAATCAGGTCTTCCTCTTTAAGGCAACATCCAAGTATCCTTTCTGGTGGACCTCAGCTCTTTCCCCTTTTCATCTTAGAATTTCACAGATAGGGGTTAGAACAGTTTATTACCTTTATAAGTTCTAAAATTTGAGGATCATGATTTTTCTGAGACACAGATTATATCATGCACCTACACAGAAACAAAAATATCAGATTTCTTTTTTCTTCTGTACACATTGAAAGAGTGGTTTTCAGTGTGCCCTGTGGGGTGTTATACATATTTACAACAGATATTTCAATGTGTTATCTGTTAATGCATTTTAAAAGACAGCTTCTCCACATGGAGTGTGTACTGGTTTGGGGCTTGCAATCAGCCAATCAGCCAATGCTCTTATGCCAGCACAAGCATCTTCAATGTAACATTTTTTATTATGAAACTCAGAAACATTGTTGCAAATAAAATTGCATATATTTATTTTTATCCTTTTTCTTTCTATGCACTCCTTTTTTGTTTTTTATTTTTGTTTGTTTGTTTTTAGGTTGAGACAGGTCCTTCTTCCAAAACCTAAGATGGCCTAGAACTTTCTATATTACAGATGCTAGCTTCAAACTCATTTTCATGCTGCCTTGATCTCCCAAGTACTGGCTTTGTGATTTCAGGCCACACCAACCTGATTTTGCTAATAGTTCTTATTTTGAGGGGTGAGGTGACCTGACATATTTCAAGCTGGCCTTGGACTCCTTGGGTAACTGAGGATGACCCTGAACTTCTTATCCCCATTCTGATTTATTATGAGCTGGGATTCAAACCTAGAGTTTCTCTCTGTGGGGAAATGCTACCTGTTGAGCTATACCCTTACCCCTGATAAGTTTTTAAAAAGTTAGTTTTTACGTGTATGAATATGTTCCTAGTGCTCAGAGTTGAGAAGGGGAAATTGCATCCCCGAGGACTGGTATTACACATGGTTGTAAGCGTCGATGTGGATTTTGCACATCAAATCCAGCTCCTCTGGAAGAGCAGCCAGTGCTGTTAACTGCAGAGCCATCTCTTCAACCCCTCCTACATTTGTTTGTTTGTTTGTTTGTTTTTTGTATTTGAAAGATGCATTAAAATAATAAGGCCTTTGCATCAGAATTTAGGAATAAAGATGATCATAGCAAGACTTTATAGCAGTGGAAAATAATGGAATGAATCTAAATATCTGAAGCTACAATATATTCTCCTAAACATCTACATGTACAATGCTGGTCGATTCTTAAAATAAAGGAAGTGTGTTGGCCCATGGCTTTAATCCCAGCACTCGGGAGGCAGAGGCAGGTGGGTCACTGTGAGTTCGAGGCCAGCCTGGTCTACAAAGCAAGTCCAGGACAGCCAAGGCTACAACAACAGCTACAACAACAACAACAACAACAACAACAACAACAACAACAACAAATCAAGGAAACAAACCCAAGGTGAGCTCTGTCTTGTCTTTGCTGACTGGTGTGAGGACAAGACTGTACTCTATTGCCAGCATGCATTCTCTTTCATGTGGAAATGTGAACTGAATAGAGTCAGCCTTCTATGAAACTAACATTGAAAGAGTAAATTATCAATAGAGACAATTTCACTTTTTTTTCTCAATGTTTACTAAGTAAAGTTATCACTATATTAGTAGTAAATATTATGTTTCTGGCTTTGTATAAGTTAAAAGTATTTTCTATTGTGCATGAATACTGGCAGCTTTATGGGTTCTGAATATTGTCTAAATATGCAATGTTAAACTTACGTATACCGAACTTGAAAAGTGGGTTTTTATCATTTGCTATCAGAAAAAGAAAATAAATGGAAGTTCTTCAGTTCATCTGGTGGGGCAAATGGAAAATAAATATTTATTCACACTAAGTATTTTAAAATGTAAGACTAGTGTAAAGGGCTGACAATGTGTTCTGTCTTAGCACTGCACAACGAAGATAGGATAGGGTTCACCTTGTATTGCAATTAATAAAAAAAGCAAAGTATATATAGAGATTGCAACTATTTTAAAGACAAAAAACTGGTCCCACTGTGTGTTCTCAACAGCAGACTCAATAGTCTGATATGAGTAGCTCTGGGGCTGTTCTTTGGACAGTAATACTGAAAGTCAAATTCTTTTGAAACTGCTTGAAAAACACTCCTGTTAATTCTCAAGTGGCGCATGCAATTACACAGTATTTCTGATGGATGCCTGCATTGGCTTACTTATTATATAAGCATAGCTGCTGCCTCCTTACTGTTTATTGTCAAGGGTCTTAAAGGACTATCTCCAGCAACTTCTGCTATCTTTCAACTATTTTTCAAATTTCTCTTCATAGTAATTTTTCTGGCATCATTTTTTTTTAAAGTAGAACTTAATATCAATTTGAAATTGTCCATCCCCTGTTGCCAAATGATACTGAAGACAATGATCTGAGGTCTCTGGTAACTTACTAAAAAAAATTATCCTATATCACATGAAAAAAGCATACCTCCAAAGGAGGGAACCCCACTGCTGGCAGAAAATGAGGGACCTGTAGCTAGAGTTCTTCTCTTATACTGCTTAGGTTCCCCCAAAATGGCACTAAATTGGTCTTCTGAGAAGTTGAATAAAATGAGTCTTCATTGCTGGTGGGAATGCAAACTAGTACAACCACTTTGGAAATCTATCTGGTGCTATCTCAGAAAACTGGGAATAGGGTTTCCTCAAGACCCAGCTACTCCACTGCTTGGAATATACCCAGAAGATGCAACAGCACACAACAAGAAAATTTGCTCAACCATGTTCATAGCAGCCTTATTCATAATAGCCAGATCATGGAAACAGCCTAAATGTCCCTCAGTAGAAGAATGGATAAAGAAACTGTGGTACATATACACTATGGAATACTACTCAGCTATTAAAAACAAGGAATTCCCAAAATTTGTGGATAAATGGATTGAGCTAGAAATGATCATAATGAGTGAGTTAACCCAGAAGCAGAAAGACTCAAATGGTATATACTCACTTATATCTGCATACTAGCCCAATGGGCATGTCCCACGAAAGCCTTCCCTTACCAGGAAACTGGGACAGAGGGGAGGACATCCTATTGGGACTCTAGATGAGAGAAGCATGTGAGAATAGCAATGTAGAAGGATCCAGTGGGTCCTAGAAACCTACAAGTAGAACATTATGATAGGCAGATTTGGGCCAAGGGGTCCCGCTCAAACTAAGGCACTAGCCAAGGACAATACAGGCGGTAAAATTTAAACCCCTACCCAGATCTAGCCAATGGACAGGACAGTCTCCACACTTGAGTGGAGAGTGGGATATGACTTTCTCATGTAATCTGGTGCCTCACATTTGACTATGTCCCCTGGAGGGGGAGACCTAGTGGCACTCAGAGGAAGGACAGCAGGTCACTGAGAAGAGACTTGATACCCTATGAGCATATACAGGGGGAGGTAATCCCTCTCAGGAACAGTCATAGGGGAGGGGAATAAGGGGAAAATGGGAGGGAGGGGAGAATGGGAGGATACAAGGGATGGGATAACCATAGAGATGTAACAAGAATAAATTAATTAAAAAAAAAATATATATATATATAAATTCTTGAAGGTTATTGGACTGAGTTTCAAATGTGAAGCCACGCTCAGACTGTCCACAAGCCTTTCATGGCCTCCTCACTACTTTAATCTTATCTTGCTATATTTGTCACAGATCTTCTCCCCCCAATTTCCCCACCCTCCCCAAAAAAAAAATACAGCCTGAGTTTTCAGCCCTGTCGGTGCACAAACAAGTGGGCTGATCGACTCAACTCTCCTTATGTAAATTAATGTATCAAATCATTTTTGATAGATTACACTCATTCTATTAGTTCTATTTCATGAGCGAACCCAGACTAACACAGCTGCTTTGAGCATATGGTTCCCCAAAACAATGGTAAGATGTGGGCTTTGTGGGAGTGCTTTGATCCTGAGGACTTCAGCCTCACCAATGGATTAACCAATTGTCTGGTTTATAATCTGATGATCTAGTGTGAGGTTATGGAAACTTTACAGATGGCACCTATTTGATGGCAATGAATCTTTGGGGCCATGATATTGGGAGTTACCACTCTCCCATCTCTTCCTGCCCAGTGCTCTTCCTCTTTCCTCACTTCTCTCTCCTATGCGACATAAGCTGTTAGTACCTGGCTTTATTTACCTTGTTCTTCCCACCATGGATGCTGTGTCCTACCAGAGCCCTAGATGTGATTGAATCAAGTGACTGTAGACTGAGATGTATGAAACCTATAGCCCAAATCAGATTTTCTTCTCATTACATTGTTTACTCAGGCATTTAATTATATCAATGGAAAGTTGAGTAACTTATATGACCTGTTTACATAACCCTGGGCAGGTATTTTACCTTTTTAAACTGAAATGTTAGCATCTATAATAAGAATAATATTAACATCCCGACTTAATTATGTAGTTTTAATAAATAATAAATGCATTTATGGCTTGAAAGTTCTGGGTAAACTGCCAAGGACTCCATACCCATTGGGAATTAATTTCTCATAGGAGGTTATCAGTGAGTGAGTTGCTATGGCAACTCCCTGGCTAATAATAACTCAAAAACAAACCTTATTGTATACAGGCCACTTATATATGTATGACAAATACACAAGGATAAGTATAAAATTTAACTTGGGTTTGTTCATCAAGTCTTTGCATTTTCTGTATCTATATCTATCTATCTATATTCTATATCCATAACCACACTACTGGACTCCCACTCACACTTTTGAGTATTAATTTTTTCTAAGATTAATTTTTTCTAAATATGATGCCAAGTGAGAGAGGTATATTAAATAATGGAAATTTGACCCATGCATATTGGTGGCTATAGGAAGTGAAACTAAAGAATGAAAGATGTGTGTAACTAAAATATGAAGAGAATTAGAGGAAGTGATTTTTTTTTTTTTTTTTAGTTACAGAAATTAGAAAACACATAGTTGGGCTTCTTCTAAGAATTTTAACATGAGGTTTCCTCTGATATTTGTTCTTTCTGCTTTGTCTTGCCTAGTGGAAATGCAATGAGCCAGTGGAGGAGCTTCTGCTGCGTGCCTGAAGGATCTGCTACAGCGCAGTATAACTAAACCTTGGAGTGTCTCTTTCCGATTATCTGTGTCACAGCTTTACTCTCAAGCATTCCTCATGGGTTTCAGAAAATTACTGCCAACCAGATCTGACATAGAGGGAAAGAGATACCACTCCTATGCTTGATAACTGCTCTGTCAGCTAAATTCAAACTTGTATTTCCATAACTGTAAGGAAGAAATAATAAAGGGATCGAAAAAAGATGTATCTATCACCACTTGGTTGGACTCTCACGCTCACTTTTGGCTTTTGTCAATTTTAAACACGGCATTAATTTTTCTCTAGATATGACGCCGAGTGAGGAAGTTATATTAAGTAATGGAAATTTGACCCCTGCATGTGTGGTATTCATACATGTAAGTATGTGTAATATAGAAATCCTTGAAAGGGGGTTGCAGAATTGAAAAGTGTCTCACAGTTGTCAATAAGAATCATTTTTTGGCATTAATTTCCTGTTTCTGACACTACACCTTAAGTGCTAAGACAGAAGAGTGTCTGGCAGATTTCTTCATCATTTATTCTAGCACTCACACATGCCTGAGGCATGGTGCCTTAGGAGTAGAGGGGTTGCTGTGGGTGCTATTCATATTAGTAGAGAAATTCATTTGTGTGTGTGTGAGTGTGTTTAACTGTTACTAATTTTAATCAGAGAAATGACATTATGATAAAGTTTAATTTTAAATGTAATAATTTTCATGGATACATGAGTGATATAGGAGTCAACAAGATATAACAAGATATTTCCGTGAATGGTCTGTTTTATAGGTTATAGTACAGATAGGACTCAAAGCTGCTGTAATATTTATTTTACTACTTGTCGGTTGCTTTGTTTATGGTAACCTGCTCAAACCCAGCAGATATCTTACTATATCAAGAGAGCAGTATATATGAAGATTGCTAGTTCACATTTTGTTGGTGAACATGTTGCCTTTCAGGCAAAATCACTATTGCTTGGCCTTAGTTTGCTTTCACAATTTAGCCCATATGGAGTATTATTTCCACATATTGTGAAATGTCTCTCCCCATTTTCTTTTGTTCTAGAGTAACCATTAGTCATTGTGTAAACTCAAGATGACTGGTAAAGATGAATGCTTATAGAGTTGTATTCAACAGGCGTGTTTGTGCAATGCATGACTTGAGATGGAGGAATAAAATTCTTCTTATATGCATTAATTTGTATTGCTAAGATTGCCTCTAACTCTCTGTCTAATGGTTACAAACACAGACATGGAGTAGCTGTTCATTTATAAATAAATCAAATTAGGCCAGTGAAACAGCTGAACCTATAATGGAACCTGCTGCTAAGTCTGATGATCTGAGTCCAGTCACTCAGACCCACATGATGTAAGGATAGAAGTTGTTAGCTGACCCACACACACCTGCCATGAATGTACGTGCATGTGCACACATACATAAGATCAAAATTAAGGATATAGATGGCTATCAATTGAGTCAGACCTTACTTCCCATATAGGCTGGGACTGTTCCATGAAGGCATGTTTGCCATTGAAGGGCCATTCCATAATACTCTGTACTTTTGTTTTCCAAAATAACGTATCTTTTGACATAAGAAGAGAAAGATATAGAATATGGAAAGGTTAAGCTTAATTTTGACATGGTGGAGTTTTAAGGTAATTGTGCTTGGTTAAGGCTTAGTTTGTATATGACATTCTAAAATTCATTTTCTCATTTTTAGAAACAGGACCTATATTGAGTTAAATGTGATAGAGTTTTTGTTTATAAATTGCTGGATTTTTAAAATTTATTTTTGTGTTCTCTGTGTGTGTGTGTGTGTGTGTGTGTGTGTGTGTGTGTGTGTGTATGAGTGCATATGTGCTTGTGTGTGTAGAAGCATATTTGTGTGTACATTAGGAGGTCAGAGGTTAGGAGCCATCCTCCTTGGTTTTTCAAACAGAGTCACTGTGATGTGGAGTTAGATAGTTAAAGTAGTCTGACTAATGGGTCTAGGGATCCATCTGTCTGTCTTCCCAGCATGGGAAATGTAAGATATCAGGTTTTTTTTTCGTGGATTATGGGGATGACATCAGGCTTGCACAGCAAGCATTTTGCTGACTTTGTCTTTTCTCAGCACCCACTTTTTTTCCTATGATTTTAAGCCCACTGAGTTCTCTTCTGATTTTCACCTTACATCAACTGAAATTTGTCCTCCATGCTTTTTCTATGATCATGGATGTTTTATCTTGGTGGTCATTTCTGGGGTAGTTTTTGTTGAATCTTTTTTCCTTATCTTTCTAATGCTTTTGTCAGTTCTTACTCTGATGCTTCTTGACTTATCCAGATAATCCTCTGTGTTGTATTCTCTGGGGACATTTTGACTGTGAGGCCTGATACAGAACAAGAACTAAGTTGTACAAATAAGAGAATGTGGTGAGAAGATCTCTGAGCTAATCAGAGTTACTTATTTTGTAATTTCCGAAGTTTTAGAACATGGTATGTTGTACAGTATATGAGAGCCCATAAATTAGGGCTTTGATGAAATATTTTTCTAGATAGTCCAATTCAGTCTCACATAATCAGAATGGTTCCTCTAAGTGGAAGGTGTGAATCAGAAATAGGAAACATGATGATAGAAACCAGTTGAATGACTCTAGGAACATGCTATGACCCAAGGAATACAGATGCATTAGAAATAACAGGGGATTGGGACAGATGTTGGGACTCACTGCTGGAATCCACATAAGAGTGGTATGGAAGAATGCAGGTGCAGGAGCCCCACAAGGAGACCATGAAGGCTGATAGATCTGGACCCAGGGGGGGCCTGCACAAGCTGTTGCACCAACCAAGGACAATGCATGCAGAGAACCTAGAGCCATGTTTAGATCTAGCCAATGGGCAGCTCATTCTCCCCTGTTGTGGGGAAAGTGGAGACTGCCTCTGACATGAACTCTGGTGGCCCCAATTTGATCACATCCCAGCAGCACACAGAGGAAGGGGAAGCAGGCTATCTGGAGAGACCTGATAGGCTGTGGTCTTATGGTGGAGGAGGAGGTCCCCTTCTGTCAGAGGTATAGAGAGGGGAATAGGACAAAAGTGGGATGGAGGTGGGAAAGAGAAGATACAAGTGAGGAGATAACAATTGGATGTAATCTGAATAAATTATAATAATGAAGTAAAGATTTAAAAAAAAGAAAGAAAGTAGTAGCAACAGTGAGGCATGCTTTCCCCAAAGGCTCCATAAAGAACGTAATTCAGCCAATTTTTTGATTTAGTTGCTATGAACTTTAGGCAATAGGTTTCGATATTTTAGATGCTAATATATGTGTTATTTAATAATATATCTTATGTATATGGGTGCCTTTATGTCTCTGTACCATGTGCAGGTAGTACCTTAGTAATCCTGTGAAGGTGGTGGATCCATTAGTACTGAAGTTGCCAACAGCCATGAGACATCCTGTGGTTACTGGGAATTGAACTCAGGTTCTTAGTAAGAACAGCCAGTGCTCTCAACCAAGCCTTGTCTCCAGCCCCTAATTTCTTGAGCAAACAAAGCACTAACATGAGACACTTGCTTTTTTATTCTCTTCTGAGAAACTCCAGATTAGAACACCATGTTTTCATTCTTGTATCAATTTCATAATGAAATGTGTTTAAGTTTGACTTACTTTCTTGAGCATTCCTACTTCACAAAAGCATTACACACCTTTCTTTTCCACCACAGTTCATGAGTGTATTAGTGTATTTGTAACTAACATAAGGTTAAGAAGAGGTATTGATGAAATTTTACACTGATATTAGGCCAGACATACTCATGTACAATGTGAATGGGGATACCAGTCTTTATATTTTACTAAAGGCATGAAAAATTAGATCATAAAGTGACTGAGTAGATACCATGTAAATAACCTACAACATCATTTCTGGAAACTTCCCTGGTTTGACTCAGAAGCCTATGCTTGACATAATCACCACAGCTAAAGGAGTATTGTACAAGATAATGTTGGCAATGGTCTCTTTTCTTGGCTTAATTTGAATTACTATTGTTGTTGTTGTTATTATTATTATTATTATTATTATTATTATTATTATTATTATTTCCCACTGAACTAAAGGAAAGCATAGACTCATTTGGGACATAAATGTAAACATGTTGGTGCCTTTCTGGAAAAGGTTTCTTACCATGGTAGAAATGACTGGGCAAATATCTCATTCTGACACACTGTGAATACTGATCTTTGTTTATATTTACAGTTGTCACCTTGTGATGATGAGGGAATGGCTAAGATGACCTTACAGATATATGTACACTTCTAGGCTCAGCTGCTGGAGTGAGGTGGAGATTGTTATCTAATCATGACTAGTCTTGTTACATAATTCTTTCCTTCCTGATTGAGCACAAGATAGTGAAAATGTAACCAAATTGACCTGGCTTGCTTTTTGCTGCTATGATAAACACCATGACTGTAGTGGTGTGAATAAACATGGCCCCATAGGCTTATAGTTCTGAATGCTTGGTCATAAGTAGTGGCACTACTTGAGTGGGAGTAGGAGGTGTGGTCTTGTTGTAGAAAGTGTGTCACTGGGAGTGGGATTTGGGGTTTCAAAAAATCCAAGCCAGTCTCAGTGTCTTTCTCTTTTTGCTGCCTGCAGATCTGCAACTACTTCTCCAGCACCATGTCTACCTGTGTGCTGCCATGTTCCCAATCAAGATGAAAATGGATTAAACCTCCCCAACATGGGCAAGGGCCAACTGAAAGTTTTCTTAATAATTGCTATGGTCATGATGTCTCTTCATAGCAACAGGACACCAATACAAAAAAAAATGATTCCAGTGGGCGGGGTATTAGTGTAATAGGCCTGACCATGCTGTGTGTTGGCCAACCTTAGACTTTGGATTAGGAAAGCAGTTGAATACTTTAAGTGAGTCCTAGAGAATGGAAGACACTGATGCTAAGAGCAATGTATATCCTGAAGGCTGACTCAAGAGGTTTCCTAGTGTCCTAGAGACTGTTCTTGTGATATTTGGAATAGACTGTGTTTGCATTTAGCCTCAGTTATGCCTGAGAATAAACTGAAGAGTTTTTAATTAATGGCATTAGCAGAGGAGATTTTTAAAACAGCCTAGCATTGACTGTGTCTTGTAATTACTAGTGGCCAGTCTTAGGCAAATCCATAATGAAAAGAAGGAAGCTTAGTAAGGAAAACTACAAAATGTACAGTTTGAGAAGAAAAGGAGCACGAAGAAGTGAAATGGAGCTAAGCCAATTAGTCCTTGGACTAAAAACCTGTGCCCAATGATATGAAAGGAATGGTTTCCTCAGACAAAGACTGCCACCTGTGAGGCAAGTGAGTTGTATGACTGGGGGACCCAGTGTGGTCCAGATGAGTTCAAACCCCAAAAATCTCATCTTGAGACAAGCAGGAGTAAGGACTGTTCCCTCCCTGTTCTGGGTCTGTGACACCCACCTCTGCCACCCTTGAGGTAGGCATATAGCCTGCTGGCAGGGTTTCAGATTACCACTTCCTATTTCCTCATAAGGACATGTCCAGCAAGCACCTGGATTTTCTTTCCAGGCAAATAAGGCATTTCTAGCACCTCAGCCCCAGCCAGAGGTGTACACTCACCCTGAAAACTCTTAACCACTTCCCCAAGGTTTATATAAGCCTTTTCCTCCACAGTAAAGGAGAGCTGTTTCACTGAAAACCATTTCAGAGAAGGTTGTTTCTCCCATGCCCACCTCCTATAAAGGTCATGCTAAGCAACATGCTAAGCTTCATTCTTTACAGTCTGCATGGTGTACAATGGTGTCTAGATACCCTGAGGTCAGAAGCAGAATCTGGACCAACACCCACCAAGATAAGCTTCCAACTTGTGAAAATAACTAAAGAAAAGCTTAAGGACTACAGAAAAGGATCAGCAACAGAAAACTGGTGAAAATATATTTGAGCAAGAAACACAACCTCTAGTCCCAGAAACCAACAGAACTTGGCAGCTTCAACCAGGTACTTCTGATTTTAGCATCAAGGATACGAGAAAGAGGTTGTGGAATCTTCCTCCATCTTTAATGAAAGCTGCTGAGGCCAGGTTTGTATCAGGGGTGTGCCTGCATGGAGGATTAAAGAGGCCATTATTGCAGGAAGCTGTGAAGGTAAATGTCATTGGAGATCTCAAGAATCATGGGATACTGCAGGAGAGCTGCTAATCAGATGTGGAAGCAGTCCAAAAGAGAGAAGCATGTTGCAGTCAACAAAGCTGAGAGGAGTTAGAGAACTGAAGAGTGCTTTGACATTAGACATGTAGATGAAGAGTTGATGTTGACTCTGCTGGTTCAGTCTTGCTTTTGTGCAGTATTTTCTCGTTATGATCTCTTTCTTTCCCTTTGGGATGGAAATGTATATTCTGTGCCACTGTATGTTGGAAGTATGTGATCTTCTTGTGGATTTTGATTTTATAGGGGTTACAGTTAACAGATTGTTTTGAGTCTCAGAAAATACTTTGAACTTTGGACCTTTAAACAGTGTTGAGACTGTGCTAGACTATGGGGACTTTTGAAGTTAGACTAAATGCATTTTTGCCTTATGGAATGGTTATAAGCCTATGGGTGCCAGGGAATGGAATATGGTGCTTTGAATAAAACTTGATATCATAAACCTTGCTATAGTCACACCTTGTGTGGCATTCTTATAGGAGCTATGCCCTGAATGTCACAGTTAGGCTTTCAAGCCAGTACTAGTGTCTCTCTCTGCTGCTGGTGGAATACTCCAGCACCATGTCTTCTTTCACACCATCATGCTACTCACCTACCATGATGAAAACAGGCTAAGCCTGCAAAACTGTAAGCAAGCCACAATTGAATGCTTTCTTTTGTAAGAGTTGCTGTGGACATGATTTCTCCTTACAGCAATAGAACACTGAGTAAGACAATATCCAAAAGCAACTTGGGGATGAAAAGGTTTATTTTATCCTGCAGCATATATGTCATCCTACAGAGAAGTCAGGGTAGGAACCTTGAGTCAGGAACTGAGGCAAAGGTAACGGCGGGATGCTTCTTGCTGCTTTGCTCTTGATTGCTTGCTCATCCTACTTTCTTATCCCCCACAGGACCACCTGCTCAGGGGTGGCGCTGCCTCCAGTGAGCTAGGTCCTCGCACGTGAATCATTAATCAAGAAATTTCTCTGTAGATGTATCCAGTGACCAATCTTATGGGGACATTTTTTTCTCAATGGAGTGACTCAATTGAGGCCCTAACTTGTATAAAGTTGACAAAAACTAACAAGCATATATTGGTTGAATAATGATGGACTAGATCAGTCCGGATGTATTGTTGTTGTTGTTGTTGTTGTTGTTGTTTTTTTTGTTTTTTGGAGCTAGAGTTTCTCTTGTGCTCCTGGCTATCCTGGACTCACTTAGTAGACCAGGCTAGTCTTGAACTCACAAGGATCCACCTGCCTCTGCCTTCTGAGTGCTGGGATTAAAGGCGTGAGCCATCCTGCTAGCATTAGTTCTGTCTGGAATAAGTCACTAACCAGAGAAAACCAAAGGTGTTTATGACAAAAGGAGAAGAGCCTGTATCTTAGAATAAAAGAAGAAGAAGAAAAAGAAAGAAAGAAAGAAAGAAAGAAAGAAAGAAGTCAAATTTACAACACACTGTCAAGCGACACTCCACTATTCTCATGCAGATCCAAGGTTGAATGCATCATTATTTATTTTCTAGACAAATTTGAAGCATTGAATATTCCTCTGCTTTTCTAAATTCTGTTAATGGCTCCTTTCCTTTTCTCTCTTCTTTAGATGTTTGTCACTTATACATTGGAAATCTATCTGATACAAAGATAAGGTGACTCGAGCTAGAGTCAAACGAATCTGTCAAGGCAAGAATGACAAGCATTTCATGTCTGAAGTCTTTCTGCTTGTCACTTTCCTGTATTCTCTCTGAGGCAGCTCTTGTTAAGGTAGGTGTCCTGTCAGTCACACAAAATAGGTGGTGTTTGGAGTTTGAGGTATTGACAATAGATACTTCCTTTTGTTTCCCATAATCCTGTCTGAAAGGCATGTGTTAGATACAAGCCCTTCGGAAGAAAGGCAATGACAGTGGGTAAAACACTGTGGATAGTAGGCCTGACTGTATAGTATCTTTCACTGACTAGATAAGATATTAGGTTTAACAAAAACACTTCCATTTATTTGAATACAAGACTATTTTCATGACTGACTTAAAGGTAAAACTTTGTAGATAAGTAGAAAAATCTATAGTTTGAGTAATTAAGTAGTTACTAAGACTCCTGGTCACCTAATGAGTTAAGAGCAGAGTTTAATACCCTGCTGTCAATATTAGAAGATAACAGTCCCTTCTCTCCATCGATTTACTGCAAGGATAAAGGCTGGAGACAAACAGAGGCTAAGGAATTCCATACTTACAATTCAAGGTAGCTAGTTAAGTTTCCAAGGTAAAAGAAGAACACCATTTACAGGAGCTATGATTGATACAGAGCCAGGCAATCTCCAAGATGAGGAGGATGTGTATTGCAATATGGTTTCAGGCCTACGCAAAGAAAATCTGTGTTAAGACAGGAACATCTCCTGTACTGTGCCTTTATTAATGTAGTAGGTGAGCCATCTGGAAAACAGCACCTTTATCACCTCGGTACAATTTTAAAATAAATGTATAACTAAATTTATAACTAATTGGGCATCCATTTTAATAAACAAAACAATGAGGAAAAAATCTATATTTTATTGTTTTAGATTTTGCTTCCTTGTCATTTCAAAATGATTTCAGAAGCTGCGAAGAGATCTTGGTCAGCAAATTATTTGCCATGCAAGCACAAGGGAATGAGATCGGCCTCCCAGCACCCATATAAAAAACCAAACATGGCAGTTCTAACACTAGGCAGGTGGAGGCAGGAGGATACCTGGGACTGTTAACCAGCTTTTCTAGATCAGGTGCTGAGACCCATACTCAATGCAAGTCTCCGTCTCAAAAATAATGTGGGCATCTACTGAGGAAGACACCCAACATTAATCTCTGGTCTCCACATTCATGCACACCTCTAAACATGTACACATACACTTGCACAATAAACATGTAGATAACCTCCCACATAAATAAATTAATAAATATAGTTTCAGACAAATAAAAAGTTAAAGTATGTGATTTTTGTTGTTACAAGTGCAAATTGTTGATATGTATGAAATACACAGGATCACAATTTTGTAAAAAAAAAAAAATAGCAAGACATGTTACAAAGACAGGGAAGAAATAAAAGTGGTTCTTGTGAAGCCCTACATCCAGTACAGCTTCATCCTGAAAACCTCACTGGAGCTTTATGGGAATGAAGGAAGAACAGATACACAGACACTCATACAGAAAACTGGGGTTGTGTGGGATGTGCTTACTCTTGAGGTGGGTCCTGCAGGTGTCACAACTGGCAGCTTGAGGTGGGCCCTGCAGGTGTCACAGTTGGCAGCTTGAGGTGGGCCCTGC
>OU015751.1:42649017-42704475 GCA_907169655.1 Acomys percivali
TGTGTGTGTGTGTGTGTGTGTGTGTGTGTGTGTGTGTGTGTGTGTGTAGGCTGGGAGAAAATGAAATTGTGTTCTCTCTCAGGAACATGGTTCTTAGTTCCCTTATTTATGAGACAAGGCTGACCTGGAGAGGGACCACTGGGCTTGGCTACCTGGCAACAAGCCCCAGCACTCTTTCTGTCTCTGCCTTCCCTTGCAGGGATCACAGCTGCACTGCAAAGCACTTGATGTTTTTTCTTTTAACATGGAAGCTGAGTACTCAGATCTTCATGACTGCAGCCCAGGCAGAAACACACATTTAAACATTACAAATGACCAGGTATGGAAAAATATATAATTGTTATTCACAATTAGTTATACATGTAGTATAGCATGTGGTTCAGCAGAAACTATTTCAACTTTCATTTAATTACATTAGACAAGGTAAGAGTTGCTTAATGACACCAGTGATGTTTTATTTTCAAAAAATTATTCCAAAATATGAACATCTTAAATCCAGGTGGTAAGTATATTGGATACTTTTGCATGTTTGAAATACTCTATGGCATGAATCACAGGAAGGCATGATTAGATTCTAATGCAAGAAACAACTCTAAAGATTCTGGAGTCAAGCAAACATTTCTCATCTCAAGCACACAGTTGTCTCAGACTTTGGCCCTTATCATAATTTCAGTGTTGATAGAAGGAAGCACTCAGCTCACTGCAGTGCTGACAGGAGTCATGAAAACCTTCCTTAGCACATTAACACATCACTCCCATCCATTTCTCATAGTAATAGAAGCTCGCACAACTGTATTTTAAGAAAAAAATTTGCAAGTGCTAGGAGCAATATCTTTTCATCAATATAGATTTAAACAGACAGTAAGTTAATCCTTTTCTGTGTTCCCTGAAGGTTAACGCTTTATGAAATATTTCTTTAAACTCCTCACCATGCAAATGCATCCACTACCAGCAAAAGAAAATCCTACTAAGAATTCAAGATCTTTACTTACTCTCTTCCCTGCCAAATTTTGACTACTTAAAGAATGTTAGGCACAGTGAATATAGACCCATGACCTCTAAATCGCAATGGGGAAAGAGTTGTAAAACAACATAACAAATTTCACTTTAATGTCAAAGTAAGAAACGTTATTTCAAAGTAAGAAACTACTGTTACCTATGGGTATAAGGACTCATATTTAAAATGCAGTAAGTAATTATGCTGGTTTAGTAAAGTGGTTGCTATAGGTTCTCCTCCAGATCTATGATTCCACCAGCCTTGGGTAGTTGGCTAGATTTTCCATACTAGGCATGGCCTACCTTAGGGCCAATTAAAGAGATGTTGGTTACAGTAAAAATATGAGTGCCACTAATATACTTCTTGGGTCATGGTGCAGCACTTGTAATGCTGTGGTTCACACACCTTATAGTTGAGCAGGACTATAGTTTATCTTCCTTCCTTGGAAACTTGCAGAGTGTATTCTAGTACCAAGAAAGCTAGCTTTAAGTGAGGAAACAGATCTGGTCAGATCTCATTTATGTCCTCTATGTCCTTTATTTGAAGTACACAGAGGATATATCTACAACAAAGTTCTTGCATCTAAGGCTCAGGTGCCATTACAGAAGAGGAGTGGAAAGATTGTAATAGACAGTGGAGGAAAAAAAGCTGTCTGTGAGAATGTGTCTTCACGAAATGTCAGAAAGTCTATACCAGTGACATCTTATCCACATGGCTGCCTGTGATCACCCTGAACAATGAGAATCAGAACAATGCCAATGTACATGCAAACTTGGAATTGTGGGGAAGCTTGCAGCATTTTAAACCTAGGCAAAGAACTACTGACAACTGGGGAATGCTGAGCACAAGGGATCAGGGGAAGCTATTCTTTGGAAAAGATAGCTCTCTCCTTACTGCTTCCTGCAGCATCTCCATACCTGAGCCTGTCTAGGCCACTGTGCGTTCTCTTTCAGCTTCCTCTTAGAGCTTATAAAAGTTTCCTCCAGTGAAATCGTGTTCTGTGATCCTCCTCCTCCACTCAATCAGCTTGGCCTCAGTATAGATCAATGGTCATTTGATTTCCGAGTTCTGACAAATCATACCACTGCCACTCTACAAACAGATGATCCCCAAATCTTTTATATATAAACTTGCTGTATACTTTCAAATGTCTCTTATCTCTAAGGTTCTGTTTCCCACTCTTAAAACTTTTTTATGTCTCTGAAACCTCTACACTTTGCTCTCAAAATCTCTTAAGACTCTATTGTAAAGTAGCTCAAGATTTGTAAGTTCATTGGGTATGATTTAAAATCTATAAAACTTGTAACAAAATTTGGCTTTAAGTTTATTAAAACGGGTGTCCACATGGACCGCACTTTAAATGTGGTTAAAGCCAGGTCATTGAGTGAAAAATTGCCCTTTACTTTGCCTTGGCCAGGACCCTGTCTAAACTGGGGACAAGTAGGAAACTGGGGAGTTGATTTTTGTCTATAGACAAGGTAGGCCAGTCCCCCAAGTTTCTCCTCCACAGGAAAGTTTGTTGGATCTTCTGGGCCTGGTGGCTGAAGACTGATGTTGTCCTGGAATCTATGTCCCCAACTAAATCATAATTACCACAGAGGAATCTAATGTGAATGTCCAGGTGGCCGGTAAGGCTCTGTTATTTTTAATAGATTCGGCATCTACTTGGTCCTGCTTCCTGCTTCCTGTAGTGAAATGTATTCTTTTCAGGTCTCTGATGGCATTGGCAACTAGGCTAGAGATAGATTTGCCAATTTAATAGCAGCAAACATACCTGTGCCACCTGCCAGACTTCAGCTGGCTTCTCAGTTCTCTTCATAAGTGAAAATCAGGCCTCAAGCCTCAATGGAGAGCTCCTAGAGAAAGGCAAATGGTTTACCTTGTTACCAGCCTCAGAAAAGGGATGAACCCACAAAGCAGATTTCAAAGAAATTTTTTACTATTCCTTTATTTAAAGAATCTTACTTTTACAATGACTGATCTGAGTAATCAATCTCCTGTGTCTCATAAAAATGATTGGATGAAAAAGTTAAAATTTATGTAAGTTCTGAGGATATAAGAAAGTATTCTAAGGTGCATAAATAAAAGTTGTAAATGTCTGAGGATGTGAAAGCTTAAATAAATTGTAAGAACCTAAGAAAGTGTTTTACAATACGTAAATACAAGTTATAAAGGTCTAAGAAAGTGTTTTAAGGTGTAGAAGTGCAATTTGCAAAGGTATAAGGAAGTAATTTAAGCTATATGTAAAAATGTTTCTGATATTTTCCCTCTCCATGCTGTTTTATTAAGACATCAAAAGTTCAATTTTATCTTTAATCAAAGGAGTCCCATCAAGTATTGCTCTAGCTCTGGTGAATGCTGACTACTATTATAGTCACATGCTTAAGCTCCACATTTATGTGGAGAGTGGGGACTGACTCTGACATGAACTCTGGTGCCCCATATTTGAGCACCTCCCCTTGGTGGGGAGGCCTGGTGTCACTCAAAGAAAGAATAAGCAGGCTACCAAGATGAGACTTGCTAGCCTGTGACCATACAGTGGGGGAGGAGGTCCCCCTCAGTCATAGACCTAGGGGAGGGAAATAGGGTGATAGCAGGAGGGAGGGTGGAATGGGAGGATACAAGTGATGGGATAACAATTGAGTTGTAATCTGAATAAATTAATTAATAAAAAAAGAAAAAAATTAAATTTCCTTTGGTTGGCTTCTAAGTATAGATTTAAAGGGTGTCTTATTATAAAAGCATCTGTCCATCTATATACACCCAGTCTTCTGGATATAGAAAAGAGTGTTCATATTTTGAACCAAAATCATTTTTGGGTCCCCAACTTTTTACTGTGATTCAAAGACATAAGTCTCTTGCCTTTTCTACAATGTGGATTTCAGTCCAGATTTCTAACAGCGGCATTGATAACATATCTAAAACTTTTATCTCTTTTTGTAAACTTAAAAAATATTCTTGTAAGCATCAGGGAGTCGACTTTAATCTACTTCTAATCGGCCAAATGGACTCCAGCTAAGTGCTCCTTCCAACCAACAGCACCTACTGACTCTTTTTGAGTGTGGGACCTCCCCTCCTATCCCCCAACCACCAGGACCATGGGCCTAAAAGTTTCAAATGTAAACCTAAAATTTTTTCTCCTACAATCCTTAACTTTATGTTCTGTCTGTAATATGTATCTGTTCCAGGAGATTTCCAATTAATTTAAGACTGCTAAAAGTTCCAATGCAGCCTGTACTTCCTAAGCCCCAGATGGTCCTACAGGAAGCAGCCTGGTTCTTCCTGGCCTTGGCCAGCATTCCAGCTTTCTTGGGACCCCAAAGATGTTGATGCCACCAGACAGAAGGAAGCAGTCTAAAGACCATGGCACTCTCACCTCTACCTCACCAGTCATCTCTTCCTATTTCCTTGCTTTTTATTATACACAAAAGGGAGATATGTTAGAACAGCCCATATCCCAGAACCAGGTCCTCCCCTACTCAGCCTCCAATAGTCAGTAACATTAGAGGCCCTTGTAACACATCATTATTAAACATCAATGTGACATATCCATGGGCATGTACATGCATGCTCCATAATCCCCCTTTATAAAGACTGCACCATCATGCCTCCCTCCCTCCCTTCCCCCCCCCCCCCCCCCCTCTCTCTCTCTCTCTCTCTCTCTCTCTCTCTCTCTCTCTCTCTCTCTCTCTCTCTCTCTCTCTTTCTCTCTCTCATCCCCACCCAGAGTTGACCTTTCACGCCCCATCCCTTAATAAATCTAATGCATGCTGACTGTTGCATGACGTGATCTTTGTGGTATCCTTGGTCCTCCAATCGCCAGGATACCCAATCTCCACAAAACCCTTTCAGTAGCTATCTTGTGCTGTCTTTTCATGGAAAGGGAGAACTTCAGGAGACATGAGAAATAAAATTTCCTACCTGAATCTAGTTTTTAGGAATGGAAATGTAAAACTGAAGGTACTGTAGGTAGCCTGACCATGCTCTTCTTCCTCTTTCCCTCTGCCTTGCTAAAAACTGTTAGATTACACCCTACAGCTAGCCATTGAGCTCTATTCTCTTATTTGGCCACTTCCTCCTTATGAGGCTGACTTCCCAGGTCTGGCCATCAAAGTATTGAAGTCCACCAATCAAAAGCCTTCTTTTGGCCACCTTACTTAACATAAAAATCAAACACCTCATCCTGACACAGGTTTCCCCCTTCACCTTTAATTAACTGCCATTTGCCTATGGGCCACATCTCTCTCCTCGCTATTCAGAGGAAGTCCTTTGTGTCCTCAGCCCCTGGACAAATATCCCCTCCTCCATTATCTCTCTTCTCTCCTTTCCCTTCTCCTTTTTTCTCTTCTTTCCATTCTTGTCTTTGTCCCTTATCCCTGCCTTCTGTTCCTCTGAGGCAAATAAATCTCCTTTGTGCTGAAACTTGGTCTTGGGGTGTCTTGGGATGACTTTGAGCATCCATACAACAAATCAAAAGATAATGTAGCAAACTCCCAGTAGTCTGAATGTGTTGTAGGTCTCAGGCTTACATATGCATGCATCAGTGAAAGGTGCAATACACATTGCAATCGAGTGGCTGAATAAGTGAAGAAGGGATGATTCTCTGTGGGAGTTTTCCTTTGTGAGTTCAGGGATGATCATTTAACTTCCAACAACTTGAATTTTGTTTTTCCTGTAGACAATAATGTCAAAGAAAATAATTTGTGAAAGGGTCTAAGAAATTACCATGTTTCTATACAAGACAAAAAGATGAGTTGTTAGCATAGCAGACTTAACTCTCAATCTGTTTGCCTTCTGTCAGAGTTGTGTAGATTTTTTTATGTCATTGTTTTAAGAGGCAGCAATCTATGTGTATAAAATCAGTGCTGCCATCTGAGGTTCTTTATACAAGCAGGTGGTTTTGGACCTTGCCTGTAGCAATAGCCTTTGATCATTTTGGGTCTAGTGATATCCCCTAGGCAGATTTAGTTAAATAGTTATTTGTAGTCACTTAAATACACACCTTCATGTTGTATCTTTAATCTTCTTGCACTTATAATAGGCTCACAGTGTGAAAATATTTGAAAAGATTTCCCCCCCACAGTTATAATTCACCTTTTCCTTTCTGGGGACACATGTGGTAGAATTTTACTCTATCAAAATAATCTAAATGATGTGTAGGCATGGATATTTGAGAAATACAATTATAGGCAAACCTCAAAATTTATTTGAATGCATTTCTACAAGGATTTAAGCATGACTCACTGCTTTTATTCAGATGTCACTTCTGAGTCTAAAGTTAGGTCCTTCAGGGATCCCAGAATGAAATAAAATTATTTCATTTATGCTTTGGGGGGAAATGGAGTATTTATGAAGTGACTAAGAACACACATCCCACAGAAGAGAGAGAAATTTTCTTACCTATAAACCTGGGAACACTTCTTCTGAACATTTGATCACCTGACTCTGTATGCAACAATCATTGTGTCCAAAGAAAGAGATACTCTATTTGCTTAAGCTACTTCGAGTCCAGACATACGAGGCCCTATTTGCCATATAGAATACATCCAGCTCAGATACATGTCTTAGGAGGGAATCCTGGCTTGATATATAAGAAAATATGGGGAAGGCAACCATAAACTTGTAATTGTCTGAATATCCAATCTATATGTATTCTTCTTTCCATAAAGATAAATGGAGGTGCATTATGTCATAGACCATAATTATGGACATGTCATAGTCCACAATTTAGGAAAGTCAGAACTCAAACAGGAAGCTGGAGGCAGGAACTCAAACAAAAACTATAGAGGATTGCTGCTTACTGGCTTACTTCACAGGGCTTGCTCAGCTTGCTTTCTTATACAATCTGGGACCAGCTGCTCAGGGGTGACACTGACCTCAGTGGGCTGGGCCTTCTCACACTGATCATTAATTAGCAAAATGATGCCCCTGGACATTCACACAGGCCAGGCCAGGCCAGGAGAGGCAATTCTTGTATTCATGATCCCTCTTCCCAGAGGACCCTAGCCCAGGTCAAGTTGACAGAAACTAACCAACACACCTAGATTTATTTTAGCAGAGAAGGCAGTGCCTTTTGGGATCAGCTTCCTTAGGTCATCCTGGGAAACATTTCTAAAGGCTGAGAAGTTTGATGCCTATAGCTCCCCCAACAACTTTGTATACACTTTGTAAATTCCTTTCTGTGTAACCAATTAGGGCGGTCTCTGCTGTGTGAACCTGAAGCAGTACTTTACGATAACCATAGTGCCTAGAACATTTGGCCCATTGCACGTAGATAACGATGCTGAGTTATCAAGATGTTTTCCCCTCTATCTGGAAGCCTCTACTGAAAATCTTCCAGGTTCTGTTGGATGAAGTCTGTCCCATTAAGACTCAAATTATTTACATATTCTGAAACTAGCAATAGTTACACTGAGCCCTGGAACTTAAGGTACATTACAGCAAAAGACGTGGCTTAGACTGACAGAGGAGAAATTCCCCGGAACAATGCAGATATGCCTTTGAGAAAGCAGGAAAAGAATGAGTGTGCAGCGGAGAGTCCTACTTTTAAAGAGTCTGTGTACTCAACATCCTAGCCAATTTTATTTTTGGAAAAAAATACAACCCACATGGAGTACTGAAAGAATAGTATTAAGATGAACCAGTATGTTACTCCCCATTTTTCACTAGCCACTCACCCCTTCTTTACTTGTGTCAAAACCCTCAAATTTCAGTCTGGGAATACTATTATTCAAATTGGATTATACATTTTTAATCAGCAGCTAGGGGGAACTGAGTTACTTAATTATGACTAGCAAATGAAATGCAGGTGAAGGTTTCTTCTTAATGATGTGTCTTATTTTATTTATTTCTGCCTGCAATTCTCTTGTCTTCTCTTCTCTTCTCTTGTCTTCTCTTGTCTTGTCTTCTCTTGTCTTCTCTTCTCTTCTCTTCTCTTCTCTTCTCTTCTCCTCTTCTCTCTCTCTCTCTCTCTCTCTCTCTCTCTCTCTCTCTCTCTCTCGTTTGTGTGTGTGTGTTGCACATGTGTTCATGTGTACTTATAAACACGTGGGGGTCAGAAGTAGTTGCTGGATCTCCCATGGGTGAAGCTATTTGTGCAGGATGTCCTGCTTATAACTTTGGTGATGGTCCTCATGACTGCATAGCAAGCACTTTCATGTGCTGAGCCATCACCTCTTTAGCTCCTGCTTATCCTTTCAAAGTAAAAGTTTTGTATATGCTCTACAATACATATAAAAAAGAGAAGAAGCATCTGGTCTTTTGTTTTTTTTCCCAGTTTGATCACTCGAAAATGTGAGTCGTTGGGATTTTTGCATTCACCCTAGTCTATGAGGTACCCTTGGAATTGTAATGGAAGGACACACCCCAGTATCCTCATGAGTATGGAGTCCCTGTACTATGTCACAGTATCTACTTCCAAAATGCTTTTGTGAGTGAGGAGAGTGGTACTTTTCCCAGTGGTGCTGGCTGGAAGAGGTTTTGATTAACCTCCATAAAGTGAATCACATAACATACAGAGTACACATGTTGTAAAATATATATAGGTGATATTAAATGTTGTGGGAGGATGCTCTGTATGCAATTCTGAGAGAACACTGATCTGAGCAAAACTAGAGCATAAGAGGGAAAGAAATTAGAAGAATTTTATGACAGCTTCAAACATTAATATTGTTTTAAATTTTTATCTTTAAGAGATTATTGCAGCATTTATATCTCCACCTATATTTAAACAGAACACACTGAAATAAAGTTTATTCTTTTCTTCTACTCATAAAGAACCTCCAATCAGATACAAGTGATGCCAAGAGCAGTGAGAACTTCTTCCTGAATGGTGTCATAAATACAATTAGTCTCTTTAGTCTATTATGGATAAATGACGCACCATGGGTGTTATAGAGAAACAGAAACATATTTATTGAGCAGTGAAGGCTGTGGGTGCCAACCTTAATACAAGGCAGAATCACTGGCAAAGACTTGCCCTCTTCATAGACAAATGTATTCTCATTGTGTCCCATGTATCAGAGAAGTAAATAAACTGCCCTCTCCTTTACAGAGGCCCTAGTACTATTCACGAAAGCTCTGACCGCAGGACCTAATCTCTCTCGCAATCCTCATTCATTGCATAGTACCATCACTTGGAGTTTCATCACATTGACTTTGGAAGGAAGCAAGCATGCAGATCATAATGATGAAACTTCAGTAGAGGCAGGTGTGTTGTTGAGACTTGAACAGTGTCATTGATAGGATTTCTCACTGCAGATGTTCCCTGTTGCATATTTCATACTGTTTTTTTTTTTTTTCTGTTCTCAGGTGTTTCCAGCAATAGAGACCTGGGAACTATCCAGTGCCTAAACACAACAACAACAACAACAATAAACCAACTCCATTTATTTGCTGGCAGCCGCTAGTCAGTGAGTGTAATTGCTAGAGTGAGCTTCATTTGAGGCACATCTTATAATCACACTGTGTGGTACTGCAAAGCTTTGCCCAACTTAAGTAAGAAATTTCAACCTGTCTTTTTTCCCTCTGAGTTTATTTTAAATAACATCCGTATGATTCTCCATGGGTGAGAAATCATAGGATCCTCTTTGATTAGTCTTTCTTGCCTTTCTAAATTCACATTTCAAAGGCAATTTATTTAAACTCAAAAAAGACAAATTTGGAATAAAATAATGAACCCATATGTTCTAAATGGATTTTGAATCCATAAAGAATAAGACTCTTTAAATCCACACTTGGAAAATAGTCTGTCTAATCTTGTTATACAAATCATGTTATTTAATGTGTATTTAAGTAACGAGAAATGGGGAGCATGTAGTTTTCATCATCAAAGATTCATTGATCTTTCCAAATTTTTGTTCATTTATCAAGAAAAGTTCCACCAAATTCCTGCATCATACATTTTCAACAGTCTTTATTCGTTACTAAATTTTATATAATAAATTTTATGGCTTTGGTAGTATTAATTTTTACACTATTCTAAGATGAAAAAATTAATATCAGGAGGGTTCTAGTAGAAGACAAAAGTTTTTGAGCTATATCCATTATTATGCTGAATTTGACGACCATAAATGTTATAAATTTTGGACCCTAGAGTCCACTCGGGTAGTAGGGGGTCATCGTGAGAGACCACTCGAGGACCACAGTGTTGATGCAAATGCACAAGGTTTATTGCTGACGCGCGTCAGGGGGCCTCAGCACTCACTCGGGAGGGAGGTACACTGAGTCACTGTTACAGACTATTTTTAAAGGCTAAAACCACAAAGGTTAGGAGGGGCTGCGTGTCCTATGTTAGGATTGGCTCTGGTGGTCGCTAAGGGTGCTTGTCTAAATGTTATTGGCTATTGCAGGGAGGGGTGTTGGGGAGTTTCCAGAGAATTTCCAGATGGTAATTGTTTACCTTAGTTGAAATTGTTTATCTCGGTTAGCCACCTTGATCTCAGAAACTTAAGCTAAGCTGGCCTTCAATTCTCTCTGGGTCATTTTCTCAAGCTTGTCTGGGTCATGTTCCCAGGCTGGCTGAGAGAGAGAGAGAGCCTTACAAAAAACAACATACAAGTCTGATTTCCAAGTACATAAACCTCTGTCTCATTTATGTAATTCATAGTCACTTACTAAAAAGGCAGACATGCAAGCTATCTCATTATGCACATTTAAACTTGGCATTGAATATATTGACATCCATCCTTAAGGGCCACCCTTGTGACTGATGAGTTCTCATTTTTCATTTAGCTTTACAATTTGTCTTCTTTTCAAACCTAGGTATTTAAATTTTTTCTTTTAGGTTTTTATTATAATATACCTACATCATTTATCCCTTCCTTCAAATTCTTCCATATACTCCCACACCTGTTATGTCTTAAAATCACAGCCTGTTTTTTCACTAATTTTCCTTACACAAATGTATATGTATGTTTATTTGTTTACATATAAATTCCTAAATATTTAGATAAACCCTGCTCAGTCTGTATCATGTTACTTGTGTGTGTGCTTTCAGAGTTAACCACTTGGATTTGGATAAACAGTTAGTGTATTCTTCCTTGGAGAAGACCACTCTCTTGCTCTCAGCATCCTTAGTTGCTTCTAGTTCTTCATGTAAGTAAGTACAATCCTTACAAGGAAACCTCCATTTGCAAAATATGGAGACCATCATACAGATATACAACCAATCAGAATGCAGAGTTGTGGAACCTATCACAAAGGATACATCTATAAAATACGCCAGCACCTATGGCTCAGAGACTATTTCAGAGGAGGAGATGCAAAGATTATAAAAGGCAGAAGATCAAGGAGTTTGCTGTGAGCCTGTGTCTCAATAATATAAGAAGCCCCTTGCAGAAAGTCTCACCAACATGTATGTCTAGACAAGAGCTTGACAAGAATTACAACAATAGACATACTTAAGTGGACCAGCAAAGCCTCAACTACTTACAAAGGAAAAATTAGTTTTCCCCAACAGAGTCTCACTGGGCATACAAACTTAAGTCCAGGTCCCATGACCAGCAGAAGATGGCCAACAGAAAACAAACTCAGTGGCACTTTTGGGTGTTCTTTCTTTGTTTTATAATGCTTCGGAACGTTTTCATTTGTTTTTGATTTTGCTTTTTACTGCGCAGGTTCTTTGTGTATATATTATGGTTTCTGCTTCTGTGCTTTTATGATGTTTCTCTGTATATAATGTGTTTATCTTTTCTTGAAGCCATTTTCTTCTGTTTGTTGGGTTTGTTGTAGTTGTTTTGTTTTGTCCTATTAATGTTTGTTTGTTTTTATAATAATAATAACATTATTTATTTATTTATTTATTTATTTATTTATTTATTTTAGATTCCTGTATCCTAATGAAAGAGTGTGTGGATTTGGGAGGGTGGGAAAGTGAAGAGGAAGATCGAGCAGGAGTTTGGGGAGGGGATCCATAATCCGAATACATTACATTTTAAAAATATATTTACAAAAAAATTAATGCCCACTTTTCCTCCTCCAGGTGATAACCCCAAGACCACCAGTTGAGACTACTCACAGATAGTGCCAGATTACCAATACAAGCAGTGAGAGACTGTCATAATGTGTCTGGTAATGAAAATGGCAAAGAAGCAGCTAGGATGCAGATACACACAAAGGGTATAAATGGTGGATAAGGGATGATTTATGTCTAGGACGGACTGGAATGAGATAAGCAAATTTTCATGCTTTTTAGAATAGTGCTGACATTAAACATATGAATAGTTTATTTTGTAATTTTCCATTTAACATGTTCAAGCTACAGTTGACAGCAAATAACAGAAACTTCAGAAAGCAAAATCAAACATAGGGAGATGGAGTGTTATCAGATAATGATCATAGATAATGGGCTTGCCTGACAGCATTAGGACATAGTTCAATTTCCAGCACACATATGGAAGGCTCAGCATGGCAGCTAGCATCTGTCACCATAGTGCTGGCAAGTCACACAGAGGAAATAGCTGAGGATCACTGGTCAGCCAGCCAAGTAAACAAGGTGTAGGATCCTTAAGAGTCTTTTGTAGACTCAATTTTCTTAACCAAAATATTTTATTAACAACTTATTGACCGAGCCTATGTCAATTATAACCAGATTAACCAAAACAGTAGGAAATGAAGATTAACTGAAACAATCACAAAATCTTAAGGATATCAGTCCCGAGGAACGATTCTCTGATCCGGAGCCGCAGGATTTCTTCCACTGGAACAGGGGGCAATAAGACCTCAGAGCCTCAGCAGTAGCTGGAGCTCTGAAGCCTTCCCTCAAGCAGATTTCTCTAGGAGCGTCTTGAAGGGCAGCAACGAACAGCCAAATCTATCCCAAATCTCCAATCTGCCCTGCCACCAGTTCTGGGCTCATTTATATAGCTCCTCCCAGAGTCTGTTCACAGGATCTTTTTTATCTGGTAGCAATTAAGCTCCTGCACGAGGTGGTTGTCCTGCTAGTGAATTAACATCACCTGTTCTCTTACTAGACCGTTCCATCCCATACTTGGGATCCTAAATAACAGGTTTCTCTCCTTCAGTCCTTACCCTAAACTAAGGTGGAGAATGATTAATGATGACACCCAATTTCAAACTCTGGCCTCCGCATGAATGTGCACAAATATACATGTGCACATACTTGCACATACATGTACATGAACCAACCAATAAAAAGTGGAGCTGCTTTGGTAAAAAGGACTATTTTGGACTTTCAGTGTCTAAGCCTCCTCATATCATTGTTCTTGTACAGTCAATTTTTTCTGCATTGCAGTGCAAGAGCTTGCAGTAAAGTTTCAGTCCATCCTCATATTTACTTAACAGAAATTTTAATTGACCGCTGTGTTACTATATGCATTACATAGATTCATGATTGGGAAACACTGCAAAAGAAAAATCTTATCACCTTGACCTTGAAGAGCTCCTTCAAGGTCATAAGAATGACCTTGGAAAAAGACATATGCAATGGTAGGCTGATGATAGCTCCAGCAGTTCTTTTATCATCCAGAATTGTTTTGACTCTTCTGAGGTTTTTTTATGTTTCCACATTAAACTGGAAATTTTTCTTTCAAGTTTTGTGAAGAATTGTGTTAGAATTTTGATGATGATTGCATTGAATCTATAGGTTCCTTTTGGTAGGATGGCCATTTTTACTATATTAATCCTACCAATTCATGAGAATGGTAGATCTTACCACTTTCTGATATCTTTTTTAGTTTATTTTTTCAGTGTCTTTCTAAAGTTTTTATTTATAAGACTTTCATTTGCTTTGGTTAGTACCTCAAGATATTTCATATTCTTTGAGACTGTTGTAAACTACTATAAAAGTATTATTTCCCTGTTATATTTCTTGGTCCATTTGTCATTTGTATATAGGAAAGCTACTGGTTTTGTGTCAGTTTGTATACTCATATTTGCTAAAACTGTTTATCAACTGTGGGAGCTTCCTGGTGTAATTGTTAGGGTCACTTAGGAATACTATCATATCATCTAAAAATAAATACACTTTGACATCTACATCTTACCTTCCAGTTTGTACATTCCTGATCTCCTTCAGTTGTGATATTGCTCTAGCTAAGACTTCAAATACTATATTGAATAAGAATGGAGAGAGTGGACAACTTTTTCTTGTTCCTGATTTTGGTGGAGTTGCTCTGAGTATCTCTCCTTTTTAGTTGAAGCTTGTTATGGGGTTGATATAAATTTCCCTTCTTATGCTGTGTTGTATCTCCTGTATTGGTAGTCGTTCCAGGGCTTTTATCATAAAGAAAGGTTGGGTTTTGTCAAAGGCTTTTCACATAATACTGTGATTTCTGTATTTTTGTTTATTTATTTGATAGATAAAATTTATTGATTAACATATGTTGAGCCAATTCTGCACCTCTGGGATGAAGCCTACTTTATCATAGAAGATCATATTTTTATGCATTATTGGATTTTCTTTGTAAGTATTTTATTAAGAATTTTTGCATCTATGTTTGTTCATAAGGAAAATTGCCTATAATTCTCTTTTTTCTTTGGGCCTTTATTTGGTATGGGTAATGTAGTAACTTGGGCCTCATAAAATGAATTGGACAGTGTTCCCTCTGGTTCTGTTTTGTGGGTTTATTTGTGGAGTATTGGCATTAACTCTTCTTTGAAAGTCTGGTAGAACTCTGCACTAAAACCATATGGCCCTAGGATGTTTTTTCTTGGGAAACTTTTAATGACTGCTGCTATTTCACTAAGTGTTATAGATCTGTTTAAATTGCTTATCTGAACTTGGTGGAGTAGGTTCTCATCACATAACTTTATAATTATCTGGGTTTCCTTGTTGTCTGTTCTTTTGCCCTTTTCCTCACTAATTTTGCTAATTTGCATCTTCTCTCTACCTTTTAGTTTGGCTAATGGCTTATCATTCCTATAGGTTTTCATAATCCCCACTCTTTTTTATTGATTTTTTTGGATTTTTTGTTGCTAATTTCTATTTGATTTATAGTCTTGGGTTTGATTCTTTCTTGGCATCTACTCCTTTTGCGCATTATTTCTTCTTTTTCTTTAGAGCTTTCAGGTATGTCATTAAGTTATTAATATGAAATCTCTCTAATTTTTATGTAGGCATTAGTGCTATAAATTTGCCTTTTAGGACCACCTTCATTGTGTCTTATAAGTTGGGTATATTGTGCTTTCCTTTTCATTCAATTCTAAACAGTCTTAAATTTCGTTCTTAATTTCTACATTGACCCTTTTTTTATCAATCAGTAGTAAGTTGTCTAGTTTCCATGAGTTTGTAAGTTTTCTGTTATTGTTGATATCCAACTTCAGCCAGCAGTTGTTAACTAGAATTCAGGGAGTTATTTCAATTTTCCTGTATCTGTTGAGTCTGAGTATATGGTCAGATTTAGAGAATGTTCCATAAAGTGCAGGGAAGAAAGTATATTCATTTATGTTTGGGTGAAATGTTCTGTAAATAACTGTTACGTTAATTTTGTTTATTCATTTAATAATAATCAGCTTAAATAATGAATCTCCTTACATTATTTATCTCCAGCAATTTTTTCTATTTAGTTTACTAGTGAAAGTGGAGTACTTATGCCACCCACTTTCATTGTGTGAGAATCAATATATGATTTAAGCTGTACTAGTGTTTCTTTTATAAGTTTGGGTGCCCTTGTGTTTAGTAGATCAATGTTAAGAATTTCAATGTTCCTTTGGTAGATTTTTTTTTCTTTGATGAGTATATAGCATCCATCCCTACTTCTTTTGATTAGTTTTGGTTTGAAGTATCTTTTGTCAGATATAAAAGTAACTGCAATACAGTGGCTTTTTTTCCTTTTCTTTTTTAAAAAAAATTTTTAGGGGGGGGTCCATTTTGTTGAAATGTCTTTTTCTGTCCTTTTACCCTGAGGTACTATCTATTCTTGATGTTAAGGTGCATTTTTGGATGCAGCATAAGTTTGTACCCTGTTTATGAATACAATCTCTTAGTCTGATTACTTTTTCTTTTCTTTTCTTTTCTTTTTTTTTCCCGGACTTGAGACCATTGATGTTGAGAGTTATCAATGAGCAGTATTTGTTGATTTCATTTAGTTTGTTGTTGTGGAGTGGTTTTTTTTTCTCCTACTTATTTGATTTCCAGGTCTGAGATTATTTATTATGTGAGGTTTGTTTTGGGTATAGTTAACCTCTTCAGGTTCAGGTTGAAGTTTTCTTTCTAGCACCTTCTGTAGAGCTGTAGATGGGTACTGCTTAGATTTGATCTTAACCAATAATGGTTTTACCTCTACATATTGTGATAGAAAGTATGCTTTCTTCTATGATTTTGCTGAAAATATGTTTTGTGACTTTGATTTGGGTTTCTTCTCCTTCCTTTATTCTAAAAATGTAGTCTTTCATAGTGTTCCCAATTTCTTGAGGGTTTGTATCTAGATTTTTTTTATATTAAGTTCATTTATGTGTAATTTATTCAAGTGTGGTCAAGTGATTTACATTTCTTGGCATCTACAATGCCTTTTAGAATAAGATTTTTCATTTTATTAATAATCAAGAAAAATTATGTCAATCATGTACAACATGACATTTTATTATTCAAATTTTATTTTAAAGTTATTGCCAATTTCTGAGATTAATCTAGACAATAATATCATAATTGATCATACTTGGGGATACACATGAAGAAAGCATGTAAGTAACACATATAAAGGTATCTTTTGTCTTTTTTACACTATCTTACTATGTAGACCAGAATAGACACTACCTGAGTTCCTCCTGCCTCTATCGCGCAGTCTGTGGGATTATAAATGAGTGTCTTTAGGTCTGGCTGTAAAAATGTCAGAATTTATTCTAGATCATTTTAAAAGGAGTGTCTGCATTAAAAACACCAATTTTATTTTTTGCACTATCAAGGGTTTTGGTGATATAGAATTTTTTATATTGCATTTAAATTTTTTTCACTTTACATGCTGATTGTAGCCCCTTCCTCATCCTCGCCTGGCCCCACCCTTCTTCTCTTTCCTCCCTCCTCCTTTACATAGTCCTCAGAAAGCAGGACCCCCTTCTTCAATATCATCTGACCTCAGCCTATCAAGTCACATCAGGACTGAATTCATGTGCTTCCTCTGTGGGATGTCATGGCTGGCTGGCAAAGGAAAATTGATCAATATGTGGGTAACAGGGTCCAGGTCAGAAACAGCCTTACTCCCCATATTATGGGGCTCACATAGAGACTTACTGCCTAGTGACCACATCTGAGTAGGGGGTCTAGGCCCTCTCTATGCATGGTCCTTGGTTGGTGCATCAGTCTCTGCTGGTCGCCCTTAGCCCAGATTTGTTGGCTCTGTTCTCCTTGTGGAGCTACTGTTCCCTTAAGTTCCTTCTATCCCCCAACTCTTCCCTAAGTAACCCAGTACTCTACCCCAAAGTTTGGCTGTGACTCTCAGCATTTGCTTCGAGTCCCTGCTGGATGGAGTCCTTCAGAGTACCTCTATGGAAGGCTCCCATCCTGTTCCTTCTCTTCAAGCACTACTGATGTTTATTTAATTTGCCTTTCTGAATGAGGATTAATCATCCTCACTAGCATCATCCTTGTTATTTAGCTTCTTTTGGTTGGTGGGTTGTAGTGAGGTTATCCTGTATTATATGGCTAATATCTGCTTATAAGTGAGTATATACCATGTGTCTTTCTGGGTCTGGGTAACTTCAATCAGGATAATTGTTTCTAGTTCCATCCATTTGTCTGCAAATTTCAAGATTTCTTTGTTCTTAATAGCTGAGTAGTATTCCATTGTGTAAATGTACCACAATTTCCTTATCCATTCTTCGGTTGAGGGACATCTAGGTTGTTTCTGGATTCTAGCTATTATGAATAAATCTGTTATGAATTTAGTTGAGCAAATGTACTTGTTGCATTGTGGAACATCTTTCAGGTATATGAGCAGGAGTGGTATAGCTGGAGTTTTGAGGTAGAACTATGCCCAATTTCTGAGAAAGCACCAGATTCATTTCCAAAGTGGTTGTACAAATTTGAACTCCCATCAGTACTTTGAACTTATTCCCCTTTCTCCACATCCTCACCAGTGTGTGTTCTCACTTGAATTTTTTATCTTAGCCATTCTGAGGGTGTAAGATGGATTCTCGGAGTTGATTGGATTTGCATTTCCCTGATGACTAAGGACACTGAGCATTTCTTTAGGCGTTTCTTGGCCATTCTATATTCCTCTGTTGAGAATTCTCTGTTTAGCTCTGTACCTCATTTTTCAGTGGATTATTTGGCTTGATGGTGTTTAATTTCTTGAGCTTTTTATATATTTTGGATATTAGCACTTGGTCAAATGTAGAGTTGGTTTAGACCTTTCCCCAGTCTGTGGCCTGTCATTTTGTTCTGTTGACAGAACAGATCCTGTTGACAGGATCCTTTGCCTTACAGAAGCTTTTCAGATCTCAGATTCTGGCTTGTTGGTGTTTTGTTCAGGAAGTTGTCTCCTGTGCCAATGAGTTCGAGTCTCTTGCCCACTTTTTCTTCTAACAGTTTTAGTGTATCTGTTTTATGTTGAGATCTTTAAATCACTTGGACTTGAGTTTTGTTCAGGGCTATAAATACGGATCTATTTGCAGTTTTCTTCATGTAGACATCCAGTTAGACCAGCACCATTTGTTGAAGATGCTGGTTTTTTTTCCATTGTATGATTTTGGCTTCTTTGTTAAAGATCATGCATCTCTAGATGTGGGTTTATTTTTGGATCTTTGATTTGATTCCGCTAGTTCACCAGTTTGTTTCTATGCCAGTACCAAGCTGTTTTTATTACTGCTCCATAGTACAGTTTGAAATCAGGGATGGAGATACCTCCAGAACATCTTTTATTACACAGCATTGTCTAAGCAATTCTTTTTTTTTTTTTCAAATCAAGTTGAGAATTATTCTTTCAAGGTCTGTAAAGAATTGTGTTGACATTTTGATGGGAATTTCATTGAACCTATAAATTACTTTTGTTAAGATGGTTATTTTTACTATGTTAATCCTACTGATCCATGAGCATGGGAGATCTTTCTAACTTCTGATATCTTCCTCAAGTTTTCCTTCAGAACTTTGAAGTTTTTTTTTTTAACCATATAAGTCTATCACTTGCTTGGTTAGAGTTACACAAGATATTTAATGGGTTTTTTTTTTTGTGTGTGTGGGTACTTTAAAGGATGCTGTTTTCCTAATTTGTTTCTCAGCCTGTTTGTCTTTTATATACAAGAGGGCTACTGATTTTTTTTTTTGAGTTGATCTTGTGTCTTGCCACTTTCCTGAAGGTGTTTATCAGCTGCAGGAGTTCCTTGATAGAATTCTTCAAGTTACTTATGTGTACTATCATATCGTGCATGAATAGTGAAACTGAGTTTTTCCTTTCCAATTTGTATCCCATTGCTCTTCTTTAGTTGTCTTATTGCTCTTTCTAAGTCTTCAGGTACTCATATTGAAGAGATACAAAGAGAGTGGACAGCCTTGTAGGGTCTCTGATTTTATTGGGATTTATTTAACTTTCTCTCCATCTAGTTTGATGTTGGCTATAGGCTTTCTGTATATTGCCTTTAATATGTTTAGGTATGTGCTTTGTATCCCTGCTCTCTTCAAGACTTTTAATATGAATGGGTGTTGGATTTTGTCAAATGCTTTTTCAGCATCTAAGGAGATGATCATGTAGATTTTTTTCTTTGTTCTGTACATTTAGAGTTTTGATTTTTATGTGGTGGGAGTATTTTCTCTCACCTCAAAATAACAATAGCACTTAGCCAGAGGATAGAAGACAACAAGTGAGATGAAAGTCTGCAGAAAAATTTTATTACATTGATTTCGTTATATATTTAGGTACTGTGTTGCACTTGTATTTATGTGGGTAGGTGCTTGTGTGCCACAATGTGCATGTTGAGATTATAGGACACATTGTGGAAATTAATTCTGTTTTTACCCTGTAAGTCCTGGCAATCAAATGGGTCCTCAGGCTTGGTGGTAGGTCTCTTTACACACTGATTCCTCTCAAAAGCCCTCCTTTGAATTCTATTAATAGATACGAATACAAAAGATACATTGTTAGTTTTATTTGTTTCAATTTTGCCTTGTCAAATGAATTATTATCTGTGAAAACTTTAAAAAAATGGATTTGATTTTAGGTCAAGCCACTTAATCTAAAACTTAGAAGATGTAACTAGAATGCTGACTTAAAACATAAGATAACAATGAAAAGTGTTCTTCAGGAAGAAAGTGATACAGTTAAAGAAGAGATTTGAAAGATGATTTTTAGCTGTAGCATTTTGGACAGATTGAATAGAAGGCTGCGACAGGTGGCAAGGAATGGGTTTTTAAAATGCCAGATGTGAAATGACAAGGGCAGGAGTAGATATTTAACTGTGTGAGAGGGAAAAAAAAGCACTCATGATGCATAACTGATTTATGAAAGGAACCTGTTCAATTTGACTTTATGTGTAGAATTTCACAATATGTTCTTTTATATACAGCTAATCCTGACTAATAAAGCAGAGAACAACTTGTTTATTATTTTTGTTCATCTGGTAATAAACCTGTTATTGTAATTTGCTTCATTGCAGCCAAATTTCTCAGAGTTCTTTTTCTGTTCAAAGTCTTCATTGTTTCACTTCTTAGAAAGTTTCTTCAGTACTTCCAATGAGAAAAAAAAAAATGGAAGTGTTTGGAAAGAAACTCTTATTTGTAAAAGTATTATTAATAGCATTTTTTTAAAAGTTACAAAGCATATTACATTCAAACAAACAGCCTTATGTATAGGTGAAACTCCATGTTGCAGGGATTTCATCTTAGTTTTCATCTTAGTTGTTTCAGTATTTGAACCCCTCACAGCCATTTTGCTTTTACTGCTTTTATTGAGTACTTTGTCATTCAAATGTCTTGCTGATGAGATCATTAGGACTTTCTTAAAAGACAAGAACTCTTGATGTGAGATTCTGAATTGGGGATATAAGCTCTGACCTAAAAGATGCTTGTGAGAAGGAATGCTGCCTGTTCTGTGTCCACACACAAATCAGCACAAACTTAAATCCATCTACCAGAAAAGTCTAAAGGGAGGAATAATGTAGCAAATCATCTGCATCCTCTAGGCCATAATGATACAGGAGGGACTTATAGTTGGCCCCAATTTAACCTATTTTTATTTTCAATTGGAACAGAAGTTTATTGACCAAAGAATAGGATAATAAGATCTAGAAAGTGATTGAAGTAGTCTGGCCAGAATGAGGGGATCCACTGAGTTCTTTAGGTACTATGAATGTTTAGGTTTTGATAGTTTTAAATTTAATGTTTAATTTTGTTTATATGCATGTGTCCTGTGTGAGGGCTGATGTTCTTAGAGTCCAGAAGTGGGTGTTGCTTTCCCTGAGGCTAGAGTTGTTATTGTTTTTCTACCTCTGTGACTGGGGTGCTGTGTCACCTGGAAGAAAGGAATATGGTCTCAACCACTGAACATTTCTCCAGTATCTACTACGATTTATGAACATTTATCACGTAGTTTCTCATAGCTTTCAAAGAATAATTCAGAATATTACAGTTACTAATAACCACCATGTTTAAATCATTTGAATACTATTTGAAAATACATATTACCTCCTCAGTTTTTGTCCTGGGAGTGTTTTTGGATGACATTTTGGAGTCTAGAGTCCTGAATATTGTTTTTCATTCATGTTCTGTGTGTGAGATGTTGACCAGGGTTGTGGCTATTGCCTTTAAAGATTAATAAACCCATGCCTCTGGTGCAGACACCAGTCTTTTTTCTCTGATTTTCATTTGTTGTAGTCAACATTTCTTTCTGGTTGTCTTAAATAAACTTTGAGATCACTAATTTTTCATGTGTACACTCATATTCTTTCCTCTGACTTGTCCTTATTCTCATAATTCTATCCTTTTTGAAGGTATTAGTTTCCATTTAACACACAGAGAAAATCAAAGTAATCTCCACATTTTTCCCTAAAATTTACCATATGCTTGAGGAAAAAAATGCTATATTCTATTTAGAGAACTCTAAGTCATGATCTTTATCTCTTACCCTAACACTACAGTTTAACCTTTGTTATCTACTGAGGCATACCCTGTGTTGTCTGTCTGCCTTTAGTCTTACTTTGTTATCATTACTACAATGTTAGTACATAATACTAGTTCTGCTAGTACAATGTTTTTAAAACTTAAATTTGATCATGTCAATCCATTTGTTCACAAATTTAGGGAACTCCTTGTTTTTAATAGCTGAGTAGTATTCCATAGTGTAAATATGCCACAGTTTCTTTATCCATTCTTCTACTGAGGGATACATAGACTGTTTCCATGTTCTGGCTATTATGAATAAGGCTGCTATGAACATGGTTGAGCAAATGTTCTTGTTGTGTGCTGGTGCATCTTCTGAGTATATTCCAAGTAGTGGAATATCTGGGTCTTGAGGATGAGTGAGTTAACCCAGAAGCAGAAAAAGTCCAATGGTATATACGCACTTATATCTGGACACTAGCGCAAGGGGCATGTCCCATGAAAGTCTTCATTTACCAGGAAAGTGGAACAGGGGAAGGACATCCTATTCGAACTCTAGGTAAGAGAAGCATGGGAGAATGGGGAAATAGAAGAATGCAGAGAGCCCTACAAGAAGAGTATTATGATGGGCAGGTCTGGGCCCAGGGGTCTTGCTCAAACTTTGGCACCAGCCAAGGATAATACATGCAGTAAACTTCGAACTCCTACCCAGATCTAGCCAATGGACAGAATGTTCTTCACAGTTGAGTGGAGAGTGGGGTGTGACTTTCACACGAACTCTGGTGCCCCATATTTGACCATGTCCCCTGGATGGGGAGGACTGGTGACACTCAGAGGAAGGACAGTAGGCTACCAAGAAGAGACTTGAAACCCTGTTAGCATATAGAGGGGGAGGAGGTCCCCCTCATTCACAGTCATAGGGGAGGGGAGTAAGGGGAAAATGGGAGGGAGGGAGGAATGGGAGGATAGAAGGATGGGATAACAATTGAGATGTAATGTGAATAAAGTAATAAAATATATTTTTAAAAATTTGATCATGTTATAACTTGATGTACAACTTTCCAAAAAATACTAACATAGAGTGTTTACTCATTTTGGGGTGGGTTGAAAGTCCTTCAGTGTTCATTCTTATTACAGATTTGTTCCTTAAAATGACACTACTGTCAGGTTGTAGAGTGCTTAAATGATGGACTCTGGTGATATCCCTTAGGGCTTTAGGGGCCTGACTTTAGATGCAACTGTGGAAGCCAACTCTCTCATTTCTCTGATATTCTGTTCAACAACAAAAACTGTAATCCATTATGCTCCTCTGTTAAAAAGCTGGATAATCATTGTCCCCACAGATATAGCCAGAACAATAATAACAAAAACAACAAAAATGGTGTTGTCTTGATATTGAACTTGCCAAACTGAGGTAATTAAGCATACTATTCTTTATTTGTAGTCTGCATCAGTTGTTTGACATGTTGATAGAAAGCTGGTTAATAAGTATGATACATGTAAAGCTCCTTTTTATAGCATAGAGGGGACACTCTCTGGCATCTGTGAATATCAGATGCAGTTCCTTTCTCCTGTTGTTCCTTCCGTATTTGGCTGAGTACCTGTTATTACAGATTCATTTCAATCTCCTGACTTTCTTTCCTCCTTTTGTTCCTTAGATTTCTATAAAGAAAATAGTTTTATTCTAATCAATTCACAAATAATTACTAAGCATTCTAAATAATTACAAAATATTCTAATTAATTCACAAATCGTTACGCAACTTGTTTAAGGAAGCCACTCCTCAACACAGCTTTTCTCAGTGAACTTCTAAACAGCCAGAATGGCCATTCTGAAACAGCGGAAATATTCTTAAGGTTTTATACTTTCACTATCAATTACATCACTTATCTGTTTCTTTGTTTAATTTCTATGGACAGGCTCTTTTCTTTAAGATGTATGATTGCCATACATTCTTTCATCATATACCTTAAGGAGTGTCGTACTCAGAGCATTTGGAATGAATTACATATATCTGTCATTTCCCTCAATGCATTGCAGTTTGGGACAGCCAGCCTCCTGTGCTGTTATAGGGAACAAAGATTGTTTCTTATCTTTTTTTTTTTATATATATCTGTGGAAGTTTGAATATACGCTCAAAGCTTCAAGTGTTGAAATCTTAGTGTCTAATATAACTTTTAGAGGCAAAACTTTTGGAAAGTTTTCATACCAGGAAGCCTTTGATGTAACTTATAGCTGTACACAAATGCTTCATTGTGGAAGCTGTGAAAGGTGGCCCTGATTGTTGAAAGTTGTCTGATAGAGGTAGGCTTCAGAAAGGTGTTATCTTGCCCCTTGACTCAAACTTTTTCTACCTGGATGTCATTAGAGCATCTGATCATACGATGCTGCTACAGACTTCCACTGCCACCAAGTTCTGCCTATCTGAGGCCCAAAGCAATGGAGACAGCTCTCCTTGAAGGGAAACATGAACTGTTAAATAAAAGTAAACCTTCCCCAAACTACATTTTATTAAAAGCTCAGAATGTGACACAACTTCTAACAAGCATAATATGGACACTCTGACATATAGTAACAAATAGCATTTCTTCCATCAAATCAGTAAATATATACAGGTGCAACGAAATTACAAAGGAGTCAAGATAAAAGCGTTGTTAGATATTTCACTTATGTACTGTAAGCTACAATGAACAAAATCATAAGCTGACTAGAAGGATCAGAGAAGTAGACCTAGTTTAAGCCCCGATTTTCTCCCATTTCTTCATTAAAAAACAAAAAAGAACCCTGAGAGATATGCCCACATCTATGTAATTGGGTGCGGCCTTTACATTTTTACTCAAGCACATTGTA
Source organism: Acomys percivali (assembly GCA_907169655.1). Classification (NCBI taxonomy): domain Eukaryota; kingdom Metazoa; phylum Chordata; class Mammalia; order Rodentia; family Muridae; genus Acomys; species Acomys percivali. The sequence goes on from OU015751.1 coordinate 42,673,851, forward strand.
GCCCAGGAAATTACATTGTAAGTCTTAAATGTCAAACATTGGAGCTATAAAATCTGACATTTTCCCTGCTCTAGTTTGGAGTCTTTTGATCTGATTTGTTCTTGTTCTAATCTGCTTCTTCCAGATTTGGACTAAGACTGTTTACTCTGTACCCTTTTTGTGGGAAGTGTGTAGCTTCTCTTGATATATTATATCAGTTTGCAAGAAAGAGCTTTTGGCTTTTCATAGTATCAAGATTTTGATAGACCTTGGGGACTTTTAAAAGTTGATTGTAATTTGTAACAGGAGAGAAACATAAGACTTTAGGGCTGAGTTGGAAGAGTTTGGTTTTAAAGTAATGTGTTTGTGTCAAGTTATTAAGGAAAAGTAGGTTTGTGATGTTTCCTTTTAATTGTAAACTTGATACAACATAGAATAAGCCAGGAAGAAAACCTCAGAGAAACATTGTCTGGATCATGTTGATATTTGGACTTGTCTGGGGCAGGGGTAGGAGGAAGTTGTCTTAATTATGTTGACTCATCAGTCAGGAGACCCATGCAACTGTGGTTGAGAGCATTCCTTTGTCATGGGTCTTGGCTGTTTAAGTGTAGCAAGGGGGCTAAGCACAAGTAAGTATGCATGCATTCATTGTCTTTGCTCTTGGCTGTGGCTGTGACTTTTCAAGTTTCTGCCCTGATTTCCCCACAGTATTGAAATGTCACCTAGAATCATTTTTCCATCAGAGTTGTTTTCAGTGGAGTGCTTGTAATATCAGTGAAACTATGGTGTTTCACAATGAACAATGGTATTAGTTTTATTACATATTTGGTTTAAATTATATATTTTTTCTTTAGAGGATTAATTTACTGTCTGTACTTACTGTCCTATATGTAACAATAACCAGCATTTATTCTTCAATTTAAGCATAATACATTCAATGTTATTAACTCAGATATTACAAAGAAATATTCATATGCCAACTCCTTGTTCTTGGAGAAATATAAGAAGAAAATCAATAACAGTGCTTCATGCACACACACACACACACACACACACACACAGGTACACACACATACGTTGATATGCTAAAGGTGATTGTCAGTTCCTCAGTTTGATGTAGTTCTCCATCCTGGAACATATATTATGCCACTTGTATCTTCAGTATGTGTTAGCAATACACAAGGTAAGGATGACAAGAAATCATAAGCTATGCTCCATCTTCAAAGTGATTCTGATTTCATTCAGCAGCTGTGAGAGTTAAAAGGTTGCTGGTAGTATGTAAATGATCATGTATGTGACATCAGATTCAAGCATAGTTCTGGAAACCTTGGAAATAAAGTCACCACATTTCTGGCAAGACAGGATAGCATCATGTTCTGTTTTTTTTTTTTTTTTAGCTGTTTCTTTGTTTCTTTTCTTTTTATTTTCTTTTTTTCTTTTTTTAAAATTTTTTATTAATTTATTCTTGTTACATCTCAATGGTTATCCCATCCCTTGTATCCTCCCATTCTTCCCTCCCTCCCATTTTCCCCTTAGAGATTAATCTGGTGGAATTTTCTCATAAGAGGAACAAATATTCTTTTATAGTTTTAGGATATACAAACCCCTCTCAACTACAAGGTGATTGCCTTTTAAACCTGGCTTCTCTGTTTTTTCTTTAGATGTGCCACCAAGCTGAGCCATTAACAGGGCTCTTGTTGACAAAGGAACAGTTCCATGATATTAACATGTTCTGCCTGTTTGGGTTGTTATAAATTGACAGAGGAGAAAAATTAAATAAAACTCTGGACATTAGGGTCTATAGACAGGTGGATAGAACCTTTATTAGAAAGTAAATATTAATCAAAAAGCCCCTCAGGTGCTTTGCTACTAAATGGGTAGAAATTAAATTCAATAATCTTTTGTTCAGCAAGTCAATCTGCTATGATTTATGAGTCTGAAAACATGAATAAAACCATTTTGGGGGCAGGAAATGAAGACATTAAACTTCTCTGCACAGGAAATTAGCTATATCAGGAAGCTGAAGACTGTGTGGTAGAGATAAGGAATCATAGTCCATAAGTCAAGTAGACAAGAAATTACTCATCATAAGAAATAGTGAGTTGTAGAAATAGTTTCTAATAATCAGTTTGAAAATTATTTTTGTAATGTATCACACAATTTTTTAACTTTTTTATGTAAAGCTTTTAATTTAAACAGACCCTAAAGCACAAAGCCTTTTGTTAGGCTTGGAAAACAGAGAAGGAATTAGAGGAATATTGCTTGTGATTTTAATTACTGCAGAAGAGGATACACAAAAAGTTAAAAGAAAACCTTTAACACATGAGGAAGAAGCAAGAATTAGCTAGAAAAAAATCTAAGCAAGTCAATGAATTAATGAGTTGGGCAGAAGTCTTCCTAGTGAACATTTGAGTGTCAAGTGAACCTCACCAAATAAAAGAATTCCATAAACACTACATACACTATGTTTTTCTTATGCATTCATACTTGTGACAAGGCTTAATTTATAAATGAAATACAGTAAGAGGTTAAGAACTGTATGCAACAAAATAAAATAATTATAACAAATCTTCACAACAACAACAAAAAAAAGGATTCTAGTGTTTGAATAACTAGAATGTTATTGCCTTATATATAATTGCTTAAAAACTGATTGATAGAATAGGTAAATTCTATGATAATTTCAAAATAATATGTAAAACTCAGAGCTCCACCACGAGGCAAAAAACTACAAATAGCTAGTAAGTGCTGAGAGAGGGAGAATTAACCTCTCCCACTGGTAAAATCAATAATTTGTTGTACAATACAGTCAACCCTGAAACCATATACACACGAAGAACAAGGGCTCATCAAGCTATACTTATATGTTTGTGTAATATGCATATCAACAACATTCAAAGGAAAAAGTAATCAATTTGAGAAATAGGAGACATGGAAAGGGCTGCAGAAAGGAAATGAGGGGGTTTGAAGGAGGAAATAATGCAATTATACTTAAAAAAATCATTTAGTGAAGCTCTGAAAAATAAAAATGTACGTAAATTTTGTAGTTTTCTATGCAATATGTGACTTGAATAATATTTTACTTTATAAGCTTGGTTGGTACATAAGCCAACCTACAAGGGGCTTTTTCCTGAAGAAAACACACTCCCCCTTCCTCTACAAATGGTGAAGGCTTGTAGTGGGGTTCTGTGAGCCCTTCCCCAATATATGTTGGAATGTTGAACTTTGTTGGTTGTCTGTTCATGTTTTATAGAGGCAACCATAGGTGTGGAGCGTTCATGGACACAAGAGCACAAACAATTTAGAGAGCTTGTGGTTTCAGTGAGCTTACAATTAATGCATCGGGTCATGAAACCAAAGAAGTGAATTTATCTAGATATATAAAAGGAAAATATGAGCAATATTTATATCACATGACAAATCAAAGAAGCATAATATTATAAAAATCCAAAGTAGATAAAATGCCATTTTGGAGTAGAATTTGATTAGGAAAGATTCATACTGTCATAATAAAAGAAATCTGTCAAAAGGGATCAAAATTTATATGACAGAAAAGCTGTGCCTGTTAGTCTATTCCCATTTCAAATAACTTGTTAATATTACTAACATGAGAGATTCATAAAAATAAAGGAGAGAAAATTTAAACTTGGCATTCAGTCTACAAGATGGCTAGAATTTTCTTGTGGATATGATATAATGTAAACAAGAAGGCATAAGATGAAGTGGAAAGCTGGATGTGGTGGTGTACGCTTTTAATTTCAGCACTTGGCTGGTAGAGGCAGGTGGATCTCTGTGAGTTCTAGGCCAGCCTGGTTTACAAAGCAAGTACAGGACAGCCAGGACTACAAGAGAAACCCTATCTTGAGAAACAAAAAGATGAAGTGGAAGTTTCTGGTTTCTTTGAAGACTCAGTTGTGAACATCTGGGGGTATTTTGTTTTGTTTTGTTGTTTTTGTTGTTTGTCCCAAGTGTTGCAAGTGGGAGTGTTTTTCTGTCAATGAAAATGGACCCATGAACTTTAATTTATTATGGTTTATTCAGATTACATCCTGGTTGTTATCCTCTCTATCCCCTTGCTTGTATCTTCCCACTCCCACTCTACCTCCCTCTTCTGCCTTATTCCCCTCCCTTAGATTTTTGACAGAAGGGAACTTCCTCCACCACCATAAGACCACAGCCAGATAGCCTGCTTCCCCTTCCTCTGTGCGCTGCAGGACCTCCCCACCAACAGGAAGTGATGAAACAGGGCCACCAGCATTCATGTCAGAGACAGTTCCTACTCTCCCCACAAGGGTGGAGAATGAGCTCTCTCTCCATTGGCTAGATCTGAAAAGGAGGTCTAGGTTTTATGGCATGCATTGTCCTTGGTTGATGCAACAGTTTGCGTAGGTCTCCCAAGAGCTCCACAAGGAGACCATCAAGACTCCAGGACGGATGATTGTTGTTAGCTAAAAGCATACAGGAGAGACAGCGTGTGATGTTTTGCTGGAGCAAGGGACTTGGGTTTTGTCAGATGCAAAATACCCTTGTGTGGACTCTGAGAAGGATACGTAGAAGCCCATGGACAGTGAGCCAACACTTTCGCATCTCTATTCTTTGCAATGGTTTACATCACTTCACTGGTCTTCATTTTTCTGCATTTCACTTCATAGAGAGAAACGATCCAGCAGAAACAAGAAAACTCTGCTAAAAGTCAGAGGAAACAGAAAGACTCAGCCAGAGTGCCATGAGAAGTTCTCTGGATCGTGCTGCTGCTATTGATTTGTGTTACTGTTTGGTGTTTGCTATTTGACTGGACTACTGGTATCCTGACAACAAAGAGTGGAATTGCCTTAAGGAACTATGTGTAAAAATGTTCACAACCCCCTTTTCCTGCTAACCTTCTTTCTCCCCTACCTCTGCTTGATGTGTTGGAAGGGAAATAGAAGCATTTAAGAACCCTAAGTAAAGTAGGTTTTTGAAATCTCTAAGGCTACAATCAGATTGAGTATATTTAAGGGATAATAGGTTTAAGTTAAACTAAGGTTCATAGGCATGCAAACATTTTCTCATCTTTAATTTTGTATTTATTATTTGAAGTGCTAAATCACAGGTATGTTTGAAGAGTAAGCTTATTAAATGTGAAATGCAAAATTGAGAGCCCCCACAAACTCTAATGTTATAAGGACTCTCAACTCATGATTAAATGAAAAAGAGAAATGTGAATACTAATTATTATATACTAGTGATATATATACACACATATATAATCTACTTGCCCTATTAACCCTAGATTAACCAGATAAAATGGGGATAGTGAGAGAGGTGCAACCAAATACATGTCTAGTTTATTGCTGTGAGCTGAGTTCCATTGCTCCCCCAAATCTGGTGTTCAACTTATCATTCTCAAGATGATAGACTTGGAGAAGGAGCAATAGGTTGATAGCTCAAGTGAGGTCATGAAGGTGGAGGCCCTCAAGATGGGATTATTCACTTTATGAGAAGAATTCTTCTCTCTCCCCCTTTTCTCTCTACATAGGAGAAACAAGAAGGTGGCTGGTTACATAGAGGATCCTTCACTACTGGATTTCAACAGTGTTGATATTGCTAACTTAAACTTTTAGCCTTTAGAGTTACGAGAAATTAAAATTCTGTTATTTATGCTACCGTGAGCTAACTGCCTTACTCCACTTGACTGGAATTCCTAGATCTTAATATTTTTTTTTTAAAAAGCCTTGATTTACCACAATTCGCTTTGGATTTATATTCTCACAATAAACACTGAGTCCTTCAGAATGCCTAAATAGTCACTAATGGTATGACAAACTTTTTCTTAGACTTAATTCTCCAGAAATGAGTACATAGATTATTTTTAATAGAAGCACATATCAGACCAATCAACATGATCTGAATGTGCAAGACTGGGCTAGAAAGATTTCCTAGTGGTTAAGATTGTTTGCTACTCTTGCTGAAAAAAGGAGTTTGGTTTCCAGCTCCCAAATGATTCACAGTCGTCCATAACATCAATACAAATGGATGCAGTATCCTCTTCTGGCTTCTGTAGGCACTGCAAACATTCCCTGCATTCCCTGCAAGAATGTATGTGCACATACACATAAAACAAAGATTAATAAATCTTGAAATAGACAAAATTAATGTGTTTTGGTAAACACATTTTCACTATTTAAAATAATAAGACAATGTATTATAAGGCTATATAATATAAAGACAGGCATCAAGATGAGCTACCAAACATATAAATAACAGTGGATAAGATGTAGAGTTTGCATAAAACAAAGAAACAAACAAACAACAAAAAAAAAACCCCAAACTGATGTTAAGTAAGTACATGGGCATTTTAGTCTAGCCCTTATGTTTTAGGAATTTGAATATTTTTATTTGACAGACTTAGACTGTGTCTAATATGTAACACTCAGCAAACTAAATAAGCTGGGGAACTGTCTGAAATTCATTGTAATATTCATTTCTCATCACTTGTGAAAAAGTCGCTGATAACACCCACCAATTTCTGTTAATTCCTTTTATAGTAGGAGAGTGTGAAGATGAACCATTATCAAATCAATGTTAAAACATTTCCATAGGCTAGGGGAAAAATCTGCCTAGACATCAGGCATGGAGGAGAAACAGGAGTCCCAGTGGGCCTTGGTTGCTGCAGGGTGTGTCTGTTTTTCTAAATGTGGCCCTGGTGAAAGAGAGGTGAGAACCAGTGAAGATCTGTGGTCTCTGAGGAAACCCCGTGCCTACTGCCATCTTGGATTGCAGGGTGGGAAATTGCTAGAGGTGATATGCAGCATATGGAACAGGAATGGATGTGTTGAGGCACACAGAATGACTGTCTTTCTCATTTCTCTGCTATTTTTCTCTTCTTCCTATTTATAAATATTGTCAGATTTTATTGACTGCCCCTCTCCATATTTCATGGCACTGACATCTCTAAGTCATTAAATAATTCTGGTTTGATTTTTTAAGCCTAGTTTGAAAAGAGAAATGAAACAAATTAATGCACCAAAGTAAGAGTAATTTAAAAGGCTATAAGCAGTGAAAGAATAGCATGGTGGGATTTATCAGGCACTGGAGTTAGAAAGCAGGACTATGAAGGAGAACAGACTTCCGTCAAGATTGCAACCTTCATCTTCCGTGGTGTTTTGCACATTTGAACTATAAAGAGCAGACATAGTGAAGACATGTTTAGGTGCAGAAACACAAAACAGGTTTCCTTTTTTTTTTTTTTTTTTTTTTTCTTTTTCTTGGTTCATTCTCCAAAAGCGTGCTAAGGATTTTGACCTAGACAGCATCTGGCTCATTGAATGCGTTGCTTGTAGGTTTTCTGCAAGAATTCACATATGGGAACAGAAAGTTAATTCATCCAGTGCTCCTAATGGTCTCTAAGTCTCTGGCAAGAACTCAGAGCTTCAGCTTTAGCCAATACGAGTCTCTTTTCAAGTTCAAGATATTTTGGTTCTTGGCTCTTTTGTTGTTTAAGAGGCGACATGTTCCAAATAGTCTTTAAAGAAAAACAGTGTATGGAAAAGTGAGATTTATGTAGTGATGCACTGAGTTTTTCTAAGTAGCTAGCAAAACTCTTAACTCTAAATGTGAAAATATCAAATTTGAAAGAATTTGAGAAATGAAAAAGAGTGGTGTTCTCTTTTATGATGGCATCTTTTTCTTTTTTCTTTTTCTTTTCTTTTTTTTTTTTTGCAAGACAGAGTTATTCTGTGTAATAGATATTGCTCTCCTGGATTCACTTTGTAGACCAGGCTGGCCTTGAACTCTCAGAGATCCACCTGCATCTACCGCCCAGACTGCTAGGATTACAGGCATGTGTCATTATGCTCAGCCGATACTTCCTTTTTACCTAATAGGATATAATGCTAGTTTAGATTTACTGAGATGTAAGAGTCTTTTAAATAGAACAACAAGTATAATTTTTATGAACCATTATTTCATAAGAAAACTTTTAGGAACATTGCTACTGGGAAATATAAACACACTTTATATTTTTGTTTTATTATCAGTGTGGAAACAAATATGTTAAAGTTTACAAGGTTGAGTAACAGGAGATCTGAGGACTTGTGAAAAGGTACAATTTTATCTAATGGGTACTTTTGAATGCTTACTAAAAAGCTGTACACAATAGAATGTGAGCCTTGTATCTGTATATTTAAATCTTCCTTATTTTGAAAACAAGAATGTCTTTGGATCCCTTTCCCCTGACTGGATAGACTTGTCTAACCTAAATAGAAGATGTGCCCAGTCCTAAATGACATGCCAAAGCAGGTGGGTTAATGTCCATGGGAGGGCTCCCCTTTTCTGAGAAGAAAGGGAGGAGGTGAGGGGAGATGAGAGTTAGGCACTGGGAGGAGATGAGGGAGTGGAAATTCCCATCAGGATGTACAGCTTATTTGCTCAGTATTCTAATCATGAATAAAAAATTATACTTTTTGACTTTGCCCATAGTTTATTTTACATTCAAACTTTCAATCAGACAAAACTCTAGCACAATTATTTTTTGAAAAATAACTTGTAGAACTTCCTTAAGGCTACAAAACCACAGAGTGGTAGAGATATTTGAGTTTAGATTTCTCAGAATAAACTTATTGGTGCCGACTATTACTCTATGCACTAAAAAGTGAAGTTGCTACAATAAGTAATTCGCCTTTTTAATGAAAAATAAGCACAGGCATTTGACTAAGATGGTTAATTATGCACCAATGGTATCATACACCTAAATGTTGTGTTAAATTACTCAGTTACAAATGCCTTCCAACAAATGATCATATGGAGCCACTGCCTAGATTCCTATTGACCTGAAAAGATGTGTGTGTGTGTGTGTGTGTGTGTGTGTGTGTGTGTGTGTAGCATATATGTGTCTTTGTTGAATGTACATGTGTGTTCACTATCCAGATGCCTGTGCATAGGCATAAGCCAAAATATCTGCATGTGTATTTGCCATGCATATGCCTGAAGATACTGAAAGTCCTCCTCTCCTACTCTGTACCTTATTCCTCTGAGGCAGGTTTCCACTGAATTTGGAGATAGGCTAGTGCCCAGCAAGCTCCAGAGATTTTCTGTATCTGCCCAATTAACACACAGTGCATGGGTTGCAGGTGCCCACATAACCTTGATCAACTTGTTTCAATGTTTTTATAACATGGGAGCTGAAATCTGAATGTTGGTTCTCATGTCTTTTCCACAAGTAATCTTATGCACGGAATCATCTCTCTTGCCTCAAACATAACTTCTTTATAAATGTCATTTGGTTAAATCCTTGTAATAAGTCCATCTTAGTTTGAAGAATTAGTTTATTGAGGCTCAAACACACAGTTAGTTTGTAGAGTTTACTTAGATAGTCTCAAGGGATAGCCTTAGCCCATGATAATTTTTTTACATGACAATTATAATTTTTGAATACTGTCTTCAGCCTGCTTTGAAACTTATATTTTTTTACAATATTAACTGTCTTTGCTATTGCTATTATTATAGTTTTCTATTTTTGATATTAAAAACATTATTTCTCTGCATCTATTGCTATATTCTTCTTTATCCCCATGAATAGAAATTGAATCTTTAACTTTGTAATAAATCTTTTTTCCCCTAATCCCTAGCTTCTTCATTTACAACTCTACACTTACCCTTTAATTATTTTTATGCTTTTATCTTTATTTTATTATTATAATTTTTTTAATTTCTTGAGTTGAACTTCACCAATTAGAGTCCAGCTGCCAATGCATATATGCTTTCTTCAATCCCTATGGTACTTGATCTCTATATATTATTTAATGTTGTTGAACAGAACAGTTCTAAAGTTATATTTCCTCATAGATTTCTTAACTTCATAGTTCTTATTTTTCTTACTTTGCAGGCTACATATTGCTTTGATCATTAGTTCATCTTCATCCCATCTTTCAAATTGAAAATCCTTTCCAATTAAATTAATGTTTTAAGCAAGCAAAGGAAATGCCAGGTTTTACATACATGGTTGTTCAATTTTCTACCAATTCTTTTCTCTTCTTCTCTCTGTAACTAAAACCACAAGCAACACTCTCAGTGTTTCAGAACTGCCATATCCATAATATATTGTTTTAAAAAATATTTTGTTTCCTTTACCATTTTTGTTTTTTTTTAAATTTTTTTATTAATTTATTCATATTACATCTCAATTGTTAGCCCATCCCTTGTATCCTCCCTTTCTTTCCTCCCTCCTGCTCCCCCCCTACTCCCTTCCCCTATGTCTGTGACTGAGAGGGACCTCCTCCCCCTGTATATGCTCCTAGGGTATCGAGTCTCTTCTTGGTGACTTATTATCTTTCCTCTGAGTGCCACCAGGCCTCCCCATCCAAGAGACATGGTCCAATATGGAGCACCAGAGTTTGTGTGAAAGTCAGATCTCCTTCTCCACTTAACGCTGGAGAATGTCCTGTCCATCGGCTAGACTGGGTAGGGGTTCGAAGTTTACTGCCTATATTTTCCTTGGCTGGTGCCATAGATTGAGGAGGACCCCAGGGCCCAGACCCGCCTGTAGTTTTCCAGGATCCTCTGGATCCTTCTATTTCCTCATTCTCCCAGGCTTCTCACCCCCAAAGCCTCAATAGGATTTCCTCCCCTCTGACCCACTTTCTTGGTAGGTAAAGTTTTTCATGGGGGCATACCGCTTGGACTAGTGTCTTGATATAAGTGAGTATATACCTTTTGACTCTTTTTGCTTCTAGGTGAACTCACTCATTATGATAATTTCTAGTTCAATCCATTTGTCCACAAATTTCAGAAATTCCTGGTTTTTAATAGCTGAGTAGTAGTCCATAGTGTAAATATACCACACTTTCTTTATCCATTCTTCTACTGAGGGACACGTAGGCTGTTTCCATGTTCTGGCTATTATGAATAAGGCAGCTATGAACATGGTTGAGCATATGTCTCTGTTGTGTGGTAGTGCATCTTCTGGGTATATTCCAAGGAGTGGAATAGCTAGGTCTTGAGGAAGCACTATTCCCATTTTTCTGAGAAAGCACCAGATTTCCAAAGTGGTTGAACTAGTTTGCATTCCCACCAGCAATGAAGGAGTGTTCCTCTCTCTCCACAACCTCGCCAGCATGTGGTGTCAGTTGAGTTATTGATCTTAGCCATTCTGATGGGTGTAAGATGGAATCTCAGAGTTGTTTTGATTTGCATTTCTTTGATGACTAAGGAGATCGAGCATTTTTTTAAAGTGTTTCTCTGCCATTTGATATTCCTCTGTTGAGAATTCTCTGTTTAGTTCTGAGCCCCATTTCTCTATTGGATTATTTGGTTTGGTAGTGTTTAATTTCTTGAGTTCTTTATATATTTTGGATATTAGACCTTTGTCAGATGTAGGGTTGGTGAAGATCTTTTCCCAGTCTGTAGGCTGTCGCTTTGTTCTCTTGACAGTGTCACCTGCCTTACAGAAGCTTCTCAGCCTCATGAGGTCCCATTTATTAATTATTGACATTAAAGCCTGGGCTGCTGGTGTTCTGTTTAGGAAGTTGTCTCCTGTACCTATGTGTTCCAGACTCTTCCTCACTTTTTCCTCTAATTGGGTTAATGTCTCTGGTTTTAGGTTGAGGTCTTTAATCCACTTGGACTTGATTTTTGTGCATGGTGACAAATAGGGGTCTAATTGCATTTTTCTACATGTAGACATCCAGTTAGACCAGCACCATTTGTTGAAGATGCTGTCGTTTTTCCATTGAATGGATTTGGTTTCTTTGCCAAAAATCAAGTGACCAAATGTGTGCGGATTCATCTCTGGGTCTTCAGTTCGATTCCATTGATCCACTAGCCTATTGCTGTGCCAGTACCATGCTGTTTTAATTACTGTTGCTCTATAGTACAGCTTGAGATCAGGTATGGAGATTCCTCCAGAGGATTTTTTATTGTATAGGATAGTTTTTGCTATTCTGGGCTTTTTGTTTCTCCATATGAAGTTGAGAATTGTTCTTTCAATATCTTCAAAATATTTTGTAGGTGTTCTGATAGGGATTGCATTGAATCTGTAAATTGCTTTTGGTAAAATGGCCATTTTTACTATGTTAATTCTCCCGATCCAAGAACAAGGTAGATCCCACCATCTTCTGATGTCATTTTCAATCTCTTTCTTCAGATATTTAAAGTGTTTTCCAAATAAGTCCTTCACTTGCTTGGTTAGGGTTATTCCTAGATATTTTATATTGCTTGTGGCTATCGTGAAGGGAGTAATTTTCCTAATTTCTTCCTCTGCCTGTTTATCATTTGTATATAGGAAAGCTACTGACTTTTTTGAGTTTATTTTGTATCCTGCCAATTTGCTGAAGGTGTTTGTCAGCTGTAGGAGTTCTCTGGTGGAATTTTGGGGGTCACTTATATACACTATCATATCATCTGCAAATAGGGATAATTTGACTTCTTCCTTTCCCATTTGGATCCCCTTCATCTCCTTTTGATGTCTTATTGCTCTGGCTAGAACTTCAAGAACTATATTGAAGAGATATGGGGAAAGTGGGCAGTCTTGTCTGGTCCCCGATTTTAGAAGGATTTCCTTGAGTATCTCTCCATTTAATTTAATGTTGGCTATTGGTTTGCTGTATATAGCCTTTATGACGTTTAGAAAAGTGCCTTGTATTCCTGTTCTCTCCAGAACTTTAAACATAAATGGGTGTTGGATTTTGTCAAATGCTTTTTCTGCATCTAAAGAGATGATCATGTGGTTTTTCTCTTTCAGTTTGTTTATATGGTAGATTACATTGATGGATTTCCGTATGTTAAACCATCCCTGCATCCTTGGACTGAAGCCTACCTGGTCATTGTGAATGATGTCTTTGATATGCTGTTGTATTCGCTTTGCGAGTATTTTGTTAAGTATTTTTACATCAATGTTCATAAGAAAAATTGGTCTGAAATTCTCTTTTTTTGTTGCGTCTTTGTGGGATTTAGGTATCAATGTGACTGTGGCCTCATAGAATGAATTTGGTAATATTCCATCCATTTCTATCTTTCAGAATAGCTTGAATAGTAATGGTATTAGCCCCTCTTTGAAGAACTGGTAGAATTCTGCGCTGAAACCATCTGGCCCTGGGCTTTTTTTGGTTGGGAGACTATCAATGGTTGCTTCTATTTCTATAGGAGAAAGAGGGCTATTTAATTTGTTTATCTGGTCTTGATTCAATTTTGGCAAATGGAATCGGTCGAGAAAATTGTCCATTTCCCTTAGATTTTCAAATTTTGTGGCATAAATGCCTTTAAAGTAGGTTCTTATGATTCTTTGTATTTCTTCGGTGTCTGTTGTTATGTCTCCCTTTTCATTTCTGATTTTGTTTATTTGGATAGTGTTTCTCTGTCTTTTTGTTAGATTGGCTAACGGTTTGTCTATCTTGTTAATTTTCTCAAAGAACCAGCTTTTGGTTTTGTTGATTCTTTGGATTCTTCTCTTTGTTTCTAACTTATTGATTTCAGCCCTGAGTTTGATTATTTCTAGGCGTCTACTCCTCTTGGGTGTTTCTGCTTCTTTTTTTTCTAAAGCTTCCAGGTGTGTTGTTAAGTTGTTTATGTGGGATGTTTCCATTTTCTTTTTAAAGGCGCTTAGTGCTATGAATTTTCCTTTTAGCACTGCTTTCAATGTGTCCCACAAATTTGGGTATGTTGTTCCATCATTTTCATTGAATTTCAAGAAGTCTTTTATTTCTCCCCTTATTTCTTCCATGACTCATGTGTCATTAAGGAGAAAGTTGTTTAGTTTCCACGTGGTGTTAGTATGCTTTTTGTTATTTCTGTTGTTGTTGAAGTCCAGCCTTAGACCACAGTGATCTGATAAGATACAAGATATTATTTCAATCCTCTTGTATCTGTTGAGGTTTGCTTCGTGACCCACTATGTGATCAATTTTGGAGAACGTTCCATGGGGTGCTGAGAAAAAGGTATAATCCTTTGCATTTGGGTAGAAAAGTTCTGTAGATATCTGTTAGAGCCATATGATTCATGACATTGATTAATGAAGTTATTTCCCAGCTTAGTTTTTGATTCATGGACCAACCTTGAGTGAAAGTGGGGTGTTAAAGTCTCCCACTATTAATGTGTGGGTATCGATGAGTGGTTCAAGCTTTGTTAATAACTCTTTTACAAATGTGGGAGCCCTTGTATTAGGAGCATAGATGTTCAAAATCATGATGTTTTCTTGATTGACTTTACCTTTGACAAGTACGAAGTGTCCGTCCTCATCCCTTTTGATTAATTTTGGTTGAAAGTCTATTTTATTAGATATTAGAAGGCTACCCCAGCTTGTTTCTTGTGACTATTTGCTTGGTATATTTTTCCCCAACCTTTCACTCTGAGGCAATGTCTGTCCTTGTGGTTGAGATGTGTTTTTTGAATGCAGAAGAATGTTGGGTCATGTTTATGCATCCAGTCAGTTAGTCTGTGTCTTTTTATTGGAGAATTGAGACCATTGACATTGAGAGATATTAATGTCCAGTGATTGCTAAGTCCCTTCATTTTTGGTATTTGTAACAGTCGAGATTTTGTGAGGTTGTGATTTTGCGATGGTATAGTTACCTATTTCCTATGTAGTTTTGGTTGTAGTTTGACCCTTTGGGGTGGAGTTTTCCTTGTAGTAATTTCTGTAAAGCTGGATTTGTGGCTAGGTACTGTTTGAATTTGTTCTTGTCATGGAATATCTTGTTTTCTCCGTCAATGGTTATTGATAATTTCGCTGGGTAAAGTATTCTTGCCTGGTATCTGTGTTCTCTTAGGGTTTGCAGAACCTCTGTCCAGGCCCTTCTGGCTTTCATGGTCTCTTCTGAGAAGTCAGGAGTAATTCTGATAGGTTTGCCTTCATATGTTACTCGGCCTTTTTCTCTTGCCGCTTTTAATATTTTTTCTTTGTTCTGTATATTTTGTGTTGTTATTATTATGTGGCGGGAAGATTTTCTCTTCAGGTCTATTCTACTTGGTGTTCTGTAGGCCTCTTGTATACTCGTATGCATCTCTTTCTTCAAATTGGGGAAATTTTCTTCTATTATTCGATTAAAGATATTCTCTGGGGTGTGGAGTCGGTTGCCTTCTCTTTCCTCTATCCCTATTATTCTCAATTTTCGTCTTTTCATGTTGTCTTTTATTTCCCCGGATGCTCTGTGTCAGGAAATGTTCAGATTTAGCATTTTCCTGAATGAATGTTTCCAGTTCTGCGATTGTATCTTCAAGTCCCGATATTCGTTCTTCCATTTCTTGCAATCTGTTAGATAAGGTCACCTCTGAGATGCTTGCTTTCTTTTCTGATGCTTCTCGATCACGTTTTTCTTCCGTGTGTTCTTTTATGATAGCTTCCATTTTTATCTTCAGGTCTTGAACTGTTTTAATGATTTCCTTCATCTGGATATTTGTATTTTTCTGAAATTCTTCAAATGCCTCTTTATATGACTCTTTTAAGTCTTCAGCCCTCTTGTTTGCCTCCTCCTGCATTTGTTTACAGATTTTATTTGTTTCTTCCATTATCATCTTACTTACTAAGGACTTGAGGTCGTTTTCTTGTATATCAATTGTTGGGTTCTCCAGGTTGTTTTCATTGGTATTGCTGGGATCTGGTGATGCCATCCTGTTTTGGTTTTTGTTAGCATTCTTTCGTTGTCCCCTTGTCATTTTGGTGACTCTGATGTTGGGAGGTGGTTTGTAGTGACTTTCCCTGTTTGGGAGTGGATAGTTGATGTCTGATTATAGGTAGGGTGCCCTTACCTGTGGGGATCAGGGAATATTTCCCTGGACCAGGCAGGTGATTCAGATTCTACTCCTGGAGATTTTTCTCAACACCTTAGGCACCAGGCTGATTCATGCAAAGTAGGTTTCTGTTTGGGCCTTTTCATCTTATTGCTGTAATTCAGATCAGCAGTTTTGGGATCTAGAGTAAGGTCAGCACACAAGCTTTCTGGTTGTGTAGGTTGATCCTAGCTGTCTGTCTTTCCTGTTGCTTTGTAGCCAAGACCCCAGGTGTATCAGATCTTCTGGGTTGTAGCTGTCTTTTAGCTCTGCCTCTATACTCTGTAGGAGCATCCAGCCTCTCCCATGAATTTGGGAGTTCTTGCTGGGTCTGCAGGAGCTGACCCAGCTAGGATCTGCCTGTTGGAGATTATAGGATCAGTGCCTGGTGGGCCTGAGACAGTATGGTTTCAGGCCACTGGCAATATCCAAGGAGGCAGCAGTTTCCACACCCCTATATGCCAGGACACTCCCAGGTCACTTTTGGTCAGCAGATAGACCCACGTCTGCAAGTCGACGCATGGCTCCCTATATTGTGGGAGGTCCTGTTGCAGGCCCCCAAGAATGGACTCAGCTAGGTTCTGTTGTTTGGGGAGTGCCGGGTCAGTGCTGGCAGCCCGGGTGGACAGCCGGTGACAATGGTGATTCAGGCCACTAGCAGGAATCCCCTGTATCTTCTCTTTCCGCCAGTGAAAGCCCGAATGCTCCCGGGCTAGGCAGGTGACCTCCGCAGTTTGGCGTGGTGTGGATGGAGAGGTTCAATGGTGGTTTCACCCTATTCGCTGAGAATCCTCAGGCTGGGGGCTCCGGAGAATCCCCTCCCCAAATGGCGAGTTTGGGTTTTATGTGTCCGCTGCAGCTTGGTTGTGGATTCCGTTTCAGGGTTTGGGGAGTGCGTTTAGCACCTCCAGACTGTTGCTTGTCCTGGGGTTAGACCCCCTGGTGGTCTGTGGTGTTTGGGGCCCCACTCAGTTCTCAAAATCCAGCAGTCTGTGGCTCCATTCACGTCCCTGGTCTCCTTGGAGTAGGTCAGCTATGGTGCCTACTGGTCGACGCCATCTTGGAATCCCCTCCATTTTTGTGTTTTTGAACAGGGTCTTTTTATGTAACACAAACTATTCTGGAACATTCAATCATCCTGTTTCAGCTCCCCAAGTGCTCGATCAAGATGTAGCATTCCACAATTTTACTTAAATGCCATCCATGTGATATAATAGTCACTCATTGCAGTTATATGAATCAATGACTTTTAGTACATTTTTTCAGACTAATGTCAGCCACTTCCACATTTCCAGGGTGTTCAAATTTTCTCATTACTCCGAAAGAAAATCTTTTAGGTGCATTTGTGGTTAAATCCTACTTTTACAGAGTATTACTCAACTTTTTAAAAATGATGTCATGAAATAGCAGGCAAATGGATGGAACTAAAACACAAACAAAAATCCAAAAAGTTCAGAGTGAGGTAACCTAGACCCAGAAAGATAAATACGGCATGTATTCACTTATACATGGATATTCACCATTAGGTAAGTGATAACCAAGCTACAATACAAATACACAGAGAGGATAGCTATAAAGAAAGGGACTCGGGGCAATACAGGAAACTCTCTGCGAAGAGAAACTAGAATGGGTTTTATGAGGGCACTGGGAGGATCAGAAAGGGGAGGAGAGGGGGGATGGGATGAAGAGAAGGAACTGGGGAGAGACAGCTAGAATTGAAGGGCATTTGAGGGGTGGTATGGAAGTCTAGTGTAGTGGGAACAACCTATGATATATGAAGGCAATCCTAATGAAGTCTCCAAATAATGAGGGAAACTGAGTCCCAACAGCCCATGTTGGTCAAAGAAGTCCCAGGGAAATCTCCAAACAACTTTTTGGCTGTTATCACAATAGGTTGTTCCCCACAAACTGACAGCAAGGCGTCATTCCTGAAAACAACACCCGCACAATTCATTGAACATGGCGATGTCAGGCGGGTGCCTACATGGAGCTTGCACCCCTGTGTATCAGTGTCTTTTGTTTAGGAAGGCATTCGGCACACTCTCAAAAGAGAAACAGACATCAAGCCTATGTGTATATATTAAAACTTTTAGTAAAGATTTTTTATGGGACTCCTGATTATGAATGAGTGGTTCTCTGATTTTTGTGCCTTTTGGGGTACTTTTTTCCTTTTGTTGATTTGTCTTGTCCAACTTCAATGTCAGGTTTTTTTGCTTTATCTCATTACATTTTATTTTGCCAGGTTTGCTGTGATCTCTTAGAAGCCTATTATGTTCCAATGAGAGACAGGGAGGGAGTGTATCCAGATTTTGTAGGGAGGTGAGGAAGAACTGGGAGGAGTGGAGGTGGGGGAAACTGTAATCAATGTATATCGCACAAGAAAAGAATCTACTTTCAGTAAAAGGCAGACATGTAAAAAATAGTAAGGTACAGTTAGTTTCATTATTTGTATAAATTTGCATTTTGTTAGAGAAAGATCACATTGGTAAAATTACATTTATTGTATTTTTTTACTTATTTGTTTATTTTGGATTTATTTACATAGCATTCTTTGTGTGTGTGTGTGTGTGTGTGTGTGTGTGTGTGTGTGTGTGTTCATGCATGTGTGGATAGTATGTCTCTGTCTCTAAATATTTCCTCAACCCAGATTTCATATTTGGTTTACCCATTAATCCACAGGCTGATGCATATGTTGATTTTCTAAACTGGGCTTACTGGGATAGTGCTGATATGACTAGTAAAATCTATGTGTTGAATTATGTTTTTGTTTTCCTCCGTCAGCTTTTTTTTTGGTGTGTAATTGCTAAAGCATGTTATAAGTTTATATTGAGTTTTACACGAAAACTTTCAAACTTTTTTCAGAGTACCTGTAGCATTTAATACTTCCCTAGAAATTCAGCAAAGACTATCTTGTCCATATCATCGCAGATATTTGAATTTCCTCTCATTATTTTGTTTGTAGCTATCTTAGATGGTATGGGTTTGCCTTTCATTTTGTTATTATAGATATGATGGTTTAACTTATTGTCATTAGTTCTGGATTATCTTTAAACCCTTAGTTACATAATTTCTGTAATTTCTTTTATAATTTTACTTGGTTAGCTAATAGCTATGCCAACCTCAACATGGGTGACACCAAACTTTCTTTTCAGTCCTTGGTATTTCCTTACTTTGAGAATGTCCTATTATTTATAATGGATTTTAACTTATAAATTTCAAAGAATCTCTGTGTTTGTTCTCCTCAGCTTGTAATGTTCAGTTAGTCAATGTAATTTCTTGATATTAAACACATGGGGACAAAAAGGTAGGTTAATGTATAAGAAGAATGCTTAACAGTAAACATGATGGTTTCAATCCCAGAGACTTACATGGTGGAGGAAGAGGAAACCGTCCCTGATATTATCCTCTGACCTGCTCACACGTGCTGAGGCATGTTCATACTAACACATAAACACAATCACAGTAAGTAAAGGAGACTTGAAGATAAAGGGATTATTTCATGTTACACTTCTAAGTTGCACTCCAGAATGGAGGGAAGTCAGGTATGTAAGTCAGTGGAAAATCTTGGAGGCAAAAACTACAGAGGGGCAAGTGCATGCTGGCTTACATTCTGGCTGCCTCACACGATCATGCTTAGTTAGCTGCATTATATAACCCTGACCAAGCTGCCTAGGGATGATGGCGCCTACAGTGGGCAGGGCTTTCTCACATCACATCAATTACCAATTAAGGAGGTGTCTCAAAGAGATGCCCACAGGCCAATCTAAATATTCTGGGGAGGTTCCGGGCTATTCCAAGGTGAATCTAGGTTATTTCAAACTGACAATGAAAAGTGATTGGGCCAATAATTATGCAAGAAAAAGATTGCTTGGTTCACACAGAACTTATGTTTTTGCATGTATGGTAGTTTTCTTTTTTTAATTTAGTTGTTACTATTGTCTGTGTATGTTATATGCTTTGCTTGTGGGCATTCATGTGCTGGGATGTGTGTGCATAGGTCAGAGGTCAACTCTTCTACAGTGAGTTCCCTCCTTCCACTATGTGTCCCAGGGGTTGAAATAATGTTGCTAAGTTTGCACAACAGTTACCTTTACTGGCTGCTCCATTGGGCTGGTTCAGAATTCTCCTAAAAAGTGCTAGCTGTATTCCATGTCAGTACTCAGCCAGGATAGGTAAGGGGTCCCAAAACCCTCTGCCTGCTTCTGCTCTTCCTCATTTCTAACCCATGAAGCAGACAGGCATGGGATCACAAGACCTTATGACTGTAGCACTGTAGCACCCATGACCCACGCACCACATGAAAGCAAACAAGTAAGGAATCCCTCTGCCTCTCCAGGACCTCCTGCCTCTTGGGCACATATTCTCCACCCTGCTAGGACTGAGTTCTGAGAGGCACAAAGTAAAGTGTTCCTTAACATTCTGTTTCCCATGTACATTTCCAGACTGGACCTAGACAGATATGGAGACCCAAGTTTCCTGCCTCTAGGACACATTTATTGTTTTCGACACTCCAAGCTATTATGTCAATAACAGTGACTGAAGAAATTCAAGAGAGAATTTTAAAGATTGATTATAAATATGTTAAAGTTCTCAGATATGACATGAATAAATAAATGAACAGTTTTTAAAATGTAATTTAAATTTTTACATATTTTCATAAGTGAACACATTTGAAGAGAAATGGATAAGTAAAATAAAGCTAAGTAAGGAAAAAATCATCTTATGATATTAAGGTAAAATCCAGGAAAGAAAAAGAGTGAAGAAAATATATATTAAAAGGATGCTTAAAATGAAAAGAAAATACAAAATCAAATAAAATCTCAATAGGAAGCCTCATCAATAGAATGAATCATGTGGAAGACAGGCTATATAAAATAGAGAAACTAGACAATTCAGCTAAAGGCAATTATAATTTTTAAATGTATGAATGAAACAGAAGATTTGTGAACAGTATAATAAAAAAATATTTGTTATAGAAATATAGTAAGAGTTCCTTGCCAATGGCATACAAAATATTTTCAATAAAATCATAGAAAAAGTTCCAAAATGGGAAGAGAGAGGGAGGGGGCACCATGCAGGACTAGAAAAGAAACACCACATATTATAATTATAGTTAAAATACTGATTATACAGAACAAGAAAATTATATTGCAATATTCAAAAGGGATGGCCCAAGTTCCATACTTTGAAATCCCATCTCACCTCAGATAGAATGATTATTATCAGACAGTCAGCTGATAACGGGGACTGCTGTGGTTATATGAACTTCCGGAGGGAGTGTAGACTAGTAAAGGAATCATGGAAATCAGTGTAGAGGTTCCTCAATATTTGGAGATAGAACATCCATAGGCAGATACTAATATTGAATATGTAGCAGCATATGTTTAATATGGTCCTCCTATAGAGGCCAGGAGACCAGGAAGCAGCCTAGGGGGAGAGGGATGTCTTAAGGGATAAAAGCAAATTGAATCTGGCACATGCCTAAATTGAATTTTCACACAAAGCAAAGTTATTAGAAGCCACGTGATAAAACTCAGTGAATATCTGCTAAACATTCTGTCTCTAAAGAGCTCATCATTAATTAGACACAATACTTAATGTATCCATAGCACATTCACTCCAAATGAAATGCATATTCATATATGTGCAGTGGTGGTAAAAATATCTCAGAAAGAATTGCTAATCAATTTTGGCGTCTTTTGGCATCATCTTCCTACCTTGACAAAGTATGTAATTTCTCTTTCTTGCCTTCTACATTTTTCTTCGTAAAAGTGTCTATCGTAAATGAATTTCGAAAGTTAAATGAATTAATGCATGCAAAGAACACAGAGCCTCCTGGATACAGCAGAAACAAATACCGTGCTTGGGATTCAGCTGGGGAATTTAACTTGTTATCTCTTGCATCTAGGACAAGATTAAGACTCAGGTGAGAATAATAAAGGGGATTTTTCTTAGTACACTAAGATAGATGGTCAAACTCGTGAAGACTTGGTCATGCAAGTTCAAGAAGGCACAAGCATTCCCAGAGATTACAATAGAAAATGTGAAGTCTACTTCCCATCCTTCATGTAGAACACCTGGGGAGATTTGTCTCATTGCTTCCTTTCCTTGGTCTATTTAGATTTATCCATTCTGCCTTCTTTAGTCACTCAATGTCATATATTTTTGTTTACTTATTTGTTTGCGAAAGCATTTCACCATGTAGCATGTGCTGGTCTAAAAA
This sequence comes from Acomys percivali, assembly GCA_907169655.1. Classification (NCBI taxonomy): domain Eukaryota; kingdom Metazoa; phylum Chordata; class Mammalia; order Rodentia; family Muridae; genus Acomys; species Acomys percivali. Next base: position 42,695,794 of record OU015751.1, read on the forward strand.
ATCATGGCAACCCTCCTGTCTCCACCTCTTTAACACTGACATTACAGCCTTGGAGCAACACAGTAGACTTCAATTCTCCACCTCCTGCGAGCAAAGCTACATCTCCCTCTTCCTCACCAGGAAACACCTTCCTACCCATGCTTAGCAAGCCTTCTACTTTAGGGTTCTTCCTATGCCAAATTTTTACTTATCTTGTTCTTTCTGAAGTACTTTTGGTCTCTCATTTTTGCCATTAACTGAAATCACTTTCATTTTCTCGAACCCTTTGTTTTCACATTAGATGCAAGGGATGGCGTAACCATAGAGATGTAACAAGAATAAATTAATAAAATAAATTTAAAAAATTAAAAACAAAGAAAAAAGAAAAAAAAATCCCCAGATGTTACACATGTTCCGGTAGCATTCTATCCCCTTTTACTTTGTCTTTTTCAGTGGTCATTTTCCTTCTGAGAACAGTCACTTGGCTGTCCTGCCTCAGAACAACATGGGGACCCTGCATTCCCTAACTGGCATTCTTCATCGTTGTGCCCATTCTTAGATTCTTTCTATTTGACTTAAGGTTCTATATACTTGTCTTCTATGACCAAATCTAAAAAATAGTCTTGACTCCCCTTCTCTGTTCCCTGCATACACAACAAATCAGTAGATTGATTCTCTAATATATTACTCTCACTGCCTACTTTAGGCATTTAGACTCTGTTAATAGTAAAAATACCCATCATTCTTTGTTAGTAGCCAGTACAGAAGTGTTTTTCATGCATTATTATTTTATCTTGTTTTCACATAACATGTACTTGGAATAGGAACTACTGCTATCATCTTTATGTAGATAAAGAGCTGGAAGGTCAAAGACATTTTGTGTTATGCCCAGGTTCTCACAGTTGTGGTGGGATTCCTGTATGATTAGGGAGGCTTTACCATACACTGACTTCAGAGTCCTGTTTCTTGTGATAGCTCCTCCTTTGAAATTAGATCCTTGCTTCAAAACTCTTCCTTGAACTTTGGTGAAGATATAGCGCATGGCCTGCCAAAAATCCTGTGTTCTCTACTGAAATCATTAAAAATATTTTCTGAGACTCTTTCCTGCTGACACTGGTGCTGCTCTATAAAGTAAATGTGGGTCAAAAGAGTAATAATCAGAAACAGCTACTGACGGCAGACGCTCCTCTCTCTTCCCTTCTCACAGTGGCATAAGCTTCCTTAGAGCTTTTAATCCCCAAACTCTGGAAGGGTTTCAGCAGGCTTAATATTTTTGTTTTGAGCCTACCTAAAGGAAAACTCAAACAGTGCTTCTGCGACATAACCATGCTCTCATTTTTCACCTTATCCTTGCTAGCTCATTAGATGTCCACTGCGCTCCTCGCCAACAGCTCTCCTAATTATGTCGGTGGTGCACAGCTTGCTTCCTTAAAGACAACGCTCTTCACTCTCTTCCTCCTAGTTCACTAGAGAGAAAATCTGCATCTTGGCTCCAGCGGAAGCCATAGGTCATTATGTGAAAACTTAGAGGGCAAAAAAAAATAAATAAATAAATAAAAATGTTGTCAGTAATGAGATCGCAGGCATTTGGAAAGTTCACAGGGTCCTTTGTACAACAGGGAAGAATCCCTCTGTTTCCTCTGGTGCTGTTTCATGCTAATTTCAGAACATCAGCCAGCAGTAAGGCATCTCAACTGAAACTTCAGTTCACAAAGGAGTTCTTTTCATCCTTTTTTTTTTTTTTTTTTTTTTTATTGTAACTAGGCAGTTAGGTTTATCTTGTTGATCCGTGGAAAAGAATAAGAAGAGGAAAGAAGACAACAATAACACAGTCGACAGAGGAACAGATTGAGCAGTTTCCTTCTACCACTGTTCTTATTAGACTAAGGAAGGAAAATAGGTTGTCAATAGGTCGTATCTATTATGATTATTTTTTCCTTTATGGAAATTATATAGCCTACTAAGTCTCTGACATCTTTCTAATTTGATCATACAGGCTAATTGGCAAGAAATGGATAATTTTACAGATAAAAGCCAATTTATATTGATTTTTGTCTTGTGATTTCCCCTGGCTACGGTCCAGGGAAGGACAAGATACCACATTCACTCATTCCTCTTTTGGAGACTTGTTTGATTCCACTTAATGAAGAAAGGGAGGAAATGAGGGGCAAAGACAAGAACCTTTGGCTTGAGCACTGTGTTGTCACTGTATTATGCTTGAACTGTGAAATTAGTTGAATACAGACCTGCTAGGAGGCCACTACAGTAGGTACCCTCTTATAGTTACCTTGCTAGGGCCTGAAACCTACTCTCCCTGGTCCTGATTCTAGACTCATGTCTCTTTCATCTAGCACTTGCCTTCATGGAATATGAAAGAAATTATGACAAGTAATATCTAATATCTGATTGGTTCAGTTGCCTTGAAGGTAGGTATTTAAATTATTGAATAAAAAAATCTTACAAACTTGTCAAATCTATTGTCATGTGTTTATTCTTGAAAACATCTAATGCTTTTCTTTCTGCTCTTTCTTTTCTTTTCTTTTTTTTTTTTCCCCGGGGGTCAGGGCAGGGCTTGAGACAGGCTGTCCTAGAACTTCTTCTATAGACCAGACTAGCCTCCAACTCACAAAGATCTGCTTGCCTCTGCCTAGGGGTGCTGGGATTCAAAGACTGAGGAACCACTACCCAGCTTCTGCTGTTTCTTTATGTCTTTTATTTTAATTGAAGAGATGAGCCAAAGCCTCTGTGCTTGCAGTCTAGCAATTAGGAAAGGTAGGTCTATACTATGTCTTTCAGGATCTTACATAAGTTACAATTGAGAAATCCTTTGAAGCTGGAGAAGATTTTGTGTTTGGCTAGAAGAAAAAAGCATGGAATTAACTGTGCCAGAGTATAATTAGTCTTCACAATTGCTGAAATTACTAAATTGACTATTTCTCTACAGTGTTGGCTTCATCTTTGTCCTGGACTATTTTCTGTACAAAGAATACAACAGATAAGATAGCTTGTAAACAGTGCCTTTCACACAGTCGCGTAGACTGGGAAATACAAAAGCATGATGATCATACTTGGTATACTAAATTATGACATCATTATATGACAGGACAAGAGAGCTCACAGGAGTCAGAGAGAAGTAAGGGGCTGAGTTCATCACTAGCTTATTGTATACAAAGACTTTCTTCCCTGCTTAGGTACAATCTAGAATCAGAAACAAGCAGTGGAAACAAAATCCATCACCATCACTTGCAATGGTTCCAGAGAACGGCAGACTGGTGACCAGGTGAAGATCACAGGGTGTGACTGACAGTAGCTTAATATTCTAAGGTGCTGGCTCAAAATTTAATGGCAAATGTCCTCAATTGTCTAGAAATAAACATTTTAAGCCACTTAGAAAATAATTTATTAAAAATCTGGGGGAAAAACAATGTACCGTCCAGGAGTAAAGGCATCAATAGAAGCCTGGCTGTAACAATTACTCAAAGTGTTTAAATTAGAATACACAGTGGATTTAAGAACGATCTAGCTATACCACACACTCAAATTAAACTTAGAAATCAAAGAGCATACAAGAAAAATTAGAAACTAATATGAAAAGGAACAAAGCTAAATCTTCAGTATTGAACATAGATATAAACATGGAAGATTAATTGTTTTTTTTACAAAAAGCACCATAAATGGCAGAAAAAAAATGGCCCAAGAGGTCAAAGAGAAACTGATGTCCCATTCCTTCCAGTGTCCCTGCTCATCAGCCATTTCACCTTCCAGGTGACAGATTATGGTCATTTCATATTCATGTCAGTCTTTCAAAATAGAGGAAAAATTTGGGTTGTATTTAAAAAACTTTAGTAAATCAATGATACAAATAAACTATTTACTTACCATACTGATTACTTATGTATAATAATCCATGGATGGATAGTACTAAATCCAATTTAGGATGGGGGTGAAGATGAAGATGACTGGAGTGATAATGCTTCCAAATATGCGAAGGAGTAGCAGTTTAAAGAACAAGAGATGAGCTATAGAAGTTCAGAATTGAGACTATTTAATTCTTCAAGACTGTCAAATACAAACAGCCAAAACACTAAGAATGTAACAATTATATAATTCCTGATTGTGTCTGGTTATTCTTGCTACAGGTAGTTTATTGTATGTATGTGGAATAATATACATTTATATTTATAAATAAATAAATAAATAAAAGAAAAAAGAGAGAAAAAATTAAAAAATCAAATCGGGCAGTGGTGATGCACACACCTTTAATCCCAGCACTCGTGAGGCAGAGGCCAGTGGATCACTATGTTTGAGGCCAGCCTGGTCTACAAAGTAACTCCAGGGCAGCCAAGGCTACCCAGAGAAACCTTGTATTGGAAAAAAATCAGAAGTGGGAATAAGTAGGATCAGTGTGATAGAAGAGATTAGTATATGGGATACACACTAGTATATGGAATACACATTAATATATAATTTAAAATAAAAGATAAGACCCAGGAATGTCTAGCAAGACTGTACTAGTGACTGATTAACACTTGCTTTAGAACGCAAATGTCAGCGCACTCAATTGGTGAGCTTACATCTTACGATGATTTTGAATGAACCATTGTTGAACTTGTGAGATCTAAAAGCATATTTCCCTGCTGTTCCATTTCTTTTCTTGTTCTTCTGAGCTATACAATTTTATATACACAGGATGCTGAAGTCACACTTTTAAAAGTTTCTATGGTTTATCAAGATATAAGTAATGTAATACCTTTTCATTTTTCCTTTTGTGATGTTGTGTTAATGTTTTAGGTTTTTGCCAAACATATAACACATGAATGTTGACTTATTTAAGTGATCATGTGCAAAAGGCACTGAAGATTTAGCATAGTGAAAATGATAATAAAAGTACTTTCCTTAAAAAATTATCACTTTAACAAACATTTCCTAGATGCTTATATTTCTTACAACAGTATATTCTCCCTGTCTTGATCTCTTCTTTGTTTGGGCACTTCCTACTCTGTTAAGAAAATACACACCAGCTGGGCAGTGGTGGCACATGCCTTTAATCCTAGCATTTGGGAGGCAGAGGCAGGTGGATTGCTGTGAGTTCAAGGCCAACCTGGTCTACGAAGTGAGTCCAGGTGTCAAGGCTACACAGAGAGACCCTACCTCGAAAAACAAAAACAAAAACAACAACAAAAAAATAAAAATAAAGAGAAGAAAAGAGAAGAAAAGAAAAAGAAAATACACACTGCATCAAAACGGATGCTGAGACTCACAACCAAACCTTAAGCTGAGTGCACGTAGTCTTGTGGAAAAGTGTGTGTGTGTGTGTGTGTGTGTGTGTGTGTGAGAGAGAGAGAGAGAGAGAGAGAGAGAGAGAGAGAGAGAGAGAGAGATGGGGGATGAATAAAAGTTCCTAGAGGTGACAGGAGCTCCACAAGAAGACAAGTACAACCAATTAACCAGGGCCCAGCAGGGGCTTGTGGAGCCTGAAGAATCAAGCAAGGACCATGCATGAACTGAAATTAGGCCCCCTACCAAATGTAGCCAATAGACAGCTTGGTCTTCATTCTTCCTAGTAAGGGGGACAGGGGCAAGCTGTTTCTGACATGGACTCTGTTGCTTGTTTTTTGATCACTTTCCTCTCACGGGGCTGCCTTGGCAGATCACAGGGAACACTCAGTCTTTTTTTTTTAATTTCTTTTTTTTAATTAATTTATTCTTGTTACATCTCAGTGGTTATCCCATCCCTTGTATCCTCCCATTCTTCCCTCCCTCCCATTTTCCCCTATTCCCCTCCCCTATGACTGTTCCTGCGGGGGATTTCCTCCCCCTGTATATGCTCATAGGGTATCAAGTCTCTTCATGGTAACCTGTTATCCTTCCTCTGAGTGCCACCAGGCCTCCCCATCCAGGGGACGTGGTCAAATATGAGGCACCAGAGTTCAGTCTTGATGTGACTTGAAGTCCTGGGGTGGATTGGTAGAGGGCAGGGGAGGGGCGTCTTCCCTTTTTTTGAGGAGTAGGGGAGGTAGGATGGGAGAAGAGGGAAGGAGGGTAGGACAAGGAAGAGATGAGAGAGGGGGCTATGATTGGGATGTAAAATAAGTAAGTAACTAAATAAATAGAAAATACATATCTAAAATATGTCTCTAAATTTAATAAAGAACTTAATTTAATTGATCCTGGAGTGGCCACAATACCTACATTTCCCCTTTATTGAAAATAGAAGCTAAATCTAGTTAACTCAGTTAGGTAAAGCTTGGTGCTAATAACTCCAAGAATGTGGGTTAAATCCCCTTAGAAGCCAAGGATGAGAAGTAAGTTTCAGAAAGTGGAGGCACATATGTTTTATCCTAGCCATCAGGAATCAAAGGCAGATGGATCTCTAAATTTGAGACCTGCCTGGTTTAAGGAGTGACTTCTCAGACATCCAGGGCTACACAGAGAAATCCTGTCTCAAAACAAATAAACAAGCAAACAAACAAAGAACAAAAGAATAAAAATAGTTGGAAATGACTGTTGATACTGATGTGGAGACAAGTTAAAATTACCACCAATATTATTGCTTTCACTGCTTTGCCAAATGTAGCATATTTCAGGCTGGCCACTCCTGAGAGTCTTGGAGGCCTGCTTCTGCCTAAACCAGTGTGCATTCTCTTTGATATTCCCACAGTGTGCACAATATACCCTCGAACACGCACTGCTCAGGGTAACATGTCTCTAATGCGATGAAATCAATGGGAACACATCCCTTTTTGCCTGACAGTATTGTCAGGGTGTATTATCTGGTTTAGGCTACGGCTTCAGTTCATAGCAGTCGTCAGTTAAATTTCCCTTTCTGAAGTTGAGCAAAGTGTGGTAATGTCACTGCCACAGGCGACTGCCGTTCATAGGATGGTTACTGGAGAAGCACAGCCTCCTGGCTTGTCACACTGTATATATCTCAGGGTCTTCTGTTCCTTCCTAGTCAGAGGTTTCCAAGAATGTTGCCTGGAGCAGTCGTGGGATGCAAAAGAGAAAGATTTTTGTTCTGCACTTAGCAACATTACCACACTTCACACTCAGTTTCTGATAAGGGGAAATTTAACTGACTTGCTCTGAACTCCATCTTTCAGATAATACACTCTGACAAGGCTTTGGATAAAGGCTAGAAACCCTACTAATTTATATTTCATTATCTCTACACTTGGTTTAGTCTGTTATCTTTTGCTAAGTGTTACACAGATAACAAGGAGAACTGAACTGAAAGGGGAGAGGGGAGCCCTGACCCCACAGGGGAGGCAGAAAGGCACTGGATATTCAGCCTTCTGTCATGAGAAGTTACACACCAGTCAATAAACTGGAGCCTGCACCCAGGATTAGAAGAGGCAGTCCATGTTGCACAGGTGAGGAGTTGCTGACCATTATGAGCCTTTTGGGCTTCTTGTGTACCGGAAAGCAAAATTAAAAAAAAAAAAAAAAAAAAAAAAGGTCTGGGGAGATTTTGAAAGAGCTCACAGTGATGCTCCTGTGACTTTTATAGTATACTTGCAAAAGAGAAGAAAATTGTCTTCCTGGTCCTTAACCATTCTTCCCCCTGCCCTAAAATGTTTAGGGTGAATTTAAATTTATCAGGAACAATACAATACAATACAATATGATACGATACGATACGATACGATACAATAGAGGTGTATAATTCTACTCTTCTCCAGGATAAATGATGGCTGCTTTTCATAGATCCTTCTGGATACACAAGAGAAGAGATCATATGTAATTCCTATATAGTGAAAGAGCATTGCTAACAGTCCTTTATCGTACACTCAAACCCACATTGATATTGTCCAAGTTTTGAAAACTGTTTATGATATACACATAACACATAGATTAAGGAGTCTTTCTACAATTATGCTGAAGCTCTCTTATATTGCTCACTAACATTTATTAGATGCTAAGTCACATCATGGAAATCCAAGCATTTATTAAACTGACTGCCTTGAAGTTTATCCTTTTCTTCTTAAAATGAAGCCTTGCCTGAATCTCACAAAGAAAGGTAAATGATTTGCAGGGGGCTGGGTCTATTTTGAGGTGCCTGTTTAGTGGTAGAAGGCTGGAAATATGATGCAGAGTTCAGTTCAAGGTTAGCCCTCCCTTTACTTCTAAGGATAATATACCCTCTTGGAGGCAGATGTAACCAAAGCATTAGGAATGCTGTATCTTCTTCTCCCGGTGACAGAACATACTTCTCAGTGCCCAGGGAATGATGACCACCCTGAGAGATGTTGATTCTTCTTCTGAAATGTGGAGTGACAAGTAGAGGAGGAACATATGCTCGAATCATATTTTAGGGATGAAAAGTAATGAAGGAGTCTTCATTATAGTCATAGAATTTAGCTTAAAGGGACCATGGAGATTACTTAAAGGAAGAAACTAAACTAAGAGGGAGAACATCTGGATTCTATCCGAGCTGTGCCACTGACACCCTGCATGTTCCTTGGAAAACTGCTTCCTCTGTTTCCTCTGCAGCATCTTCCCTCAGATGAAAACACATTAATAGTTCCCAGTCAGAGCCCTTCCTATTTCAACATCTTATAATGCTATCTCTATAATGGTATATCAAGAAATTAGTGTCTGCCTGGGCTGCACAGGTAGTTGATGGAAAAAGTATCACCTGTACCATCATACTGTTCTCTCTCTCTCTCTCTCTCTCTCTCTCTCTCTCTCTCTCTCTCTCTC